>CM050168.1:145967871-146327963 GCA_027410445.1 Discoglossus pictus
TGATGTTATGATGCCTTGCATATGAAGCATTGTCAATGTCTATATTAAAACCCAAAAGACTCACAGATTATTGCAGAATGTTATCAGTTCAAGTTTAAGTATACATCTATAAGACCTGTTATGAAGTTCAACAGCAATTAAAGCAGTTCCTGATTTTTATAATGCTGAGACTTTGTTCATATTTGTAAATACTGCATCTGGTGAAGGGAAATTAAAGAAACTGGTGGATCTGCTAGGTAGGTTTGGCCATAACAGCCTTATCAAGCCTGACTGAAGAAAGCAGATTGTAACACCTACCACATTAATCTTTGTTTACCAACTTTAAACTTACCCATTGTAACGGAGCTGAAACACGCAGTCCAATATCTCCGCTGGTATACGGTAAAATACCCAAGAAGCACTACAGTCTCACCATTCCCGGCCTCCCATATTAGACGACACACAATTTGGGAGTCAAATGAATACTGACTTTATTTACCTTTACAGAAATATATATACATCTCTTTGGCCACAGGTAATACACATGCCCATATTTGGCCGCACAATACACATAAAGAGAACAATAGTTGGGTCACACCTCCCTGGCAACTTTGATACAATCAGAGATTGATTCAATTACACTTCTTTGTTCTTATCTGAGAATGAAAACACTGTATACAATAGACTTCCTTTATCTTATGCGGAGTCGCTGTAACAGGATTATCTCCCATGCCAAGTAGCTGCAAATGTCTGGGACAATATTCTGCAGAGCATCAACCAACATACATATAGTAGGATCATATTTTAACCATAATAATCATAAAACAGGGTAAAACAGTGATGGGTTCCGCTACACACCTCCCCCGTGACCATAAGCCGGCATACACAGTCTGATCCCAACGGATCGGCCTGGGGATGTCCGGACAAAAGTATTTGTTGGTCAATTCTCTAGTTTGACAACCCATCAGCATTACTGTAATTCACATTTACTCACATTTCCCATATCCCCAGATTGCTGGGATCTGAGCGCACAAAACTACCGAATAGCGCTCAGATCCTATTCACACAGTTCAATTGCCATGTAGCTAAAGTCTTTCCCATAGTATTTCATTATATGAATGGGCTTCATGGCATAGTTATCTGTGGTATCATGGTTCACACAGGGCAAGTACAGAATGACCCCCCTGTATGTAAAGGGCCAGAATGAGTGACATACACTCTGGTATGGCCGACCATTGGTTCCAAAGGGCAATATGTACCAGGGCCATAGTCACAGGGCAGGAGGCTGGCAAACAGTCCTCTCCAAGCCAAAGTGGCGAAGGGCACTTCGTCACACATCTCCCCTTTGGGGGGAAGTCTAACCAGGCACCTGGATATTTCACTGGGGTGATGGTGCAACACGCTGAGGGGACTTGAGGGGCAGAGGCCAGCGGCACTCTGCCCTGATGCCAGCTCTTCTGCTGGTATAACCTGCAGGACCTCCTGCTCTGTACAAGGGACAAAGGGAGGGCAGAGGCCGACTGCACTCTGCCCCGCTGTCAGCTCTTCTGCTGGGGAACTTGGAACATATTCCGGCTCAGTAGCCAGGGAAACGTGGGGGTCAGTGGGGGTTAACATTTCCTCTGTTAACCCTGGGGCCACATTAGAAGTTAGCTGGGGAGGGGAATTTGTACTTACCCCCTCCTCCGGTTTTCCCAGTGAGGGTAGTTGGGGATCTGGACAGGCTGTGGGCGCAGAGACCACGGTCCCATCTGCGCCGTCTGGGAGATTGGTGTCTCCCCTGGTTAGGGTAAACTGTCGCTGGAGGGGAAGGACGACACCTTCTGCCCCCTGTGTTTCACACTGCCGCTGGGGGGGAAGGACGACACCTTTGGCCCCCTGGGGTACCCACTGCCGCTGTGGAGGAAGGTCGACACCTTCTGCTCCCTGGGGTACACACTGCCGCTGGGGGGGAAGGACGACACCTTCTGCCCCCTGGGGTTCACACTGCCGCTGGGGAGGAAGGACGACACCTTCTGCCCCCTGGGGTTCACACTGCCGCTGAGGGGGAAGGACGACACCTTCTGCCCCCTGGGGTTCACACTGCCGCTGGGGGGAAAGGGCGACACCTTCTGCCCCCTGGGGTTCACACTGCCGCTGTGGAGGAAGGTCGACACCTTCTGCTCCCTGGGGTACACACTGCCGCTGGGGGGGAAGGATGACACCTTCTGCCCCCTGGGGTTCACACTGCCGCTGGGGAGGAAGGACGACACCTTCTGCCCCCTGGGGTTCACACTGCAGCTGTGGGGGAAGGACGACACCTTCTGCCCCCTGGGGTTCACACTGCCGCTGGGGGGAAAGGGCGACACCTTCTGCCCACTGGGGTTCACACTGCCGCTGAGGGGGAAGGACGACACCTTCTGCCCCCTGGGGTACACACTGCCGCTGGGGAGGAAGGACGGCCCCTTCTGCTCCCTGGGGTACACACTGCCACTGGGGGGGAAGGACGACACCTTCAGCTCCCTGGGGTACACACTGCCGCTGGGGAGGAAGGACGACACCTTCAGCTCCCTGGGGTACACACTGCCGCTGGGGAGGAAGGACGACACCTTCAGCTCCCTGGGGTACACACTGCTGCTGGGGGGGAAGGACGACACCTTCTGCCCCCTGGGGTACACACTGCCGCTGGGGAGGAAGGACGACACCTTCAGCTCCCTGGGGTACACACTGTCGCTGGGGAGGAAGGACGACACCTTCAGCTCCCTGGGGTACACACTGCAGCTGGGGAGGAAGGACGGCACCTTCTGCTCCCTGGGGTACACCCTGTCGCTGGGGAGGGGAAGTAGTTGGAGTATTCCACATGGAGCGGTTTCTGTTTCTGGGACAGTCTCTCTGCATGTGGCCCTGCTGGTTACACGTGTGGTACCGTGGAGGGGTTTGGTAGTTCCCACCACCCGGACGCAGTGCTGGGGGGGGGTTAATGGTGGGAGGTGGGTTAGCAGCTCCCAAGATGGACCGCTCCCGTGCCCGCTGCTTTTCCATTATGGATTTGTGGACATCTGTCATTAACCATTCCAAGGTTTTCATGGGAAGTGTACCTGGGAAAAAGGCCAGTCTGCTTTGGAGTTCTCTTTGAAACTCAGTCTGTGGGGTAATAAGAGGTACTGTAACCATGAGTTCCTTTCTGTCTGCATCCCTGTAGTCCGCGGCCGCCTCCTCCTCCTCATGATGGAACGCTGTCTGAAAACTAGCCGGTTCCATCCTGCTGTAGCCAGGGGCGCTGTACGGATACTAGCGTTGCCCTCAATTTGTACTCCACGGAATGGTGTCTCCTGTAGCTGTCCTTCTGACAGTGGGAACAATTCCGACACTTGCCACCAAATGTAACGGAGCTGAAAAACGCAGTCCAATATCTCCGCTGGTATACGGTAAAATACCCAAGAAGCACTACAGTCTCACCATTCCCGACCTCCCATATTGGACGACACACAATTTGGGAGTCAAATGAATACTGACTTTATTTACCTTTACAGAAATATATATACATCTCTTTGGCCACAGGTAATACACATGCCCATATTTGGCCGCACAATACACATAAAGAGAACAATAGTTGGGTCACACCTCCCTGGCAACTTTGATACAATCAGACATTGATTCAATTACACTTCTTTGTTCTTATCTGAGAATGAAAACACTGTATACAATAGACTTCCTTTATCTTATGCGGAGTCGCTGTAACAGGATTATCTCCCATGCCAAGTAGATGCAAATGTCTCTGACAATATTCTGCAGAGCATCAACCAACATACATATAGTAGGATCATATTTTAACCATAATAATCATAAAACAGGGTAAAACAGTGATGGGTTCCGCTACACCCATGCTTGATGCACAATGAATCTCTCAACTAATGGAGTTTTCCTTATCACTTAGACAGGTAATCATTAAGGAGCCAGCACTTGTTGTGATAACCACACTGTCATTTATCTTAGTTTGTAAACTCTTAAGGGAGCAAGGACTCATTCTGCTTCAATGTACTTTCCTATAAGTACTCATTCTACCCAACTGTATATTGTTGTTTAATGTAAATCTTGAGAAATAATAAGAATACTATGTATGCATGATAAGGGACCAGGAGGACCAGCACGTCCTGGCACTCTTACCGTTTAGGTCCTTGTATCGAGTTGGTATGACTATCCTCAGTGACTGCAGGCAGAGTACAAAGAATTTCTTTGGAAAATAGCATAACAGTCTTTTAATGTAATTTCCCTGAGATAAAGAAGTACAGCTCTCCTGCTTGCAATCACTTACCAGAATTGACTTTATTGGGGATGGCTAAGCCATTTTATAGAGGAGTGAACAAAAGGCCAGTCCGACATTAAGCAAGAAACAAACAATTTTGTCAACTTAAACCTCCCTTCACCTTGTGTCTCTCCCATTGTCCTCTAATTAACAAAGGCATCAGGCTAAGGGTGTTGATATGGAGGTGTGGGGGGGGGGGGGGCGGGGGGATTCCAATGTAGGCCCAGCAAGTTGCATACCTTATCTTAACTTCCCCTACTATGGGTAGACTACATGTAGGCACATCTACCACCCAGGGTGCAAGCAAGGGAAAATCATAGGCATGGTGTCTGGTATCATGTCCATTGTCACAGAAACATTTTGGTCCCCAACAGAAATGTCATGGTTCAATTGGTCTATAGCTACCCGATAGCATATTATATTACTTGCTACAATCTAATATAATTATACTATAATAAAGTCATCTAGTTTCAATGCACAACTAGTTGCAAGCATCACATATCTATTTGCTCATATGAATATGAGTAAAAATGTTTAAAACATCATTTAATTTAATGATTGCTTTACAAAATTGTATGAGTCACTGTAAAACACACCAAGTTTAACATTTAGTTATTACAGTTATTTCATTAAAATGCTGTAAAATATAAATTGCTTTATTTAAGGAATGAAACAGTGGCAATAAAAAAAGTTGATCTACTCGACTTGCTTATTGGACAGTCATATTATTAAAAACTAAACACTCCCTATTTTTATATTCTTAAAAGTATGTATTGCTTTATTATTTTGTATTAGTTATTCAAAATTTAGCATTAAGTTTCTGTTGTCCTTTTTTTTTAAATTCTTAATACGTATTACTTTTACAACTTAGTCCATGAATTTTCGTTTTCAAATGTGTTTTAAAAACCCCATTAACTTTTTGATGAGATGAGCTAGCTAAATGTAATTATGGATGAAACCACTTGGGAACATTGAGCTATGTACTTACAAACTAAATATTTGCTAAGCAAATTTTTATCAAGTCCTAACTTTAACTTTAATTAGTAATAATTAGTTGATATCTAATAATGCAAATAGATTTAATCATTTGCTTATTAGATTTTCATACTTTATTTCTTATTTTTGTGTGCTTAACATTTATAAAGGCTTTTCATTAGCTCACTCTAGAACAAATTAGTGTTAAATAAACACTATATGTAAGCTGTTCAGTATGATAAGCAAAATTGAATAGAAATCAGCTTATTTTAAATGAAAGAATGGGCAATGTTTAATTATACATATACATTAAAATATGAATTTTAAAAATGCATTATTGTTATTATTATTATTATTATTATTATTAATAATAATAATAATTATTATTATTATTACACTTGAATATGACTTGAAATATACATGTGAATGTTGAATTAGCAAGAGAGGAAAAGTAATGAAAGAAGTAGGGGAAAAAGTAAGAATTATTTATAATTCTAATTTATTTTCTAGGAGTAATTGTTAGACATATTAGTAGTGAGTGTTATAGGTGGGGAGTTAAGATATAATTGTGTATCATCAGCAATAAATGGTTCTGAAACTCAAATTAATTTATTGGTCGGCCTCGACAGAATATTTAGATTGAGCAGGGAATCCAGGTTTGAGCCTTTAGGTACCTAAACAATATTAGTGCAGAGGAAGTCGCACTAGAGTAACACAAAGAGTGGTTAGAGAGATTTTTATTTAAATAATGGTTCACTATGGCACAGAGGTGAATGAGTGGAGTGTTTTAGGAAGAGTGAGTTATTAACAGAGGGAAAGGCAGAAAAGTGATTCAAGTAAGAAAAGTGAGCACTTAACTCTGCAGTAAGTCACTTGATAACTTGATGAAGTTTCAGTTGAGTATTGGTGACAGAACCCAGATTGCATTGGGTATGGATTATAGGAAGTGGATTAGACAACTGTAAAATAGCTGTTCCAGTAAAGTTTAGGCCATGGGAAGTAAAGAAAATGGTAGTCGTGAGTAACTTAATTGCTATTGAGAGATTAATTTTTTAAGATGGGCGTTATGAGAGATTTCAGAGTGGGGATTGAAATGTTCTTGTGTGAACTGATAGGTTGAAGTGTGAGGGTCAAAGAATTGGGGAAAATAATGGTAATTTGGATGGCAGCAGAGATATCTAAGGCTGATGATGATGATACAATAGGACCCTTGGGGTCAAGGGGGACCCTTTTAGCCCCATTTTCACCAGTCTTGTCTCAGTCAGGACTAAATACAATGGGGAAAAAATCCCAATGTTGATTCCAATAGTCCTGTTTTGGATTGGCTGGTTCATATTTCCTGAGCAAATTGATCTGCTCATTTGAGAGCCGGGGCAAACTCCAAGTTGGAGCTTCACGATGTGATACAGGATTGGTCCTCAGCCAATTGGAGGGACCCCACCAAGAGCACCAATGGAGCAAGTAGGCAGGGCTTTTGAGATTGCCTAATTTCACCAAAGTGCTCCCCTTCATGGAGGGGTGGATAAGGATATCATTGGGGCCAGTTAAAAAAGTGCCTAGATTAAACCCAGTAAAACAAATCACCCTGGTCCCTGTAAGGACTATCCTAAACCATCCAGTAAAGAGCTGACTGCACTCCCCGACTGAGTACTCCATATGGGGAGCTACAAAATAGACTAAAGTAAAAGGACATTATTATCACATATAAGAAAAGGGTGATTTGCCCAGTACAAGGGCATCAATATAGAACTACCGTCAGGTCACACACGGCATACGGAGTGGTCCACTTAGCCTTACGCCCTCCTACAGTCACACTATGTCCTTGTTACATAGTTACATAGTTACATAGTAATTAAGGTTGAAAAAATACTTTCAGTCCATCAAGTTCAACCTGTTAAGATCTCCTCTGATCTGCAATATGCGGATTAGTTATTAATTAAATTATTGATTAAATAATTATTAATAGTATAGTATTGGAGGATGAATAAAGAGTTAGTCCATCAAGTTCAACCTTTTTAGATCTCTATTGATCTTTTTTATGTGGAATTATTTATTATTATTTGTTAATTGTTATTTGATCCAGAGGAAGGCAAACAGAAAAAAAAAAAAAACATTAAAACTTTGCCAATTGTCTCATAAGGAAAAAAAAAAGCAAAATTCCTTCCTGACCCCAGAAACTGGCGATCAAATTTCTCCCTGGATCAATATTCCTTTGCTAGTTATCTAGCCCCTATATCTAACCCCTTTTTGAAGTTGTCTATCGAATTCGCTGTCACCACCTCCTTTGGTAGAGAATTCCACAGTTTAACCACCCTAACTGTGAAGAACCCTTTTCTTTGTTTAAGGTGAAATCTTTTTTCCTCTAACCTCAAAGGATGTCCTCTTGTCAGTTGAAAATCTCTTGCTACAAAAAGTTCACTTGACAAAGCCTTATATTGACCCTGGATGTATTTATATAACGTAATCATATCTCCTCTTAGACGCCTTTTTTCTAGCGAAAATAAGTTTAATTTTGTTAGTCTTTCTTCATAACTTAGCCCCTCCATTCCCCTTATTAGTTTTGTAGCCCTTCTCTGTACTTTTTCCAGCTCTAAAATGTCTTTTTTTATGAGGTGGTGCCCAAAATTGTATTCCATATTCCAAATGAGGAGGTACTAGAGATTTGTATAGTGGCAGAATTATATCTTCTTCCCTGGCTTCTATACCCTTCCAAATACATGCTAATATTTTATTGTATGGGACTGGAGGAGAAAAACGGCCCATTGATTCAGACGAGCAGGCCTTATGGCTCTCCAGTTTGACATGCCGGACCAGATGCACAGCCTGCTGATGCCTCCTTGGAGTTTCACTGATGGCAGCCCAACCAACTTCGCCAACAAACTTCCGAACAGCTGGGCCATCTATGTCCATCTGTTCCCTTCCCCCGAGACAATGTTGTGTGTGTTCGGCAACCCACACTGCCGATGCCAGTATGTCTGGTGGTGTAAATGCAGAATGTCAGGTGACCCAGACCAGCCCCAAAGAGGGGCTCAACCACTGATGACTTAAACCCAGTTCCACTTGGACAGTTCCCTGTAATTGGTCCGGTTTAACAAATTAATGTAGCTGAGTCTTCTATTGGTTAATGCACAGTTAGGCTGGGAATTCTAAGTTGGTTTACTCACCTATTCATGTTAATGTGCTACTGTACCTATTGTTCTATTTCCTATAAATAGCCTGTGTCTTTTCCAATAAACTATGTTCTGTTTGACTCTACATAAACATGGTATATGTCTCATTCTAGAGGGAAGGCTTTTGTTATTTTATTGTGCTAATCACTTACTGGTGTCATGATGCCATATCTTAAAGGGTTCATCACCTGTCCCTGTTTTCCTGTATCCTTACGACTGGTGTTCCTGAGCTGAATAAGCAGGCTGGACATGCCCTGAGATACCCAAATCCTCACCATCCAGGGGTTGTTCCTGTAAGCTGGAAACAGAAAGTTTTGAAGTGTACATGGTCTCTTCACCACTGGGCCGTGACAGTTCAGTTGAAAGGTCTGGATATTGTCTTAATATTATGGAAAATAAAAGTTGTATTGGCAAGTTGCTGTGAGTCTATACTGCTAACAATTTTGCCTGTACTTTGAGGATGTGGTGGCGGGAGAGGAGAGTAGGATACAGTAACATTTCAAGATTAGAAGAAAATGGTAAGAGAGACAGGAAAAGACTTAAGAGTGCAAAGAGACATCACACAGAAATGAGGTCAGTTGTGTGACAATTGAAGTTCATTGCTTAGATAATGTACTGGGAAATTCCAAATTAAAATATTTAACGAGACGTTTAGCTTTAGTAGGGGTGGCTGTATGGCCAACATGTGTGGAAGTAACCCAAATTTAAATATTAAAACAAAGAAATTGAGGGAGCCAAAATAGTCATGACATTAGAACATTAGGGAGAGAGATACCAGGCAAAGGGAGGTGAAAAGAGTCAGATTAAGGGCAATCAATAAAGAAAACAATATGTTCATTCTATTGAAACGATAATATAGAGGAATAATCATAGTTTACTGGAAATCCAGCTCTTAGGATCTCTAGGTATCTATCGGCCTCTGTGCTTGAATCACTAATAATCACTATGAAGGTCTTTGAACAATGCAGACCACTGCAGAGCAAGTTGTAACTATCTACCCACTTTCCTTTTTGCACATAATTTGTATTTGTATGTGGCAAATATAGAGTTCAATTAATAGTTAAAATAATAGGAACAGACACTTCATTGTCATGTTGGTGAAAGGTGTATAGCATCTTCACCTTGCATTTCTTGGTAAATGGTTGATAAATACTATGATGGGATATCAGAGAAAGTTATACAAAAAGTATTTATTGAAAATGTCCCTAACATGATGGAGTTAAAAGACTATGGGAAGTATAACTTAATGCAAATGAAGAAGGCCATGCAAGGTCATCAATGCTTGGTTTTATTGCATTGTAGTATGTCATAGCCCATGAAAGGCTTGTGACTCTTACCCTAAGGCTTGAAAAATCCGGTATAGTGAAGTACATATTCCAATAATAACTAAATGAATACTTGTATACTAAACCACCTTTTCCAATAGCCAAAACACCAATGAACCAAATGATATCATGTTCAGTCAGCTTACAATTAATATTATAATATCTGAAATTTTTTCCTCTTAATGTCTATGATAACAAATAAAAATCAGGAATTTACTAAATATATTATTAAACATCTATGTGCCTGTATTTTGAATTATAATACAAATACTCTTTGTCACAGTGGAGTAAGTGGATGAAGAGTTAGAGAAAGTTTTGTGTTTATATGTAAATCTCAATGTCACAATTCAGTCTCAGTGAGTATTATTTAAGGTTACTGTCTTGCTGTCATGGCTCACTTGGCAGTCATCTGGGACTTGGACAGGTGTCTGTCACAGACTGTTGACACAAGAGACGATACCTGGGAGTTTGGGGCTCCCAGACCCCATGTTATACTGTTATATGGATATATTGTTATGTTGTGGTCTAGGGGATAAAGTATTATAAGTTTATTCCTTAGCATATTCCCATCCCTTCCATGTTTAGGCTCATTGTAATGGGTATCCTGTGAGGGAGCTGGTGGGATGTGTTGGTTGTATGTGTGTGAAACATTGTGTGTTGTATTTGTAATTATGAATGTATGTTATTATATTAGTATGTCATTATATTGTAGAGGGGAAGACGTTGAATACAGCCAAGCCTTCTTTGTTCCCAAAGGCCTGTTAATCCCATTAGCTAAGTATCCAGCAGAGAACTAACAATGGGAAGTTCACAGCTGGAGAGCAGACAGGCAGGCACCCAGAAACAATGGGATGGCCTGAAGGCTTCTCAGCCTTCATAGCATGGGCACAGGAGAGTAAAGGTATGCTTTGCCCTGGAGATTCAGACCCCAAATGAATTAGTTGGCCTCACCTAGTGGGCGGACCTGGGAGGGGACTATTGGTTCACACACAGTTCCCCTTCATGATTGGCCAGACGTCATTTGGGGCTGGTTAACGGTAGCCACTTCCCCCATTCTTGTGTGATGTGGTTAAATATGCTGTTCTAAAATAAAACATGGTTCATAATTTTCATCAAGACTTTGTGTTCAGGTGTATTATTGACCCAGGGGCATATGCTGGTAGAGGAGATCGTTCTGACTCCCTTCCAGGTTTTTCCCAGGCACACTACCAAAAGCTGGGACTTATGCTCTTGCATCCGCAAAGAAGGTCCATTGGTCTGAGTCACCCAAATCTTAGGTCTAAAACCTACAGGAGATAAGAGGACTAGGATCCTCTATACTCCATCATCATTGTAGGTTGTGACACTTGCCTTTAAAAATTCTTCACCTCAAAGTTAAAGTTAACGTTAAAGTTAAATAATAAAGTGAAAGTTAAAGTTTGGGAGTCTCTGTTTTAGGGAGCAGGGAAATGTGAGTTTGCCTACCCTAGAAGGCAGGCCCTGCTGGGATTGGCTGGCTGTCTAGCTCCAACAACCAATCAGAGAGGAGCCAACCAGCCTGTGTACTGTGAGGTGGGTAGACAGTCAGACCTGGTGGTGCTGTACTGTTTATCACAGTCTTATTATATTCAACTATGTGAGAGTATTATATAATGGGCAAAGGTACAGCGGAACATAGTTACATATGGCTAGGGATATCTGTCATTGAGATAGGCATAAATGATGTTTCAACATAAAACTGTGAATGAGTCAATCACAGAAAGGCCTATCGCCTTTGTGGAAATACATGGGGAATCTCCCGCAGTTTGGGCATTTACTTGGAGGCCTGGGTCGTTTAGTCCCTTGTCCCAAAAATAATTGCTCCATTATATAATAAGGAAAGGAGGTTCAGGTAGGCCTTATCCTGGCCCAGTAAAAGATTATCGAGATACGCTATACATTCTATTAGCTATTTTCTCTACAGTGAATCATTCCTCTTATATTGAACATTGTTTGTGCTGCATTATTATCCTAAGGTGCATCTCAATGAGTTTGCATTTGTAGCTCATTGTACTTGATGAGGACTGGTGAAAGCGGCATAATAATACTGGGGGTAAGTTGCTTTTGTTTGTGTTCTCAAAAAAAGTATGTCACTAATTAGCAGATCAAAGCATCCAATTAATACATAATAGCTTATTTGCAGAATAATAAGGACACAAATGCTGCCTAGTTTTGCAATGATTTTACATTAAACAAACAACTTGAATTTGTGGGGAGTCCCTCTAAGTGAATTCAGCTATATGATCTCCTAAATTGACTTGTGTACTTCAATGGAGCTGTGAGCTGTACCATGTAGGATCATACAAAATAGGCAGCTCATAGCAGAGAGGCCAGACAAATTGTGGTCCACTGGAGAAGGAAATGGCAACTCACTCAGGTATTTTTGCCCCCAAAAAAACACAACTGGACACAAGATGTACCTTGCGTGCTGCGGTCCGTAAGATAATAAAGAGTCAGACATGGCTGAATGACTGAACAACAATAATTACTTTCCTCCAGAGCCAAGACCATTCTTATTCTTCAAATCCCACTAGTCTTCTTCCAGACATTATTTACAGCGACACCACATTCAAGTCCTTTCAAATAATATTCACCCTCCATATCACTGTCACTTACTAAACCATATGAACAATCGAAATCTCATTACTCTTCACCAGATCCTACTGACCTCACAGACTCTGCTCATTTTACCATAAATCATACAAACACCCGATATCTAGAAAGTTAAATATCCTGTGATGTTCAATTTTTTAGCTATTTTTAAAAAAATCTGCTTTCTGCCTTCTACCAATTCTAGCTAAGCATAGCAGCTTGGCATTTCTAAATACATTGTCCCACCTGAATCATCTTCCTAAGGGCCACTGAATATATTTTTTAAGTTTCATATAAAACTCTTACAGCCAGCAGGTAAAATTCATCCCATTTTTGGAAAAAATAAAATGGATACACTAAAACATTTTTAAATATGTAGCATGCAAGATAGAAGGAGGAATCAAAAATACTTTATGTACTTTACCCATTGTGTATGTGTACTCAGAGGTTAAATCAGATACTGAACCTCCCCGGGCCTCCTGGGGGTTGGTAGGAGGACCATGTGACCTGGCAGGCCCGGGAATATGGGAGAGAGGGGGTGGCTAGCTGGGGGGCAGAGCCACTAATAGGATTGGTACCATTTTGGCCATTATGCCCCCAGTTAGCCAAGTAATTAGATCCCACCCATCCCTAAAAGTTGGAAAATATGTGTTCATGTATTGTAAATTTGGAAAATATGTGTTCATGTACTGACAATTTGGAAAATATTTGTTCATTGATTGTAAATAAAAAAAACAAACAAACACATATGACAAAGAAAAAATATAGTAGATATAATAAGTCAATTTAGAATTAAATCTGTCTATGGCATTGGCAGTTGTGCTGCTAGTCTTAGTATTTCAGGATGTATTAATGTTTTTTATTATTGTATTTGTTGTCTGTCACAGTGGCGGGTGGTGAGGGGAGTCACTGGTACAATGCTAACGTCGGTGAGACCCTACCCTACGGTGGTACGGATGTTCCATCAAGGTAGTCCCTGGACGAGGGTTCAAGACGTAGAGTGTACTGTTTCAGGTCAGGCTCCTCCCCTCACTTGTTTATGTTTACTTAATTATTGGTATCATTATTACGTGAATTTGTGTTTACCAATAATCGCATTTTATACCAAGAAGTGTCTTGTGTCTAATCATTTATTTGGGGCTCAAGTGTTTTTCTGTCTAATTATTTAGTCAGTGAGTGAGTTGTGCCCAGAGTGTTATATGGACACTTAAAGAGACACTGTTTTATCTTAAAGAGCATTAAATATTGTCTGTGCATTATACTAACTGTTTTTGTGTACACCAACTCATTCCTGAGATATTCAGCACTGATTGTGTGTCTTCTTTATACTAATATTTGACTTATTATGGTATTTTACAGCTCAGAATGCTTGATAAGATTGGCAGAGGCATGGTAAGCATAGACTGGCATTGTTTTGTCACCACAAAAGATGGTCAAGTAGACAGTAATCCTAATTTAATACTTCAAATGAGCTAATTAGTATTTGGTAGCCACTCACTTGAGTAAGAATACAACAGAAAAAAAATATATCTTAGGAATGATTAATTCTAGGATGAAATGGCTTGTACAAAGTACACATACTTTTTCATGCATTTTAAGAATAACATTAAAAAAAAAAAACTTAATTTTGTGGTGACAAAGTCTCTTCAAATTTGTAAGCCTGGATTGCATATGTATAGGAAATACATTTTTACACAATTAAATTACCTACTCTGTCCATGCCCACCAAGCTTTGATTTGTGTTAATTTATAGTATAGGTTTAATACTATCACCTCCATTTCTCACAACTGATACACCCCCAACCATAATCACTTATTAACCCTCTTCTCTTTTTTTAATTACTTGCCAAGTCCTTGTTTCTTGCTTTAATTACTTTACCTTTTGTTTGAATAGTCCCTTTAGATAGTAAGTTTGCAATCTTGTATGGTGTTTTGAAAAAAAAAAAAGTAGTGCCATCTACTTTTTGACATGTGCTTAACATTGTATTTTTTTGTACAGTACTACAGAATAAGTTTGCGCTTTACAAAAAAACTGTAGTAATAATAATAATAGATATTTTGACTGCTATTAAAAATATGCTTAAAATAAATATATATTATAGTGTTTTACCTCTTCTTTTTGAATATGAAAGTCCTCCAATGCATTTACAGTATCAGTGTTAGTGAGACACAACATTTATTCTGTTTATTTTAAGTTTAGCCCCTAAATCCACATTTACTGACATATACTCATAAATATTTTAAGATATTTGTCTATCATTACATTTTCTGTATAGCTCTTCATCTATGGCAAAGCTTCATAAAATTGAAGAAATGAAAGATATTATAACTGGGTATTGGTTTTCTTACTGTCAGAAGATGACTTAGGGCAAGGGTCTGAATTATATTGTTATCCTTAGCGGATATGAGGTTGGCAAAAAATAACCTTATAAAATATTGATCACACTGCTTATGATGCTTTCAATGCTGAGGGAACACATTGTTATAAGGTTTTTTCTGTTGTGCATTTCTACTGCCCATAAAACAAACATTAGTAGCTACATTGAAAAAAGTAGGTTAATAATTTCTTAATGTCTTTGTTGTTAACAAACAATAATTGCTCTTGTACTATTCTTAATGAATGCCCCTGCTTTCCTTCTAAAAAAAATGTATTATTATATTCCCCCAAAAATCTGTCCTTTTTTCAAGGGTTAAAAATACATTAATTATTATTTGCTGTACAAACCAGTGATCCACATTATAAATCTTCGTAACATACTAGTATTCCAGGGTTTGTGCATATGACGACTTTAAAGAGACATGGAAATATTTTTTTCCCTTGAGGCATCATAAAGAGGGCGTTTTTTTTCAATAAAGGTCTCACAAACACTTATTCAGAAGTTGAAGTACTCTTGGAAATCTTTAAAATGTATCTAAATATAAAACTCAATTTACAGTTGTTTACACCTTGTTTGCAAGACAAACATTTTGCAATTGCATACATTCTTATTTAACAAAAGAAGCCTTAAGAGAGACATCTCTCCCTGTCAATAACTCTTATTCACTCTAATGAATATTATTTAAGTCATTTAGAAACATTAACAGCTTTTACATGTTGTTTAGTAGTGTCCGACTCTCCGGGACCTTATGGACAGCAGCACACCAGGCACACCTTCCACCCACTACCCCTCTGCTTCAGTGACTTTAGTGAGGTTGTTGATATTTCCTCCAGCAATATTTATCCCAGCTTTGTATTCAGCAAGCCCAGCTTTATTCATGATGTACTCCGTGTATAAAGTTGAATAAATAACGTGACAATATACAATCTTGTCGCACTTCTTTCCTAGTCTTGAACCATTCAATTCTGACCGTGGCTTCTTGGTTCATATACAGATTCCTCAGGAGGAGGATGAGATGGTCTGGTATTCCCATCTCTTTAAGAAATTACCACATTTTGTTGTGATCTACACAGTCAAAGGCTTTAGAATAGTCAATGTAGCAGAAGTAAATGTTTTTTTTCTGGAACTCTCTTGCTTTTTCTATTATTCGAACATTGGCAATTTGATCTCTTGTGCCTCTTCCTCTGCAGAATTCGACTGGTAGTTCTTGGTTTATTTATATTGTTGGAGCACAGCTTGTAAGATCTGAAGCATTTCCTTGCTGGCATTTGAAATCAGTGCAAATGTTTTATAATTGCAGTAATCTTTGACAATGCCTTTTGGGGGATTGGAATGTAGACTGACCTTTTCCAGTCTATTGGCCTTTGTTGAATTTTCCAAATTTGTTGGCATAAGGCAAGCAACACTTTCACAGCATCATCTTGTTGGACTTTCAATAGTTCAGCTTGGATTCCATCAACTCCTGCAGCCTTGTTAGCAGCAAGACATCCTAGGGCCCAACAAACTTCACTCTTCAAGCTGTCTGGCTCCAGCTCCTTGGATAAATTATTGATGTCATCACTGCTGCTGAGATCCTTCCTGTATAGATCTTCAGTGTATTCCTGCCACCTTTTTTTATATATTTTTGATCTGCTTCTATTAGGTCTCTGCCATTTTTGTCTTTTATCACACCCACTTTGGCATGAAAGGTTTGTTTGAGATCCTCAACTTTCTTAAACAGATCTCTTGACTTTCCCAATCTGCTTTTTTTCTTCTATCTCTTTACATTGCTCATTATACTATCACTCTTTGTCCCTTCTTGCTATCCTCTGGAATTCTGCATTCAGTTGGACAAATATTTTCCTATCTCTACCTTTCACTTTTCTTTCTTTCCTGGGCTACTTTCAAAGCCTCATCAACCAGTTTGCCTTCTTAGTTTTCTTTCTTTCGGGGATGATCTTTGTTTTGGTTTCCTGAATAATGTTGCAAACTTCGGTCCAAAGTTCTTCAGGCATTCTATCTTTCATGTCAAGTACCTTAAATCTATTCTTTACCTCCACTGCATATTCACAGTGAATATTATTTATTTTGTGTCTGCTTGGTCAGATGATTTTCCCTCTTTTCTTTAGTTTAGTTTTGAACTTTGCAATAAGAAGCTCATGGTCTGTAGTGAGCTCCAAGTCTGACTGTTTAGAGCTCCTCCATCTTTGACTATAAAGTATACAGTCAATCTGATTTCTATATTGTCCATCTGGTGACATCCATGTGTAGTCAGGAAATTATGGTAAATTATCTTGACAAACTTCTACTAATCTCTGGCCTGCTTCCTTTTGTACTCCAAGTGCAAACTTGCCAGTTATTCCAGTTATCTTTTGGCTCCCTAGTGGCATTTCAATCTAATAAGATGAGAGTAACATCGTTTCTATATATATCTATGATTTGTTCAATATCTTTATAAAACTGGTCAACTTCAGCCACTTCAGCATCCATGGTTCTGAGCATAGGCTTAAATCACTGTGATGTTAATGGCTTGTCATGAATTTGAATTGACATAATTCTGTTATTTATTGGATTATAACAGAGCTCTGCTTTAGCCACCCTTTGATTGACTATGAGGGCTACTCCATTTCTTCTGAAGGATTTTTGACCACAGTAGAAGATCTGGTGGTTGTCTGATTTGAAGTATCCCATTCCAGTCCAGTTCAGTTCACTAATTCCCAGGTTATTGAAGTTTAACCTTGTCATCTCATTCTTGAACACATCTAGTTTTCCTTAATTCACAGTTCTAACATTCCAGGTTCCTATGCTGAAATGTTCTTTGCAGCATCAGACTTTTCTTTCCCTTCCAAACACATCCACAGCTGAGAGTCCTGTTGGCTTTGGCCCAGCCACTTCATTAGATCTGGTGCTACTTGTACTTGCCATCTACTCTTCCTCAGTAATGAGGTAGGAACCTTCTAACATTAGGGGCTCATCTTCAATTGCCATATCTTTATGTTGCTGCTTGTGCTTATCCATAATGTTATCTTAGCGAAGTTACTGGAGTGGGTTGCTAGTTCCTTCTCCAGTGGGTCTCAATTTGTCTGACTTCTTTGTTATGACCTGCCCATCTTGGGTGACCCTACATGGTATAGGTAAGAGCTTCATTGAAGTACACAGGCACCCTTCAACACAACAAGGTAGCAATCCAGAAGGGATTACAGGTATTACATGTCTCTTAATGGATACATCACATCTTTCATTCCATAAATGGCAAACAAATAATATATATATATATATATATTAACAATAAAGTGTTGTGATGAAAGGCATTTACATTTACTGGAAATATCCTATATGCTTTTTGAGGATAACAATAATTTTTTAAAACTGGAACATGATTTAGACAATCTAAGCGTAAATGCTCCATTGTCTTTATATCATTACACATATCTTGTGGAAAACTCCTGTCATCAATATTTCTATGTTTTAGGTTTTGTCTAACATGTTTCCATGGAGCAATAACCCCAATATATTATATATCTTTGGGGCAATCAAGTCATTTAACTGCTCTGAAATTATGTTATGGCTAAACTCCAAACAGTACTTTAGATCCAGCTTGGGTGTTGTCCTATCGAATACTAATTGATACATTTTTCTTCTTGATACTTGTTTAATCATCAGCATAAACAAGTCACTTTATATGGATCATTGGAGTCTGTTGACATTTTTATTGTTCTCAATCATCCTCAAAAAAGGATCAAAATATAAAAATATACAATAGGGGGCTAGGGGGACACCTGTGATCTTATAGGAA
The DNA here is from genome assembly GCA_027410445.1 of Discoglossus pictus. Classification (NCBI taxonomy): domain Eukaryota; kingdom Metazoa; phylum Chordata; class Amphibia; order Anura; family Alytidae; genus Discoglossus; species Discoglossus pictus. The sequence continues at coordinate 145,986,369 of CM050168.1, forward strand.
AACTTTCTGCATTTATAATTGATCTTCTCTCAGTATCTGATATAGAGAGCTCTCAGCCAGGGCACAAACTTTCCTGATATTCCATAGTTTTCTAACACAGAGAAGAGATACAAATGATAAACAAGATCAAACGCTTTTTCTTGATCTAGGCTCAAGACATATCCTCACACAGCTTGTCTTTTTTGCTTGCCAAACGTCTCTCTTAAAGTTACAAGAAAGCTTGTAATCTGTCTTCCCCCTATACCACAGGACTGATCAGGACTTATCAATGAAACAGAACCAAACAAACAGAATATTAGCAAGGATTTTATAAACTTTGTTAAGTAAATTGACTGGGCTTCATGTTTTATATCTCTTCTATCACCTTTTTTATACATTAATATCAGTAAGGACTGAGACTGTGAAGATTACAATCCATTAACATTAAGGATAACATTATATGCCTCACATTTGATTGGGGTTAAAAAAAGAAAAGAAAGATAAACTCTCAAAAATTCTTATGTTGCCAACCATTACCTGGAGTTTTCTTCAGATGTTAAATGGCTGCCTGAATCTCAGTTACAGTGATTAGGTAATCCATGGTGGCACTAAGAACTCGATCCAGTTTGAGGGTCTCTGTATTGTTCAATATTCTTTGGATCTGGCTTTTACTAAATTATTTTCCAATTAAACAAATCCTTGTAAAAATACTTTATCAAATTGGTTTTCATCCCATAGTTTTGTCATACCCCACACTCCCTCTCATGAGTTAGAGAAGAGAGACTGTCATACTGCAATTCTCTCATTCTCTTTTTAATGTAGCTTATATATTCTGTTTTTACCTCCCTGCCTCTCGGAAGTGCAGAGAATACATGACACAGCTGGACCTATGACCTATGGACCTATGAACTATGAAATCTACCTGCCTCTTTCATAACCAATGCATTTGCCTTATTCATTCCCACAAAATACCAGTATTATCATAAATCTAATTTGTGGTTAGTCTTGCCTCTATCAGATATTTAAACATTGAGACCACATTATATGTTGTTAAAATATTAAATTAAATTTCCAGTATCCTGTTCCAAATGAGACTGACTCCCCAATGTTCAGAGTGACACAAGAGCATGATCTAAAAATTCTACAGATCTCAAAAAATCTCTAAATTTAGCTTATAATATTCAAGAATTGTGAATCATACTGAATACAATCCCTTCGTATACCTCTTTAATTGAATTAAACTCCAAATACAAAAATTATTGCAGTGTGAAGATATGGCTTACCAAAGAAAATAAATATTTTCTTTCGGCTGTAGATAGAGAGCCATAAATGTTAAAACATCTATAAATTAATATCTCCAATACTTGCATCTTAGAAAAGACACCTCCTGGCATTCTGTCATCAATCTCACTGGGTATGATAAATATATTTTTAAATATAATTCCAATCACATCACACTTATCAGGTCCAAAAGACCAGAAGGATGAGCCCCAAATACAGTCTTTCCAACAAATACATACTTCATTTGTAGAGGACAGTCTTGTTTTCCTGCAAAAAAGAAAATGTTAAAATTATTTGATTTCAGAAGTGAAAAAGCCTCAGTCCTTGTCCTTTTTGTTTTTATACTGTTCACATTTACTAGAATAACACTAAGTGGTGCAGAATCCTGTTTGTTTTATTATCATTGTATTGGATGGTTCAGTCATATCAACATGAAAGGATTTTCCTGGAGCAGTCCCTTCTTGCCGAGAGATCTGGTTATGAGACAAAATCAAGATCAGAGTCCTCTATTATATTTCCCCAGCTTTTACATCAATGCTTCATACTTATTTTCCAAAATAACTCCATCAGGATCGAGAAATATAGGAGGTACATGTCTCTGGCCTAGGTTTTCTTGAGGGTGCTGAACAGGTGACCCATCTTGTCCCTCTTACTCATTGGATACCCCTTTCGGATTGTGCTCTGCTTCAGGTCAGTTCTTTAAAGAATGTCCACCTTCATAGCAGAGTTCATAAACAATTCCCTTGTCACATTCAGAGCTCTGATGTCCTATTTTACTGCACTGAGAACATCGGACTTTATCACAAGCAGAACTCAGGTGTCTGGTGGAATTGCATTGAAAGCACTTTTTTGGCTGTCCCTAGTAGCAACCTCTCAGACAATCTTTCTCAGACAATCTTTCCCAATATACACACAGTTTGGGAGGTGAAGGCTACATTATTTCTGTATGACAGATCAACTTTGAATTTGTAGCCTCTATTCTAGTAGACCTCTAAATCTCTACATCTTACCAGGCCACTGCCTCTGTAGCCAGTAATATATATCCTCTGGTGCCACAGTCAAAAGCTATAAAGACTTCAACAGTTCACTTGAAAGGTTCTGAAAGTTTCCCATTCTAAGTTATGTTTAGCTTCCTAATATCTGTATCACAATCTCTCAAGTACTTCTGGGGTTTCAAAACTTGCTTTGTGATTCCTGCTGTTAGGAGCAGGTAAGAAAGCCCACCCCTCATGAGGCTGGAATCAAGAGACCCTCTCAGTAAAGCCTTTCCAAACCACAGATCTGTCCGGTATGTCCTGCTGCCATCAGTGATGGAGTCTCAATATATTCTTTCACTGCCTAGTATCAGCAAAGTATTGAAAGATGTACCTTTATGCCTGGAACTCCATGCTGACTGCTGCGGCTAGGATAGTTCATCTGAATAACCTGAAGGTTCAGTGTTGAGGGGGGTTCAATATCAGGATAATTGTCTGCTTCAAAGGCCTATCAAGCTTCAGCATTCTCTTCAGCCTGAACCATCTCAGGTAGGTCTTGTGTTTGCACCAAACTCTCAAGTACAGCAGCTTATTTAGATGGCCCCTGTTTCTATTCTGCACGTGACAGTTTGCACGGCCTGACTCCCAGGTGCAAATGCAGGTGAGCTCACAATGATTGGGACAGTTTGAATGGCCTGGCACCAGGTGTAGGTGAGCTCACACTCATTGGGACCTTTTGTAGGGCCTAACTCCCAGGTGCAGCTGCAGGTGAACTCATACTGTTTGGGACAGATTGCAAAGCCTGACTCCCAGCTGCAGCTGCAGGTGAACTCATACTGTTTGGGACAGATTGCAAAGCCTGACTCCCAGGTGCAGCTGCAGGTGAACTCATACTGTTTGTGACAGATTGCAAAGCCTGACTCCCAGGTACAGCTGCAAGTGAGCTGACAATGTGTGGGAGAGTCTGCAGGCTTGACTCCCAGGTGCACCTGCAAGTGAACTCACACTGATTGGGACAGATTGCAAAGCCTGACTCCCAGGAGCAGCTGAAAGTGAGCTCACATTGATTGGGACAGTTTGAATGGCCTAACACCCAGTTGCAGTTGCAGGTGAGCTCACACTCACTGAGACAAATTACTAGGCCTGACCCCCAGGTGCAACTGCAGGTGAGCGCACAATGATTTGGACAGTTTGCAGGGCCTGACTCCCAGAAGCAGCTGTGTGTGAGCTCACAATGTTTGGGATAGTCTGAGGGGCCTGATTCCCTTCTATCTTTCCATGTTCCTTTGCTGACTTTCCTTGCTGGGTGTCCTCTCCCTTAGATCTGGTGCTACTCATATTCACACTCTTCTCTTCTCCAGTAATGTGGTAAACACCTTCTGACCAAAGGGGCTCATCATCTGGTATCATATCAGGAGGCTGCACTGTAATTTACTGTTATTTGCTACTACTCAAAGGTAAGGAAACTTTATTGAATCTAACCTATGTGTGTTTATTCAGTGTGGACTATTTTATCCATAATGTACAGGAAATCCAAATGAATGAATAAGAGGTAATTGGTTGTCATTAGTGATAATCTGTTACCCTTTACTAATACACCATTCTATATACCTAAAAGTTTGATTTAAGTAAGCCCCAAAATAGCGTTATGTTTTTCTCAGGCATGCTTAATTTCCTTTAATATGTTTGACTCTGCCGCCTCCACTAGAAGACTGTGATCTATCCTGTTTTTTCTTTGAGCCACATCGATGTGAGCACAGTGAGCGTGCCTGCATGATGCGTCACAGCACCACCTAGTGGCAAGAATGTGGTACATAGTGTTTGAAATGTACACATAAAAAATAAAAGTAATGAGAGGGCCCTAACTGAAGGCTAATGCTAACCCTATGCCTAATGCTAACCCTATGCCTAATCCTAACCCCCAACCATTTGCCTAACCCTAAGCCTATGCCTAACCCTAAGCCTGGCACTAACCTCTCTCCCCTACAGCAATTCCTTTTAAAACCTTAACCCCTCTCCCGTAGAGCAATCATGCGTAGTACTGCATTCTGAGCAGTAGGTGATGCATGCAGGAACAGCGCAAAGAAAACAGGACCAAAGACTGATCCACTTATTTACGATTCTTTCTGTATCATTATATTTTCTCACATTACCCTTAAATCTTCAACCTTTCAACATCAAATCCTGACTTCTTGTTCTTGCATTCATTGTTTTTCTCCAAGAAAGTCCCCTCTTGCACTGTATTAAATCCTTTTGTATATTTGAAGGTCGGTTGTGTGGCACATCATACAGTACTTAGGGCCTCATTCTATTAGCGGCCGCAGCCGTTGCGGGGCCGCAAGGACCGGCCGCAAGCTATTCGGCTATTCTATTCCCTTACGGCCGGAGGCTCCGGCAGGCTTGCGGCCGGTGCCTTGCTATCTCTTGCGGCCGCTCGCGGCAGAGGAAAGCCTTTGATCTAAAACGGCCGCAAGAGTTTTGCAATTCAATTCCTCCGGGAAACCTCTCTGCAAGGCTAAAAGCGAGCCGCAGCTTACTTGCAGGAAAGAGGTCTCGCTAGCACCAATTAAGCACATAAAATAGCTTAAATAAAGCCATCCTGCACTTTGAGAAGACTATAAAGGGATTTTAGGTGTTAGAAAAAATAGCACATAATTTTCCTGTACTCAAATCCGTAAAATATTTTATTTTTAATATCCGTAAAATATCCATGTAAAAAGTCCAGAGTGCTTGGAGCACCTCAGACCCGCCCACGCCGCAGCCGGAAAATAAACAGTTAATTTGAACTCGGGTTTGGGCTGATGTGCAAGCTTGAGAGTGGGTTCCTTTTAATCCTCATGTCCCCCAATATGATCCCTAGCATTTACAGAGCTGTACAGTGCAGGCTTGAATTTATTTTTGAGTTTTTATATATCTGAGATTACGGCCGGTTCCAAGATATGCGGCCGGCCGTAAAAGGAGATCCTTGCGGGGCCGTATAATAGAATCGCGAGTTAACTGAACACCCGCAAGGAATCGCAGCCTTACGGCCGATTTACGGCCGCTAATAGAATGAGGCCCTATGTCTCTTTTGGACAACAAGAGCTCAAGCTCAATTTTCTGGTATAAGGCTATTTAATTAGGCCAAACTATCAACTGATCAACAGAGCTATGTCTTAAAATAAACACTGTAATAGTTGAAAACAATTATTCACCAAGTATGTTAGGATTGGGAGTGCTAATTCAGTCTCTTATTATAATGCATATTGCCAGAGATACCTTAGCAGCTTAATACAATCACTTGATATGACTTTTATCAAAGAAGGTTGATGAAGGAGTGTCCTAAAGACATCTACAATAACACAGTATCATGTTTTCACATTCAACAATGTTACATATTATTTTCATTAGCTTTCCAAGGCCATGCATCTATTTGTAGGAAAGTCACTGGACGAGCATTGCATGCTTGTCACAATATAATGCAGTGCAAATCAGTTTTCTTAATGGCTTTACCTAATGCATAATATAGAAAGCTGAAACAACAGGTTTCACACACTATACAGATCAGCCTGAATAGTGTATACTGTACAAACAAGATAGATAAGACATTGCACATATTCTGATTCACCTTGACACTGCATTTTATATCATTTATCAAGGAATGCAGACACGGCCACACAGAATTTCAGGGACCATAGCTATATTCCTCTATCTAGAATAAGGTTCAGGGTCAGGGCTGATAAAACAAAGAAAATAATATTTCACAAGTTTTGAAAATGATTAAATGCATTATTCGATCCTTAAAATACACATACTAATTGATAGATAGCATTTTGCAAGTTGATATAACTTGCAGTTTATTAAATGGAAGGTTTAAATAGCTGAGTACATTATATTTTTTTCAGTAAGAACCCAGGCTGTCAGTCATACTTGTTCCTATAAATGTTTTGAGCAGGCTGAAATTTAAACTTTGTACTTTATATGATTCACATAATATTGAGATCAGGCAAATGAAACATGGTAGCTGTTTTTTAGCAAAAGAAAATAAAATTTATGTATTTCTTCTCTCTTGGGGATGATTTTGGCATGAGAAACAGGAACTGACTGATCCATGGCAATCCAGCTTTTTTAGTACAATTAGTCTGTGATGGCACAGGGTACCCCTCCATAAAAGTTGTCTTTCATTAAGACTTTGTCATTAAATATGAGCTGGTCACCTCAACTGGGAAGGAAGGGATTAATATACCAATAATAAAGACCAAGATATGAGGAGGAAGCAAAAGAATGTGAACCAGAATGGCCATATTTACAGGCACCTAGCCCAGAAGGCAACTCCTGGGGCTTACTTAGCTGGGCTGGTAATAACACATTCAGTCACCCGGCTTAACATGCTAGCCACCAAATGTGCTACCAGAAGTTAATATTAACTAATTGTATCGTGTTCAAACTGACGATTGTGTTTATGTTTAACATCTTCTTGAACTAACTAAACACACTAGCTGTGGACTGTTATCCTTTTTTGAGAGTAGTAGCGAGGTTCCTTGTGGTGACTTTTGTATGCTGTGGGTTCTTGATCCTGTTGATGACAAAGAAAGCCAACTGGTGTAGATATTGAATTAACCCATGGGGAGAAAAGTCTAACCGGTAGGGTCCTTGGCTTTCTGCAGGTCCAGCTAACCCGATTCTGTGACAGTGCATCCTCATCAAATTTAATAAATAACATTAAAACAGGTGCAGAATTCTTCATTATAATCCATGGATGTGTAACATTAACTACTCTTCAAGGCTGCATTACTGTGCAATGTATTAGACCATTAAAATGTAAGACCAACATAAATCTGTTGAAATACACAGGTTATGTAATGAACAGAAAGTCGTCACTCTCCATTATTTCTTAGAGGCATTATCCAATTTATAATATAAAAATCTCAAATACCAAGCTTCATACATTATAAAAAAGTACAAAAAAATATTGTATACCATTTAATCTAGAATGAGAGTAAGGTACACTTTGACCATAACACTGCATTCCACACAGTTGGTTAATACAATGAAAACAGGATAGTGTCCCAAGGGTTACATTGTAATTCCTCAACTGTCTTTTCTCCAAATTAGAAAAATAATCATAGGCCATCTTTGCCTCTAATTACCATTTAGCAATCCCTTTATATCTAATTTCCCTACTTTTGGGTTTGTGCCTTGTATTATCAGTGGGCCTCATTAGATAGTGCAGGTTGATCTACAACGTTTTACAGAGAGTCTGGAGATTAACCTCCTTCATTTCTTGATGCAAGTTCTGATAAGGTATTCCACTGTTCCACTGTTAAAGCAAGCACAATTTGCATGGTTGTGAGGTGAACTATTGGTAATCATCACAGAGTAACTCAACCCTGATAAAACTGACTTACTGCACAATTTCAAGACAGAAGCTTCACTGAAATAAACACCATTATCTACACATTTATTCAACAAGAATAGCAGATTACTACAGCCAGGGCAGCAATAATTGGCAATTATACATTCAAAATGTAAATATGTATATAAGAACTATTGTTTTGGCTATGTTTATTTCAAAAATAACATTAGGCAACAGAAGGCACAAGTTAAAACAAATAATAAAAAAACAGTTACCAAGGATATACAGTGCCTTGCAAAAGTATTCACCCCCTTGTCATTTTTCGTGTTTTGTTGCCTCACAACCTGGAATTAACATGGATTGTTTGAGGATTTGCATCATTTCATTTACAGAACATGCCTACAACTTTGAAAAATGTTTTTTTTTTATTGTGAAGCAAACAACAAATAGGACAAAATAACAGAAAAAGTCAATGTGCATAACTATTCACACCCCTAAAGTCAATACTTTGTAGAGCCACCTTTTGTGGCAATTACAGCTCCAAGTCGCTTTGGATAAGTCTCTATGAGCTTGCCACATCTTACCACTGGGATTTTTGCCCATTCCTCCTTGCAAAACTGCTCCAGTTCCTTCAAGTTGGATGGTTTGCTCTTGTGAACTGCAATCTTTAAGTCTGACCACACATTTTCTATTGGATTGAGGTCTGTGCTTTGACTAGGCCATTCCAACACATTTACATGTTTCCCCTTAAACCACTCAAGTGTTGCTTTATCATTTTCCTGCTGGAAGGTGAACCTCCATCCTAGCCTCAAATCATGCACAGAGTGGTACAGGTTTTGCTCAAGAATATCCCTGTATTTAGCACCATCCGTCTTTCCCTCATCTCTGACTAGTTTCCAAGTCCCGGCTGCTGAAAAACATCGCTACAGCATGAGGCTGCCACCACCATGTTTCACTGGGGGGATGGTGTTCTTTGCGTGATGTGATGTGTTGGGTTTGCGCCAGACATAGCGGTTTCTTTGATGGCCAAAAAGTTCAATTTTAGTCTTATCAAACTAGAACACCTTCCTCCAGACATTTTGGGAGTCTCCCACATGCCTTTTTGCAAACTCAAAATGTGCCATTTAATGTTTTGCTGAAAGTAATGGCTTTCTTCTGGCCACTTTGCAATAAATCCCAACTCTATGGAGCGTACAGCTTATTGTCGTCCTATGTACAGCGACTCCAGTCTCTGCTGTGGAACTCTGCAGCTCCTCCAGGGTTACCTTTGGTCTCTGTGCTGCCTCTTTGATTAATGCCCTCCTTTCCCAGTCCATGAGTTTTGGTGAGCGGCCATCTCTTGGCAGGTTTGCTGTTGTACCATGTTCTTTCCATTTGGTTGTGATAGATTTGATGGTGCTCCTGGGAATCATCAAAGATTTGGATATTTTTTTTATAACCTAACCCTGACTTGCACTTCTCAACAACATTGTCCCTCACTTGTTTGGAGAGTTCCTTGGTCTTCATGGCAGTGTTTGGTTAGTGGTGCCTCTTGCTTAGGTGTTGCAGCCTCTGGGGCCTTTTAAAAAGGTGTGTATATGTAATGACTGATCATGTGGCACAGGTGGACATCATTTCACTTATTTTGTTACTTCTGAAGGTAATTGGTTGCACTGGAACTTTTTACTTGAATCAGATTCAAATTCAGATTAACAAAACATTGAACTTAATGCTGTAATGTAACAAAATAGGTAAAAGATCAAGGGGGTGAATACTTTTGCAAGGCACTGTATAAAGAATGTTAATTGCCTCATTATACCAAGATTTTAGCTTGAACTATATACTGTTTTGAAAGATGTCTAGTAAGCAGCCATTCTGGGTCTTCTTTGTGGCTATCATGTATGATTGATGTTAAGTGTTATATATGCAATATTAAAAAAAAAAAAAAAAAAACTACAGTATCCTTGGCTGAAAGCCCATTTGTGATATTAATTCACTGTCTACCAAATATGCCATCTGCTAAATGGCATTATGCATACTTATAAGTTGGTACAAGGTTTTATATTGTGCCAAAAATATTTGAATAACCAAATGTGCCATCTGCTCAATAATATATACCCACATGACATATTAAACAGCAGTGATGCTTGGTCACATATGTTATGTTGTTCATAATCATACCTGTTGAATATTTGACTCTCACACTCTAACTGGCTACCTTGTAAAAACTCAAGGTTGCAAAACTCAAGGTTGCTTTAGAAAAACACACTATGGTAAAATTGTGATATACTCATTTGCCATTGTATTAAATATATATATTCCAACAAAGTGAAAACTCCAGCAGATTTTTATTCAAATATCTCAGTGTATTATTCAGCAGAGGACTACTTCAATGATTTTACTCATGTTATTGTCCTTTACCAAATTTGCTAAACAAAGTAAACAAGTATTGTGTAAAAAACCCATAATACACATGTAAAGTTCTAGGTGTGGGCCCTTTCCTAATCCCAGCAAAAACAATTAAGAGTGCCATAGTAGCACAGAAAATTCTACCTAGCTGTGTTAATCACGCAATCCCTAAAACATGCGAGAGAACTGCTACGAGTAACAGCAGAAAGCTGGGACTGATAATAAATTACAAGTTACTCCGGGACTCCTCTCCCAAATACCCCACGCTAAAGAGACTTTATGGATCACTCACAAATGAGGGCACTGCCGTAACAGAAAAAAGCAGACAAAAGCTTTACGGGTACCAAAGACCACTTGCAAGAATGAAGAAGTGACACTACAGCACAAAAAGCAGTACAAAATTATGACATTTCAAAATTATTTGACACTTAACAATCCATTATCAACATATTTGTAAATAAAAAAAATCCGGGGGCGTGACCGGAAATGGTTTCTGGCACCGTTTGAGCGACGCAGCGACGGATGAGGTGATGTCGGGAGTGTAGCAGAGTGTGAGCAGCGTCTCCCCCCTGTCCTGCGGGTTGTATTTTTCCCCTAAGACCCATATGCAATGTCTGGTAAGACAGGACCAGAGAGAAGGAGAGAAGGAGGAAAAGAGGCATTGGCAATATAGCTGAGGTTGAGCTGCGCTCTAAACTCCTGCACCATAAGCTGCTGGTCCTCCAGTTCTCCAGTGACCCCAAAGCAAAGCACAGTAAAGCACAGTAAACATGATCAGAGGGAAGGAGGAGAGGAGACCTGCAGGCAAATATTGGCAAAGGAGGCGGATGATATATCTCTGAAGCTGGGACTGTACCATTGCGATGCATATATGGAGCACGTATGTAATAATATACCCTGATAAACAGTACTGCATAGCAGGAGGCATTTCAGGGGTTGTAATAATTGCAAATTAAAGACACATAGGGAATTCAGGGGTCTAAAGAAGAAAAGGCATATATAACATTTTACAGACATGATACAGTTATGCTGCTCATGGAGACCTAAAAGGAACTATACTGTGAATACCTCAGAATCTTAAAGTGTCTCACAAAAGACCCCTGTATAAAAGGACTGTATGGGACTGAGAGAAACATTTCTGAAGTAAGATGGAGCTGTAATAATGTGTTACACGTATGTAACATGTATATAATAATATCTATCCTGTTAAACTGCACTGCATAGCAGAAGGCAATTCAGGTGCTGTATAATCACATGTATATAATAATATCTACCCTGTTAAACTGCACTGCATAGCAGAAGGCAATTCAGGTGTGGTTACCCTCACAATTAAAGACACACAGTGAAATCAGGGGCTTATTGAGAAAAGGTACAAAGCTACCAGAAGAGTCTCTAGTACTTAAAGGAGAACATATTTTAAAGAAATTTGCATTTCTGTATAAAGAGTCCTTTATAAAAGGATTATACAGAAGTAAAAGGATTACCTCAGAAGCAACTACTGTTAAATGGAAACAACTGAAATTCAAAATTCTATACCGCAGTTTGAGTATGGGGGGAGGATAAGACGCCTTCTAAAAATAAATGGTTTATTAGTGTTTTTCCCAAGAGAAAATAATGCTCCCTTAAGTATAATCTTATATACCACTTATCTATAATTAAAATCATCGCTTATGTATAAACGAAGTAAAGTAAGCAAGAAGATGATCTATGTGGCATAAACTGAATGGACTTAAGCTATATAATAGACCCCATCTAAATATCTTCTGTTTCACCTAAATAAATGGTATTGCTTTAATAGTGCTCTTTAATTTCGACAAACTGCTTGAAAGTTCTGAATTATAAAAAGAAGGAACTGTAAGAAAGAAAAAAGAGGGAATCTACTTAACAAAATAGCAATGCCGGTTAAAACAAAAAATAAAGAAAAAAAAAGGACATCAACAAAAACCTAATACCTTTTTTTTTTTCAAAAAATCCAAGAAAAACCGCAGGAGATACCTCTCCCTATATCACCTGATACAGAACAAAATCTCAGTCAAAGTATAGGGAGCATGAAAGAAAGCAATACTAGTAGAGAATCAAATATACAAGAAGAAGAATCACTTACAGTGAGAAAAATGAAGATATTATTACAGGAGTTCCAAACATCCTTTATAGCAGATATAAAAAGTCAAATACTGGACAATGCAAAATAAATTATTGCCTTAAATATTAAAACTTCAGAGTTGGAGGCCAAAATCGATAAAATGGAGGCAGACAACAACTACCTTCAGAAGCAAAACCAGGAACTAGAAGAGAAAATAATTATTCTAGATAACAGAATTGGTAATATTGATGATAAAATCAGAAGAAAGAATCTCCGGATAAGAGGAATAGATGAATCAATTATAGATGCAAACTTGGAAGAATATCTAGTAAAATTGTTTTTATCCATGGCGCCAAGTTATAATCAAGTGGAAGATAAGATGGTTGCATTTTTTAGAAACCCTATTCCTATGCATCTGAAAAATAAGCTGCCAAGAGATGTGATTGTTAATTTTCACAAGTTATCCACGAGAGATCTAATTATGAAAGCTAACTTTCAAGAGAAATATAAAAAGGCACCATATGAGAAAATACAAATTTTTCAAGACATATCTGCTGCTACCCTAATTAAAAGAAAGGAGTTTTTAGTTATTACAGAACTTTTAAGACAAGAAAAATTAATCTACAGATGGACAACACCGGTAGGCCTCATGGTAAAGAGAGACTTAAGCTGGCACAAAATCGGTTCAGCAAAAAATGGAGAAGAACTATTAAAGTCATGGAATATAAAGATGGACAATCAGATAAATATAATCCGAAAGGATATACTATTGAGGCCAGAATGGCAACAAAAATAATCCCTTGCTGAGAAAATGGAGGGGGAAGGGGATGAGCTCTTCCTGTCGATGTATATGCATGTGTACATTTACCCTTTTTAGATATTAGTTTTGCACATATTTTGCACTGTAAAAGAAGGTGGCATTTTGGGAAATTACACTTTTTTTTCTTTCTTTCTTTCTTTTTTTTTTTAGAAATTAGTATGTAGGCTATTCTAATGGATATTTATCCTGGTAGAACACGTTGAAGTTTGAAGAGTTGGATAAATGCATGATGCACTTTACAAATTATAGAGTTAATATGTTCACTTAACACAAAAGTTTTTTAATGGATATTTATTACGGTATAATAGTTTGAAGACTGAATGGTTGATAAATGCATGATGCACTTTATAATTTATAGAGTTTTTCAAATACAATTGTAATAATGCACAAATTTGTGAACACGTAGAAACTTATAGAATTGTGATGGGGAGGGGAAGTGGTGGAAAGGGGGGGGAGAGGGGAGGGAGAGTAGAGGAAGGACCATGGTGAAAAGTGATATTTAAAGGGCACAATTTGATTTTCGTTATATAGGCTTTGTCCTTGTCATGTATTATAAAGGTTGATGCAATAGGAAGATTTGAGATTTAGATAAAATTTTGAAGTGCACATTACACTTTGGAATTGCAATGATTTTGAGTGTACACAGGAATGTGGTTTTAACACTATATAATGTGGGTAATAGTAAAAAAAAGACGGTAAAGAACATGCTCCCTCTCTGGTCCCCCTCCCTTCCCTACGGTGTACTCCATCCTGGTTGTGATAACTGAAGGTATTATCGTGGCTTTGTCTAGGTCTGAATTATTAGTTAAAGGGGAAATGGTATATAAAGTAAAAGGGAGAAAAGAGAAGAAAGAAGGGAAAAAGGGAGAAAAAAAAGGGAAAGGAGAAAGAAAATAAATAGATTAAAAAAAGGGAAAAAGATAAAAGAAAAGAAAGGCTACACCCCGACAACACGATCATTGGTTAACGCCGGCTATTTTCAATTTTGGTCAAAGAGACCCTAGTATGAAGTCTGTATGTAAGAACTGGACAGACAAATGTATGTTTTGGGATGAGAATGGAAGGGTGAATGATTGGGCAGGAGCTAGGGAAGGAGTGCAGGATAGGAGGAGGGGTAGGATAATACCTTGCATTTTAATATGGATATTAGATTAATCTCATATAATATTAATGGACTAAATTCCCCCCTGAAAAGAAAGTTAGCCTTTCGGGAATTTGCGACATTAAAAGCAAACATAGTATGCCTCCAAGAAACGCATCTAAAAAAACAGTATTCTTACTTATTAAGGAATAAAAGATTTGTCTATAGTATAGCCTACTCGTACAATAGTAAATCAAGGGGAGTATCCATTCTCTTTGATAAAGATCTGGTAGTAAAAGACGAATTTTGTAAAATAGATGAAGAAGGAAGATTTATTATATGGGTGGGAAACATAGATAACCAGATATATACAATTGTAAATATTTATGCACCCAATTGGAAACAAGAAAGTTATGTAATTAATATCCTGAAGATGGTCAAAAAATTTAAAAAAGGTAAGACAATTACATGTGGGGATCTTAATTTACTTTTGGACCCAGAGATAGACAGGTCAAGTAAAGCCAAAGTTCAACAGGAAATAATAGCACCAATGCATCTAAGGAAATTACAGAACTACTTATAGAAATGGGCTATTATGATATATGGAGAATTAAGTCTCCTGGGGTAAAAGATTACACATGTTTTTCTAAAAGATTCAATTCATATTCAAGAATTGACTACATTTTAGGAGATCAATCGGTGCTGAATGATACATCTAAAGTTAATATATATACAAATACAATCTTGGATCATGCCCCAATAGCTCTAGTTTTAAATAAAAAAAATGGAAACTTTTAAAATAAAGAGAAACTGGAGATTGGAGCCAATGGTCTTGAAAGATGAAACAAGAGTTAATGAAATAAAGGGAAACCTAATAGAATATTTTGACATAAATAATGGTTCAATTGAGTCTTTCACGATGCTTTGGTTATCATTTAAGGCATTCACTAGAGGTATATTAATATCTAAAACAATTTTTTTTAAAAAAGAGTGGGGAGACTCCTTAAGATCCTTATATATAAATCTGGAAGATAAACATAATTTGAATAAAAAATCTCCAAATAAGAAACTAAGGGAAGAGATTGGAAATATACAGCAACAAATAAAGAAGGTGGAACAGTATAGGTTGGACAGATTAATTTGGAGGTCTCAGATGGAGACTTTCTTAGAAGGAGATAAGTCTGGAAAAATGTTGGCAAATAAAATGAAAAAGCAAAGAATTCATAACTGCATCCAAGAGATCAGAGGGGAGGATAATAAGGTTTATAGAGATTCTCGGGACATAAGTGATATCTTCCATAACTACTATTCTAACCTTTATAACCTGAGTAATTCAGAGATAAAAATAAAAAAAGATATAAGGGATATTGAGGAGTTTCTAAGAGACTTGAATCTCCCAAGAATCTCGGAAACAGAATTAGAGACCCTGAATAAAACTATAACGGAAGAGGAGATAGAAGAAGCGATTAAAGAAAGTAAAAACAATAAGGCCCCTGGCACGGATGGGTTAGATAAGCTTTTTTATCAGAGATTTATAGAGGTAGTTAAGGCTCCCCTGGCTAGGATGTGTAATGAAATAAAAGATAGCGGTGTCATCCCGGCGGAACTAACAGAAGCAAAAATTATAAATATATTAAAAGAGGATAAAGATCCGGCCGATAGGAAGAGTTATAGACCCATATCGCTTTTGAATTTCGATCTGAAATTATATTCCAAAATATTAGTAAAAAGGCTAAATCCTTTAATAGATAAACTTATAAACCCAGATCAGGTAGGTTTTGTTAGATCCCGTCAGGGGTCTGACAATATTAGAAGTCTAATGAATGTTTTTTTTTGGGAATTAAGAAAGGAGCTCCCATGCTGGCCCTGTCAATAGATGCGGAAAAAGCGTTCGACAGAGTCAGCTGGGAGTTCCTGCAGGTAGTGCTCCAGAAATATGGTTTAGGGGATTTTGCAAATAAGGCAATAAAAGCCTTGTATAGTAATTTAAGAGCAAAAGTAGTGGGAACAAATTTTGAGACACATTTTTTTAGTATGACAAATGGAACAAGGCAGGGGTGTCCCCTGTCTCCTCTATTATTTGTTTTATATGTGGAACCTCTGCTAGAGAAAATAAGAACAACGAAGGAAATAAGCGGTATTAAAATTGGGGAGAAAGAATATAAAACAATTATCTATGCTGACGATATGATTATCATTCTTACGGATCCCGAAAAATCTTTATTAAAACTAGAAGCGATATTAAACAGCTTCAGTAATGTCTCTTACTTTAAAGTGAATACTTATAAGACAGATGTAATCACTAGAGGTTTATCTCCAGAAATTAAGTTGAAGCTAAGAGAGAGATATCAATATAACTAGAACGTAAAAGAAATTAGACATTTGGGAATACATATATCCTTCGATATTAAAAATATTTAAAAAAATAATCTGTCTAATATATACAAAACTATATTAAAAGATATTCAAGAGTGGAGATCAATTCATCTATCCTGGACTGCGAGAATAGCAGTAATAAAAATGATTGTTATTCCAAAAATAACATACATTTTTAGATATATTCCTGATATCCCTATGCTATATTGGATAAAGAGATTTCAACAGCTAATAGATAACTATATCCTTCAGGGTAAAAGAGCGAGGATAGCTGGTACGATTACTAGGAAAAGAATAGAGTTTGGAGGACTTGCTTCACCATGTATAAAAGATATTTCAACAGCCATATCTCTTGCCCAGATCATTCCATGGAATCTTCCATCAGTAAAGCCAAATTGGAAAGAGATGGAGAAAGTATTCCTGGATCCTACTCCTATAAATGCCATAATTTGGTTTTCAAGTATGGATTTGGTAAAGAATAAATTAGTGCAAAAACATATTAAATCTCTGCTTAAATTCTGGAGGAAAATTAGATCTAAAATGAAACTATCAGTATATCCATCTTTGGCCGCACCAATAGAAATACTTAAGGGAGAGCTTAAGATAATATCCCTGGAGAAATGGATAGAAAAAGGTATTTATCGTATAATAGACTTTTGTGAGGAAGGCATATTACTCAGTTGGTCAAGACTACATGCCAAATTTAAACTTGATAAAAATGTATGGTTACACTAAATGAATATACAGAGTGCTATAAAAAGGAGAGGCTTTAAAAAGGAAAATATAGACAGGTTCACATCTTTTGAACTCCTATTATATAATACAAATACACGCCACAGGATTTCTAAATGTCAGGAGATTATTTCTCTAAATACCCAGAATAATAAAACCCCAGGGATGGTGAAATGGGAGCAAAGTTTATCACTATCTATTAGTATGGAAGAATGGGTTAAAACAATAAAAATGGTTAAAATATCGGCCAGATCCTCTGCTAATTATGAAACATATTTTAAAATAATTAACATGTGGTACCGTACACCGGACTCAATTAATACATTTTCTAAAAAGGATATAGTACTGTGTTGGAAAGAGTGTGGTTTGAGAGCGGATGTTAAACATGTCTGGTGGCAATGCACTAAAGTGAAGGCCTTTTGGAGGAAATTTTGTCTATGGCTGAAAATGATAACAGAAGTTGAAATCCCCTTTAACCCAGAAGTGCTATTACTCCACATTAATCTCAAGGAGATATTTCCAAAACAGTATTTTTTACTATCTCATATCCTGTTGGTAATTAAAGTGTCAATGTGTAAATATTGGAAAGAAAATGCACTTCCATCTAAATCAGAAATAGCTAGGGTGGTTACTAAAAATAGAGAATTTGACTTAAGGTCATCGGGTCAAGTAAGCTTAAAAAAATGGGGGATAGACAAGCAATGGTTAATATGGGATTCTTTTATAAAAAAGAAAGAAGTAATGGGTAGGGTGTAGAGGGAAGGGAAAATGCTCTCTCAATTGACGAGCGTTGCTCTCCTTCTGCACCTTACACTCATGCAAGACCTGATACTCCTCCCGTATGTCTTGCCTCCTAGCCTTCTTGGTGAGAATATGGTTAAGAGTTTCCTGCCTCTGAATGTGAATAATTGGAATGTATATTTTTGTGATGACTGGTATTGTACATATTTATTGTCTTAATTGTCTTATTTGTTACATAAAAACTAATAAAAAGAATAAAAAAAAAACATATATGTAAATAAAACATGTATGTTAGTTAAGCCCATTTTTATGATACAAAATCCAGGACAACACACAATCCAGAACTCAAGGGGTTAATAAACATCACAAAACCATGTTGCTAGAAACAAATGCTCTAACCCATTGTCTGTTGCGGCTAAGGAAGTATTTACGGCTGCGCACTCTGTGTACCCACATGGTGGAGTAAAAGATTTACATTAGTGTGGAACTTAGAAAAAAAAAACTCCCGCAGCCAATTTACATCAGTGCCCTAACTTAGGACCATATTCTATTAGCTGCCCACAAATGCCTCAAACTCACAAATTTGGCTGCAGGTGTTTGTTTTTATAAATGTTTAGATATATTCTATTGGCTCCAGCTCATATATTTTGACCTCAAGGCTTAACTAATAAAAACCCTGCGTTTAAAGATGGATTTCAGGGGTGTGTGATAATATGATCTGATAATATTTAAACAAGCCCATAACTTCTTAAATACTGCCAATACTTTTTAGACACATCAGTAGTAAATGAGACCGTCATCATAACGTCAGTAAAACATGGAGTTTATACTTTAACTTCACTCAGATACTACAAATTAATAAGTGTCAAAGTACATTTTGCAATCGGATTCACAATCCAGCAATGTATAACTCAATAAAAATCATTAAAGCAACTGTTCTAGTTCATGTGGGTTTCATGATATGTATTAACCCCTTAAGTCCCGGGATCCATTTCACACAAACAAAACTGTTCTGCAATTAATTCTAATTTATGTATATGCTTTCCCATATGTTTAAGGTATAGGATTGGGGGTTTAATAGCTGTTAAGGCTCTTATAATTGATTGAAAAAGGCCTTGTGAGTCCTCTTGAGTACAAACTTGAAACTTTTTTTCATTTGCGAGTTTGAAAATATTTGCGAATTTTGAGCTGTGAGTCTAATAGAATATCGATTTTGTGTAGCCTTAATTTGTTAGCACTCATAAATCTTGAGCTGTGCTAAAACTAATGGAGTTTTCAGATAATGTTTGGGAGTTTGGCTCATCAGCAGTGATTGTGGGTGGTCTACTTGAAATCGGTTTGCAAGTAGTTAATAAAATATGTGATAATTGTGAATTGACTATGCGTGGCAGAAATTTTCATTACGGGGCAATAGAATAGGGCCCTTAGAGAACTTGATTTACATAGAGGCCTTAGTTTGTAAAGGCCAGGCACACTATCCAGATCAGCTGCCATCTACAGGTAGGATGTGCAAAGTTCATATCAATGTAAGCGAACAACAACTTTGTCTTCCTCATAAAAAACAATGTTAACTTTCCAATAAAAAACAGTATCATATTTGAACAAACAATATTACAGGGTGCAAGATTTAGCCGACATTGAAATTTTGGATTTTAATTAACCCTTCAATGTAAAAATAATTAATTATATACAGTGTGTATATATATATATATATATATATATATATATATATATATATATATATAAAGTATTAACAATAAAATTAAATTATGGTCATAAAACGCAGCCACATATGTAGGAATAAACCTACCATTAACAAAAAAAGAAAATCACCCTAAATAGGAACCACAAAAAGTAACAATAACATGTAAAACTAGGTATAACAAATAATAAAATATTAAGCTAATGTCATTACTTACGTTTAAAATAAAAAATATACATATCACTGGACACTCATCAAAATATACTAAAAGTTTACTTCCAAAGTATATGTATAATATATAGTGCCTTACAAAAGTATTCACCCCTTTTGACTTTTTACCTATTTTGTTACATTACAGCCTTAAGTTCAATGTTTTGTTAATCTGAATTGTATGTGATGGATCAGAACACAATAGTCTGTTGAAGTGAAATGAGAAAAATATATACATAAAACTATTTTTTAGAAATAGAAAACAGAAGATTGGCATGTGTGTATGTATTCACCCCCTTTGTTATGAAGCCCATAAAAAGCTCTGGTGGAACCAATTACCTTCAGAAGTCACATAATTAGTGAAATTATGTCCACCTGTGTGCAATCTAAGTGTCACATGATCTGTCATTACATATACACACCATTTTTGAAAGGCCCCAGAGGCCGCAACACCTAAGCAAGAGGCACCACTAATCAAACACTGCCATGAAGACCAAGGAACTCTCCAAACAAGTAAGGGACAATGTTGTTGAGAAGTACAAGTCAGGGTTAGATTATAAAAAAATATCCAAATCTTTGATAATCCCCAGGAGCACCATCAAATCTATCATAACCAAATGGAAAGAACATAGCACAACAGAAAACCTGCCAATAGACGGCCGCCCACCAAAACTCACGGACTGGGCAAAGAGGGCATTAATTAGAGAGGCAGCACAGAGACCTAATGTAACCCTGGAGGAGCTGCAGAGTTCCACAGCAGAGACTGGAGTATCTGTACATAGGACAACAATAAGCTGTATGCTAAATAGAGTTGGGTTTTATAGCAGAAGAATGACATTAGTTTCAGCAAAAAACAAAATGACACATTTTGAGTTTTCGGAAAGGCATATGGGAGACTCCCAAAATGTATGGAGGAAGGTGCTCTGGTCTGATGAGACTAAAATTGAACTTTTCAGCCATCAAAGAAAACGCAATGTCTGGTGCAAACCCAACACATCACATCACCCAAAGAAAACAATTCCTACAGTGAAACATGGTGGTGGCAGCATTATGCTGGGGGGATGTTTTTCAGCAGCCGGGACTGGGAAACTAGTCAGAGTTGAGGGAAAGATGGATGGTGCTAAATACAGGGATATTCTTGAGCAAAACCTGCACCGCTCTTTGCGTGATTTGAGGCTAGGATGGAGGTGCATCCTTCCAGAAGGAAAATGATAAAGCAACACTTGAGTGGTTTAAGGGGAAACATGTAAATGTGTTGGAATGGCCTAGTCAAAGCCCAGACTTCAATCCAATAGAAAATCTGTGGTCAGACTTAAAGATTGCTGTTCACAAGCGCAAACCATCCAACTTGAAGGAGCTGGAGCAGTTTTGCAAGGAGGAATGGGCAAAAATCCCAGTGGTAAGATGTGGCAAGCTCATAGAGACTTATCCAAAGTGACTTGGAGCTGTGATTGCCACAAAAGGTGGCTCTACAAAGTATTGACTTTAGGGGGGGGGGGGGTGAATAGTTATGCACATTTAGTTTTTCTGTTATTTTGTTCTATTTTGCTGTTTGCTTTACAATGAAAAAAAAAAAACATCTTCAAAGCTGTGGGCAGGTTTTGTAAATGAAATGATGCAAATCCTCAAACAATCCATGTTAATTCCAGGTTGTGAGGCTACAAAAGGAAACAAAATGCCAAGGGGGTGAATACTTTTGCAAGGCACTGTTCATGGGGAATAAGTAGAATGCTTAACAGCTTGTACAATATTCAAGTATAAAATACCTCCACAGGAATATATTTCTATGATTAACTTAAAAAAAATATTGTGTGATGTATTTTGCTAAATACTGCTTGATCACATAATTACTGCTACCTATTCAACATCCTTACGCATTCAATCTGCAACAATAAACAGACATTGTCATCACTCTTGAGACCAGATAATGCCATTGTCTGTTTGTTGTTGCCCCATTTTATGAAGTATGGCAGTTTGGGATTTTACACCTATGTCAAAGGTGAAATATATAAAATGTGATTCAGAAGCTACCATTCCTTCTGAAGAATGATGAAGGAACTTGAACATGGATGCGGACCTCAAAATTCCCTTGGGAGATACATGAGAAACTGGGACGTGTTGATTGAGACATTTTTAAGATGGCTTATTGATTAATGTATTTCTTTGGTTTATCATTGCACTAAGATAGCCAAAGTGTTACACATATGACTAATAATATACATTTATTTTTTATGCATAATCTGTAAAAGGTAACCTTGTTGGAATGATTAAAACATTTCATTCATGAATGGTGTGTCGAAGAGAATATGACAACTATAAATAGTTGTCCAGAGGAGGGACAAGATGGACCGGCCAATTATGGAATCCAACTGGTTAGGTCCTCTCCTCTGTGGATTGGTGCTAGACATTTCCTGGAAGGAGGCCTGCTTCAGGATCTGGGCAGCTTAGTAATTAGTAAGTGACTTTGTCCCAAGCACTGTATAGGAAATGGTTTTATTATGTCACATTTCCTTACTATGTCTCAGGCACACAGCAATAAGTAGAGAAGAGGGTATGCATAAGGCTAGGATAATGTTCTGTTCCCATTCCATTGAGCTCAAACAGTACTTAGTCTCATGCAGAAAGCTAATGTCACTTAGGCTGTGACAACCTACAAGACCACAGGACTTAATTTAAAGATTCTCAAGGCTGTCACCATAATAGTATTTAATTTTTATGTGTTGTGTTTGATATAAGCATATTGCAAATAGTTCCCAAATAATGATGCTAACTTGTTGTTTTATCTGCTTATACTTGAGATAGTTTAATGTTGTATTAAATAGGCTGAAATTGGCAAATGCAGAAACTTAATTCCTGATTTTTTATGTTATTACTTATATTTAAAACAATTTATTGTTTTGTTTTAGATTATATGAAATTGCTTCATTTCAATCCCAAAGGTGAGAGAGTGAGAAAATAATATATCCATTTATGTTCACATTGTAATTGAATTTACTTTCCGTAAGAACCATGTCTAAATGGTGGAGCATTTCAATCAAGTTAGCAAATGATTTTTCTTATCAAAAAAGTTTTAAGCCAAAGGTTATAATATACCAATATAAAACAATCCACAGTGGAAAAGTAATTAAATAAACAACATATTCTGATTTACAAGTAATAACAAATTCAATCTTAATTTGCTTGCATGTCTTTGGGTGTAGAAAGCTATCACCATGAGTCATATACTTACATGGGGCTTCATTCTAATGATGGCCGTAGGAGCTGCATGGCCACAAGGGATGGCTACAAGCTACTTAGCTATTCTATTCCCTTGCGGCCGACAGCTCTGACTAGATTGCGGCCGGCGCCCTGAGTTCCCTCGCAGCTTACTACAGGGAAAGCCTTTGATCTCACGCGGCCTCAACAGATTCTGCCGCATGAAACCCCATAACCCTATTCAAATACTCAGATAACCCTTCCGCCAACCCCGCAAAACAATTAAAAACCGCTGCATCTTACTTCCACACTTACTTCCCACTGGCTGCAGGGGACCCGAACGTAACCCTTGCAGTGTCCCTACAGTTTTCCTACATCACCCCAATAATGCAGAGTTTCGATCGAGACCCCTGCAGGGTAATAACATTAACCTTATAAGGCAGGGGTCCGAACAGGACCCCTGCAATGTGCACACATTAACACTTGCTGCAGGGGTTCGATCGGGACACAGGATCCCCACATTAACCCCTTGCCTTGCTGCAGAGGGTCCTAATCGTCAGCGATCACGACCCCTGCAGCATCTATGAGATTTAAATGTTTTGAATCTCCTGCCACGGGTCCTTAAAGGGCCCGCGGCACACTAATGGTTACCCCTAAGCAGCGGTACCCCACTGGCACCTAAAATTATCTCCATCACAAATGGGGGTCAATGTAGACCCCATTAGACTAAAATTAACTTCCTCAGTCCAATAGGGGTCTATATAGAGACCTGTAGGACACTATTAACTGCTAGGTTAACCCTATAATTGCCATGAGGGTCCTCCAGGACCCTCATGCCAAAGTCTAAGCACTATACTATTAACCCTAACTATACCCCATTAACCCCTTAACCCACACTAAACCCTATTTAACCCTAATTGGGATTATTTAACCCTAACTGGACCTATTTAACCCCTTCTATCCAATTTTAGCCTAACTGGACCTATTTAACCCTACCTGGACCAATTTAACCCCCTCCAGACCTATTTAACCCTAACTGGGCCTAACTTGTGAAGCATACAACAAATAGGACAAAATAACAGAAAAAGGGAATGTGCATAACTATTCACCCAACTAAAGTCAATACTTTGTAGAGCCACCATTTGGGGCAATCAGAGCTCCAAGTCGCTTTGGATAAGTCTCTATGAGCCTGCCACATCTTACCACTGGGATTTTTGCCCATTCCCCCTTGCAAAACTGTTCCAGCTCCTTCAAGCTGGATGGTTTGCGCTTGTGAACAGCAATCTTTAAGTCTGACCACAGATTTTCTATTGGATTGAAGTCTGGGCTTTGACTAGGCCATTCCAACACATTTACATGTTTCCCCTTAAACCACTCAAGTGTTGCTTTATCATTTTCCTTCTGGAAGGATGCACCTCCATCCTAGCCTCAAATCACGCAAAGAGCGGTGCAGGTTTTGCTCAAGAATATCCCTGTATTTAGCACCATCCATCTTTCCCTCAACTCTGACTAGTTTCCCAGTCCCGGCTGCTGAAAAACATCCCCACAGCATGATGCTGCCACCACCATGTTTCACTGGGGGGATGGTGTTCTTTGGCTGATGTGATGTGTTGGGTTTGCGCCAGACATTTTGTTTTCTTTAGTGGACGTAAAGTTCAATTTTAGTCCCATCAGACCAGAGCACCTTCCTCCATACATTTTGGGAGTCTACCACAAAAGGCTTTCTTCTGACCACTCTGTAATAAAGCCCAATATATATATATATATATATATATATATATATATATATATATATATAATGTAATGACAGATCATGTGACACTTAAATTGCACACAGGTGGGTATTATTTCACTAATTATCTGACTTCTGAAGGTAATCTGTTTCACCAGAGCTTTTTATCGGCTTCATAACAAAGGGGGTGAATACAAACGCACATGCCAATTTATGTTTTCTTTTTCTAAAATATAGTTTTATGTATATAGTTTTCTCATTTCACTTCACCAACTTAGACTATTGTTTCTGATCCATCACATAAAATTCAGATTAACAAAACAATGAACATAAGGCTGTAATGTAACAAAATGGGTAAAAAGTCAATGGGAGTGAATACTTTTGCAAGGCACTGTATTTAACCCTATCTGGACCTAATAACCCTATCTGGACCTAATAACCCTATCTGGACCTATCTAACTCTATCTGGACCTATCTAACTCTATCTGGACCTATCTAACTCTATCTGGACCTATCTAACTCTATCTGGACCTATCTAACCCTATCTGGACCTATCTAACCCTATCTGGACCTATCTAACCCTATCTGGACCTATCTAACCCTATCTGGACCTATCTAACCCTATCTGGACCTATCTAACTCTATCTGGACCTATCTAACTCTATCTGGACCTATCTAACTCTATCTGGACCTATCTAACTCTATCTGGACCTATCTAACCCTATCTGGACCTATCTAACCCTATCTGGACCTATCTAACCCTATCTGGACCTATCTAACCCTATCTGGACCTATCTAACCCTATCTGGACCTATCTAACCCTATCTGGACCTATCTAATGCCTTCTAGACCTATCTAATGCCTTCTAGACCTATCTAATGCCTTCTAGACCTATCTAACCCTATCTGGACCTATCTAATGCCTTCTAGACTAACTAACTTTAACTGGGCCTATCTAACTTTAACTGGGCCTATCTAAACAATATAAATAACTTTAATGGGATATTTTAATCCGGAAATAGCGTTGCTTAAAAGTTATAAAAATTAGTGCACAATATAGAATAAATAAATACTATATGATATAAAAATGAGGATAGATCAGTATCATCACCAATATAGAGATCTGGTCACGAGAGGTACCCTAAATAAAGGGTTAACGTATTCAAAAATAATAGAAGAATGAAGTATTGAATCCTCATATACCAGAATAAACTGATATACCTGAAAAAGTCAGGATATACTGATAATCATTGGATTATTCTATATATAAAGCACTATAAAGAAAAAAACTAATGTTAAAAACAAAATATAGAATAAAACAGAGATCATAAATAAACTGGAGGTATCAATATATATGTAAATATCAATATCAAAGATATTAGGGACACTGTGACTTGATAATAGAAGCTGCAGATAACATATAACAGTATAACAATATAGTGTATTGGCAAAACGTTGCCACACTTAGTATACTTGCTGTTCAGTTGCTATGCTTCATGTGTAACAACGTCGCTTGTCCCATCAATTCACTATGTTAAATTGGTCCTCCAGTGGTCTCTGTCCTCTATCACTACTGATAAAAGTGCCAACGGGCCGTTTCGTCCATCCTCGTGAACTTTCTCTAAGGCTGTATTCTATGCTGGACTCTCTGTTTATTTCCGGGTTTGATGATGTGTATTGCGTAATTGCGTCATTACGTTCAGGTAACTGCGTCATTGCGCTTTTTTTAAACTGTTTAACTTTATTTAAACGGACAGTGGGCATTTTCAAAAGACAACTAACTTTATTTGTTCCCGATTTTTACAAAGGTTAACAAAAAGCAAAATGCAATTATTTACTGAATGTATATGGGACTAGAGATCAAGATTTAAGATAGGATATCCCAATGATCAGAAAACAAAAGTGATAAAAGAGGTAATATAACTACTATAGTAGTGTGATGATGTGAAATCTAAAATAATTATAATTATATAATAATTATCATTGTATATTGGACAACACTAGTCCAATAAGAATGATAATGAAGCATAAAATAATAATATGATAATATAATAAGTGGTGAGTGATATAACACTGAAGTGACCTCTTATGTCGATATATAATATAATAATGTAATTTTAAAAGTGAATGATTATTAAATTAAATTAAACTTAGGTGAATTATCAGGTCTAAAGCCTATATAAAGTGTTTTGATTGTGTATATTTGGGTTCAAAGAAGAAAAGAGAGTGAATAAAAAATGATGATACTGATGTATCTGTTAAGTGACATTTATATAATGTTAAGTGACATTTATATAATGGGCCTATCTAATCATAACTGGGCCTATTTAACCTCTTCTAGGCCTATCTAACCCCATCTCTAATGAGGGTCAATACAGACCCCCATAAGTTTCCATCTAACCCCATCACATATGGGGGTCTATACAGAACCCCATAAGCCTCAATTTAACCCCATCAGTCCCATTAGAACCCTAATACTAACCCCATAAGTGCCACCAGGGTCCACCAGGACCCTCAAGACACTAAGTACAAATACTACACTATACTACCCCCCCAATAAACCACTAAATCTAAACTAACCCCCCTACCCTAACCCATTACCACCTACCTAACACTACCCACCTAACCCCCTGTTAAATCCCCCCTCCCCACTAATTACACAATGTTACAAAAATAAAAAAGAATTACACACCTGCAAAGAATATGCAATTACACACCTGCAAAGAAAATGCATACACAAATATACATACAATTACAATACAGCGATAAATAAATAACAAATATACCCCTAACTACAATACATTTCCCCATCTACATTACATATCCCCCTGACTTCAATACATTACCCCTATTTACACATTACCCCCTATCTACACAACATTACCCCCTATCTACAAAAAATTACCTCCAATCTACACAACATTGCCCCCTATCTACACAACATTACCCCCATCTACATTACATTGAAACCCCTAAATCTAGATGCTCCTTTAGTGATGATGGGTTTCCTGCAGCAGGTTTCACCCCTAGGAAAAAAAGAAACATCAAATTAGTCAAAAATAAAAACTATATAAAAAACAATAAACATTCTAAATATTAAACTTACCTTTCCACCATGTCCCCTTCCTTCTTCTTGTCTTCTCCAGCTGGGCCCCTGAAATAAATAAAACATAACATCAGTACACACATAAACACAACATAAAACACAATAGACATACTAAATATTAAACTTACTTCTGCAATGTCCCTGTCCTTCTCCTCTTCTCCCCCAGCTGGGCCCTTAAAAAAAAATGTAGCTGCTCCCTGGAGGAGCTCCATGACTCTAATGACGTTTCTAGAGCTTCTTCAGGTAAAAAAAAAACGGAATGGCGCCTTCTGATTGGCTGACATTTAATTGACAGTCATTTCAGCCAATCAGAAGGTGCCGATCAGATCAGAATTGGATACACCCCTATATTCCATTCTGATTGGCTGATGGACCTGTCAATCATTTTTAAACCAATCAGAAGGCACTATTGCCTTCAGACAATCAGAATGGGATGCACCCCAGCGGGGTGATTTGAGGGGCCACAGCATCCTCGCAATGGATCGCAGAGACCATTTAGCGGCCATTATTAGAATGAGGCCCATGGAGTGCAATTCAAAAACTATAATAACCTCTGTTTCCTATCCATTGGTAGCTTCACATAACTACTAATAGGATTAGTATTTACCAATAATCATTGGAAACCAATACTATTGGCTATCAGACTAAGAATAGCTTGGTATCATTTATAAAGTGAACAACATTTTTTTTTTTTTTACAGAAAACTCAATTGTTTTGAACACATTATGGTGAAATTGTAATATCGCCATATATCATTATATTTCATGTATAACTAAGATAATTAATAGTGTTTTTATGCGATGAAGTCTAAATATTTTCAAATATTATATATACTGTGTGTGTATGTGTGTGTGTGTGTGTGTGTGTGTATATATATATATATATATATATATATATAATATTAATCAAAAGTAATCTTGTGCAGTGCTAGCTTACATTTTGTTGTTGTTGCTTAGTCATTCATTCGTAATTGACTCTCTATGACCCTTTTGACACAGCCTGCCAAGCACATCTGTCAGTCACTGCCTAACTAAGCACAACATATCTGAGCTTTAGCCCCATGATCATATCTTGCAGTATACAGTTTGGCTTAATTCCCTATAGTATTGATTGCTTGCAGGATCTTAAGCATTCCCTTGCTGGCATGTGAAATTAGCGCAATTGTTGATAATTAGAGCCTTTTTGGGGATTAGGATGTAGACTGACCTTTTCCATACCATTGGCCATTGTTGAGTTTCCAAATTTGTTGGCATAATGCAAGCAACACTTTCACAGCATCATCTTGACACATTTAGAACAGTTCAACTGTTATTCCAACAACTTGTTATCAGCAACGCTTCCTAGGCCCCATCTCGCATTGCTCTCCAAGAGGTCACCGTATATACTCAAGTATAAGCTGAGTTTTTCAGCCCTTTTTTTAATGCCCGTCTCTTATACTTGAGTCACCCTGCTCCTGCTGCTCTCTCTCTCTTCTGTGTCTCCCCCTCCCTCCCCTGTGTCTCTCCCCCCCCCCCTTCCTCTTACTCAGGTCTCTTTCCATCCCCCTTCCTTATCATCCTCCTCATCCTTCCTCCTCATCACTTTCCCCCTCTCCAATTACCCCTTCTCCCTTTCACCTCTCTTACCTTCCACCAGCTGCTCCTCTGCGCTTCTTCCGGCTGTGGCAGGACCCGGCATATGCTAATGAAGTGACCTCACATGCGTGTCACGTCATTAGCAGATCCATAAAGAGATCTCTTGATTTACCCATTGTGTTAACTTCTTCTACCTCTTTACATCAAGCCAGTTTGCTTTCCTAGTTTTCATTCTTTAGAGGATATTCTTTTGTTGCTGTTTACTGGACAACGTCACAAAACTTCTGAAGTTAATGGACTTCCCTTGAATTTGAATTGAAATTATTCTGTTATTTTTTGCGTTGTAACTGAGCACTGCCTTGGTCTCCCTTCGATTGATTATGATGGCTACTCTATTTCGTCTGTGGAATTCTTGACTAGTGTAGCAGATGGTGGTTGTCTGAAATTTAATGTCCTGTTCCAATCCATTTGAGTTCACAAATTTCCAGGATTTCAATGTTTATCTTTCTAATGTTCCAGGTTTGTATCCTGAATTGCTCTTTGCAGCAGCAGACTTTCCACTCCCAATACATCTGCAGCAGGGTGTCCTCTCGTCTTTGGCCAAACTACTTCATTAGATCTGGTGCTACTCATACACACCCTCTGCTCTTCCCAGTAATGTTGTAGGCACCTGAGAGTCTCATTTTTTGATTCCATATTTCTGGTTGTGCATATCCACAAGGTTATTGTGCCACAATATTAGAGTGGGTTGCCAATCCTTTCTCCAGTGGACCTCGATTTGCTCTTGGCTAAGACCTGCAAGCATTGGGTGACCGTACATGATAAAGCTCATAATTTTACTTACATACAGAAGTCCCTTAACCATGACAAGTGAAGAAGGGTTAGCTTACATAGACATGAATAAAGTGAATATATTTATGAATCCCTTCTGATAAAACAAATATGAAGTTTAAATAGACACAACATTCAATAATCACAACAACACAGTAATCATTGTTAACAGAATTCACAACATTTAAGAGATAAGAAATTAAATTAGCAATAGTAATTATCATGTACTATACGAGATAATTAATTAAACATTCTACCAATCACACACATTACATTTCTAAAAGCCTTTCAGGTATGATTTTAATTCCTTCTTTACATAGACATTCTTCTAATAAGCAGTGTACACAACTTGAAAACTGAAATAAGGCTAATTACCAATGCAATTCAACAAGGGGTGTTGTGTAGGTCAATTCAAACAGTCTCTCCATTTCATTGATAGACGTTTTTTGGATGACTTAAATGCTAACATTGTACAACGTGTTCTTTTAATCTTATATGGGTGTATCACTATTCAATCATTTCTCTCAAAATCCTTAATGACCCTCACTGTAAGCATTCAATCAATTTAGTGTATATTTCTAAGAAATACTAATCTAGACTAAATCACACATTTGTCATCTCAATTATATATATATATATATATATATATATATATATATATATATATATATATATATAATTACAGTATTCCTTTTATTAAACAAACCATGACGCAAAAATAAGAAAAAACGGTTTAAAATTGTTTGAATATGTTTGTGTAATACACCCCAATCAGAGCAATTAATATTGTTCTGATCATGTCCTGCACATTCATGTATGTGGAAATTATGAATAATAATAATATCTAATTGGATCGTTTGTAGTATAGGGTAAAAGTTTACACAAATAAACTATGTTAACCTATAATAAATATAGATCACTTTATACATGAAAAGAGACTAAATATCTCCGAGCAGGTAGAAGAATTAATATAAGGGGAATTATGTATGAAAGCAATCCTCATCTATGCACATGCAAATCATCGTATATGCTTTGAGTAACACAGAAAATTTAAAAATGTAAATGCATCTAAATGCTTTTAAAATAACCAAGAGAGGGGGCAATAGAAAACAGATCTTACTACAACATGAGGCAAGGTGGATTTATCTTTTGAATTCTAAGGTGCCCGATGGACTAAATGAGGGGTTCACATATGCACCTTTTATTTAGTTTTCATTATTATTTTTTAGTTATTAAATATTTATTATGCGCTAAGTTTTTAGCCCTATTTTTACATATGGCACAAGTAGTATGGTTATTAAAATCACTTATAATAATCTTCATAGTAAGTATAACTATATTGATTAGCCATTATTGGCATTATTAAATTAATATATCTAGTATTAAATATAACTGCTAGACACCTGTTTAAAATGTTGATGAACAAATGGATAGTGAAATATATCCCATAAATGAAGACATTAATAATTAACCAGTGCACTAGTTATCAATTATTAATATTAACAACACTGTGGTTTACACTTTCTCTATATAGCACATTTGTATAGTTTATCCCCTCAAGATCACTACTGTAAGGTGATAAATTTCCTGTGTCCTAATTCCTTCTTATTCCCTTCATTATCCCCTTTTATATTGACCAGTTTTTTATAAATTGCTTATAGATCTCTGGTAAAATCTAAATTCCTCTGTTTTTGGACTTTGAAGGCTTCTGCCCCCTTCCTTTACATATATGGGTTCCAGCGTGGAACGTGGAAGTAGCAATGTAGACTGTTGAAGGAGACATCTGTCCTTTTCTTCCTATGTATATATGCGTTACAGTGTGGAACGCGGAAGTGTGATTGTAGGCTAATGAGGTATGGCCTTGGACTTAAGGGGCGCCATCTTCTATCTTGCGTTCCAGGCTGAAACGCGATTAATGCAATATCCGGTTTTTAAAAGTGGATATTGCGCAAGCGGCAGTCATTTTACGCTCTGCTTTTCACTCTGGAACGCATCAAACACGATCAGCGTTTGAATAACTCCATTTTGATGTTGGCTATGCGTTTCACGATGAAACGCAATTGTGCATAAACAAATAGGAGATTAACCTCTCCTGCACACCCCACCACCACCCATAATGCCCTGTCTTGGGACACATGATGCTGAAAAACCAATAACATTCTGGCAGGAAGTAAAATTAATGGAAAACCCGCAAATGGGGCCCAATCTCTTCCTATAAATAATGCCAGGCAACTAAGACAAAAATTTGGCCCTGAGGAAGCCAGATTTTGGTGAAACTGGTTGGCAAACTAAATTGCAGACACTGGGATGGAACAATGGCTTATTTGAAAGCTTTAAAGATATTTTTGGTTGATTTTTAAATCAGCTTTATATACAAATCTTGGATCATTATTTTTTCACTACGCAATTGACAGGTGGATAATGCAGTCAGTGGCCTATTGAGGCACAAACACCAATTTTGCACCTGCGTGCAAGGTGCTGTAGGTAAGAGGGGAGTTGCACAACCCCCATTTCTTCTTTCACCACTTTAAATCATTGCATTTTGTATGTGAATACCATTAATGTAATTCCTGTAAATATATTTAGGATTTTTTTCTAATACCCATACCCAGTGTACACTGTGATTGATTTTAAAAGCATTTAGATGCATTTGAATTTTTAAATTTTCTGCGTTACTCAAAGTATATCCGATGATTTGCATGTGCATAGATGAGGATTACTTTCATACATAATTCCCCTTATATTAATTCTTCTACCTGCTCGGAGATATTTATTCTCTTTTCATGTATAAAGTGATCTATATTTATTATAGGATAACATAGTTTATTTGTGTAAACTTTTTTCCTATACTACAAACGATCCAATTAGATATTATTATTATTATTCATAATTTCCACGTACATGAATGTGCAGGACATGATCGGAACAATATTAATTGCTCTGATTGGGGTGTAGTACACAAACATATTCAAACAATTTTAAACAATTTTTTCTTATTTTTGCGTTGTTTGTTTAATAAAAGGAATACTGTAAAATTATTATTATCAATCATTGTGCTTGAGTGCACTTAGTAAAGTCCTTTCTTGTGACTTAAGTGTGTATATATATATATATATATATATATATTTATATATAAACACACACACACAGAGACATTGGCTTTATCTTGCTTACGGAAGGTCTATTTGCAATATTAAATGGTACGGATATTAAAGTAATTGATAAATAGTCTTACTACTGACATTTATAACTGAGTATATTGAATTGCAGTAATATATCAAAATAATCAATCATATTACCATTGTAAAACAACACCATTGTGTCCTTTTATTGGCTTATTAATGCTGTGTAATGAATGTAAGATCAGTTAATGTAAAGACTTAAGCATTAGCCATCATTCCAATGGATATTTGTAATAGTATGCCTGTTGTGTGTGTTGGTATAGGGTAGTGAACATTACTGTTCATTGTTGCTGAGTCTTTTGTAATCTATCTGATAAAAATGCATATTATAGTTTCAATGAATATGGATAGCTGAGTAAATTAAATACATCCATAGTATTTCTGCAAAAATAAATGTGCCTGAGTAAATCATTGTTACCTTACAATGGTTATCTATTCCATTAATATGCTAAAGATTAGTAACTTCTTTACTTTCAAGAAATTTACTTTCAAATTTTAAAGCCTGAAAGTGAAGCTTTGCTGTGGGTGTAAATTTCAGGAAGTGACCCTTATCAGTCAAGTTAACTAAAAGTATGCCTCATCTAATTCATAATGACTTAAGTTTCATGACCCCAGCAGGATCCATACAGCTCATACATACAGCTCATACATATATACAATAACTGAAACCAGAAGCCTGTATGGGGTAACAACGGGCCAAAGCATTTATTGAAATACTTACTTACAAACATTGTAACTAAACATTATGGGAGGAGCCTGGCCAGCGGCAGTAACCTCCTCCCTTGGGCACGTGCCCATGGGCCCACCTACTCATTACTGTAACATGCCCATGAAATAAGGGCAAGCCCCTTTTTCTTCACCACTGGCCAGGGCAACTCCCTACACGTGGCTGTGACCAAAATACCACAAAGAAAAGCATAACCTCATATAACAAATATATACAGTAAAACCCAATGCATATAGCAGGAGATATAGTTCCACAACTAATACATAATTATCTAAATACATAAAAGTATACCTTACATTTTTTTTTTTATACACACATGCTATCCTATGACATAAAACATAAACTGACATCTACCCTACCTACAAGTACTGAATCCTGGGAAGGTGGGAGGTAGAACGTACCGATGGCTGGCCACGGAATGGGAAGATGGCACCCCTCTAAGTCCGGCCCCGCGGTCGGCCAGACAATCAGCATGCTCCCAGGCTTTGCTGGGTCAAAGGACCATGCAGAAGATCCCAGGGGGTCTGGGCTGCCTTCTGTGTCCCTCAATATAAATAAGCAATAATCTGATAACATTAGCAAATTTGTCTCACTGATTGATTCTGCAAATAGGAAGAATAACGAGGTTGTGATACTGTAACTTTATGTTGAATATTACGTTTCTTGGTAATTTATGTTTGCACATTTTTGTGGGCAGTGCATAAAGGGTGGTGCATGTAAGGGATGCGGTGGATATTACAAGTGGTGCATCTGTGCCACAGGCAACTGTCAGCAAACTGCTTGCTTGGGACACCAGGGAACTGGGAAATCCTGAGGAGAGCTCCATGTGTGGCCCCATATCTGTATATATGCATGTGTGTTAGCAAAATAATTTGTATATAAATTTTTTACCCAGAAAGATATATATATATATATATATATATATTTATATATTACTAGCGACTTGCCCGTCAAATATGACGGGGCAATAAAATGTTGAGCCATGGGAATGCTGTTTGACACAGAATGTAAAACGTTTCGGACTGTGAGGACCTTCGGCGGTCATTGCGATGATTGCGCTGAGCACCTTCGGCGCTCTTGGCATGACTTTCAATGAGCGCCTTTGGCGCTCATTCGAACCTCTCCTGTCGTGTACTTTTAGTCCTCTGAGAGAGGTATATATTTCTATGTAAATGTAGTTAAGTAATAATTAATGATTTCTTAAATCAATTAATATACTTTAATTATTTATAATTCATATATGCAGCGAGCAATAGTCTGAAGAGCTAACAATCTGTTTGTATTTTGTGTCTGCATAGAATATACAGTTAGTGCCCTGCTTATAAAGTGTAATGAATGTTCCAAGTGTGCATTCTAAATAGGCTGCCTGCGCGAGGTAAAGCCGTTGGCTTATTGTGTAAAGCGGCATTGTATAGTCGTAATGTTATTAATGTGTTACGCGGCTCGTGAGAATTTTGTGGCTTTTGTAATAGTGTCTTTTTAGGTTGTAGTGTGATGTGTAAAGTGCTACGCGTTTGGCAGTATTTTGCGTGGTCCGTGGTTGTGTAGCCTTGTTGCCATTTTTTCCCTTGCTTTAGGCGATTTAAGAGTGGGAAAAATTGGCTAAATCGAGTGAAATTTGCGTTCCATGCTGTCTGTGATGGGTTTTTTTTTCAATTTTTGGCGGTGTATTTATTGTGTTTTTATTGTTTTTTGATTTTCGTCATTCTGCCGCTAATCTCGTAATTTTCTTGCATCTTGTATCTTTTTTTTCTATGTCCCGAATCTTGTATCTTTTTTTTTCTATGTCCCACGTCTCGTAATTTTTTCTAAGACCTACGGTTGTGAACCACTTGCACGGCAAGGCGATCCTGCATTTATGAAGTGCCTTTCGGCAATGTCCTTTTGCTTTGTAGTGGGTTAATGGCTCGCCTCGCTATGCGAGACTCGCAGCGATGAGCGCCATTGGCACTCATCGGCTAAGTCCTACGCATTAACGTCTCGCTTTGCGAGGCTCATTGCCTAACTCGTACGCAGCTCGCAAAGCATGATGACGTCTCGCAGTATGACAACTATTATATGTGATTTATTATATTTATTTTATTATTAATATTAATACAGTCAAGTAAAAAAATGGCATGTCCACTAAAAGCATG
Source organism: Discoglossus pictus (assembly GCA_027410445.1). NCBI lineage: Eukaryota > Metazoa > Chordata > Amphibia > Anura > Alytidae > Discoglossus > Discoglossus pictus. The sequence continues at coordinate 146,022,552 of CM050168.1, forward strand.
TTATATTGAGGCAATTTGCTTTGGGTTCCTCAGTTTATCTTTGAAGATTTTTGGGGTCTGCCTATTAGAACATCCAACGGTTATATTCAGTAAACTCTGATATCTATTGGATGTTATAAACTTGACTTGTTTTTTTTAAATCATTCATAAAAGAAGTGTGCTCAGAGTGTTTCTCTTAGTTCAAATATCATTGTGCAAGAAAGATAGTTTTAAAAGTGCTCAAAAATCAAATGCCATTTTGGCAGTAACGCAGAGTTTATTGTCTAATTTCTGTCATAAACCAGAAGTTTAGTATTTGAGAATTTAGCAAACACAATGTTTATTTGTTGTTATTGAGAGCAAACCAATTCATGTTCATTTATTCCAACATGGGCCATTTCTTTCTTACAAGATGGAGTTGCAGAAGTAATTTACTTTTTGAGATGAGAATATATTGAAATCGACACCTACAGACAACCCAAAAAAAATCAATTTTATTACTTCTTAATTACAGTGATTAATTATAATTGAAATTCTATAAAGCACTATTTCTCCATATTCATCATTCTAATATAAAGGCAATCATTCTATATCTGAAACGGCATCTTTTCACATTAAATTACATCAAAATTTAAGTTAATTTCTTTGATAGTTCAGGTAGACAAATGTATAGATTATGTACATTGAACATTATACATTGAATGATTACATTGAATGATTGTAACTATATATATATATATATATATATATATATATATATATACACACTAGCTACTTGCCCATTCAAAATGAAGGGAGTTAAATGTGTAGCTTGGAAATGCTGTTTGCCACCCAAGGAGAGTGTTTTACCCTCGATACCTTTATTTTATTTTATTTTTTATATAGATTGTTTTTCTATGTAATAATCGATATCGGAATTACTCCCTGGATCAAGAGTCTGTCTGTAATTATACATGAAAACTTGAAAAGCACTAAATACATACATTAAACCTCATATTAAAAAACAATGCAAGAACCTCATAACAAAATACAATTCAAGTGATAAGTGAACTGAATAGTATTAGAACGTTTAAAAATTGTTTAAGCATATGTATATGTAAAGCATTACATGTTATTTTAAAACTTTCTAAATGTTTATATTGAATCCAGAGGAAGGCAAAAAAAAAAAGTGAAATTAGGAAATTGTTTCACACGGGTTAAAAAATCAAATTCCTTCCTGACCCCAGATTCCGGCGATGGGATTACTCGCTGGATCAATATTATCTATGTAATTATACATTGAAATTGTGAATGCTGTAAATACATACAATGTAATGAAACACATTACAACTGTGGAAAGCAACTTGAAATACATGTAGAAATCAACTTGAAATACATAGGCAAAAAGTAGTAAGTATTGCATGTTATTTAATAGATTATTATTATTATTATTATTATCGTTTATTTATAACGCGCCAACATATTCCGTAGCGCTGTACATAAGATAAGTTCAAGACAAAGATACATACAAGTTAACACATAGTAAAACAAGGAGGGCCCTGTCTTTGAGTTTGGAATCCAGTGTCCATGGTGCTTTTCCTAAAACACCTTGTGGGATTGAAACTCGCAGACTTACATCTTAAAGGTATTGTGTGAGGGAAAGGAGGGAGAGAGATTTGAGAGTGTGTTAGGGTGAGAGGTGATACGCTTCTTTAAAGAGATGTGTTTTTAGAGAGGATTTGAATGAGTTGAGGTTGGAGGATAGTCTGGTGGAGCGAGGCAAGGAGTTCCAGAGAATAGGGGCAGCACAAGAAAAGTCCTGAAGGCGAGAATGAGAAGAGGTGACAAGAGTTGTGGAAAGAAGAAGGTCATTAGCAGAGCGAAGAGGGCGTGTGGGGGAGTATTTGGAGATGAGACCAGAAAGGTATGGGGGAGTGCACTTGTTGAGGGCTTTGAAAGTAAGGGTCAGGATTTTAAATTTTATTCTGGAGGCTATGGGAAGCCAGTGGAGAGATTGACAGAGAGGTGATGCCGACACTGAACGTTGTGTACGGAAGACGAGTCTAGCAGAGGCATTCATAATGGATTGAAGTGGAGATAGTCGGGTGGTGGGGAGGCCAGCAAGAAGCGAGTTGCAGTAGTCCAGTCGAGAGATGATGAGAGAGTGTATAAGGATTTTAGTTGTGTCCTGTGTAAGAAAGTGGCGAATTCTGGAGATGTTTTTTAGATGGAGAAGACAAGATTTAGTTAGTGATTGTATGTGAGGGATGAAGGACAGGGCGGGGTCCAAAAGAACCCCAAGACAACGGGCTTGGGAGGAGGGGGTGATGATGTCATTGTTGACAGTAAGAGAGATGTGAGGAATTGAAGCTGTGGGAGAGGGAGGGAAGATTAGGAGTTCAGTTTTAGACATGTTGAGTTTGAGATGGTGGGTGGACATCCAAGAGGATATACTAGAGAGGCAGTTGGAGACATGTGTTAGAAGAGAGGGGGATAGATCTGGTGCTGAGAGGTAGATTTGGGTGTCATCTGCGTAGAGATGATATTGCAGCCCAAAAGAGTTTATAAGGGTACCAAGTGAGGAAGTGTAGATGGAGAAGAGGAGCGGGCCTAGTACAGATCCTTGTAGTACGCCAACAGACAGGGAGTAGGTAGAAGAAGAGGTGTCAGAGAAGGAGATACTGAATGATCGATTTTGTAGGTATGATGAGAACCACGAGAGAGCAGGGTCTCGAATACCGAGGGAGGAGAGGATATGGAGTAGAAGTGGATGGTCAACAGTGTCAAAGGCAGCAGAGAGATCTAGAAGAAGGAGAATAGAAAAGTGACCTTTTGACTTGGCAGTAAGCAGGTCATTGGTGACTTTAGTGAGAGCTGTCTCAGTGGAATGTTTAAATGACAAAAGCAAACATATATACATAGTTCCTGTATCAATAGGCTCTCAGTAATTACACAGGTAAATACATACAATGAAAGTTGTTAGCAACTAAAACGTAATGTAACAGCAGAATACATAACAAAACAGCTAACAACTGTATAAATAAATTTCAAATACATAGACTGTTGAATATAGACAATGCAATTAGTAAGGGATGGCATATTGTTGTTTTGTGGAGTGCTTTGTCAATTATTATTTTTTGGTTGCTTCTTATGTAATTTAGGAGTGGTTTCTCTAAAAAGAGCCCAGCAGACAAATAATGTTGTCTCTGCGATGTAAACACTGTTTTTTTTTTTGGGGGGGGGGGGGTGAAAATAGCGGTCCTCTAAAAAGAGTCCAGATGACAAATAATGTTTTCATTGGAATGTTTTTTTGTTGTTTATTTGTAGTTCTTGAGAATGGCACATACAGCTTTCTATGTGGCATAAAAATTCGTCCTCGAAGTAAAACCACTGTTCTGTATTTTTTTTGCATTGCTTGAGACTGGTACATAGAGTTCTCTATGTGATAGCGGCCCTCTGAAAAGAGCGCAAGAGACATACAAGTTAGTCCTTGATGAGTAATTTTGTTGTTTTGTTTTTTTATTTATTTTTTTGTTATAGAATTTACAATACCTCATAGTAGACAATATTTAAATACTCATCCATCTAATAATTCACTCTGACTTTCATTATTTTTTTTCTGTAAATTTTTATTTCTTCTTGTTTTTTGCATCTTGAAAATGCCACATAGAGTGCCGTTCATGGGCAAATACAGGTTCTTCTAAAAAGAGGCCAACAGAGTTAAATGTTTGTCCTTGGGATTTATTAATTGTCATAGTAAATGACATGATAATGTGAAATTGTCTCCTTTGAAATATGAAAGGCAAGCTAGTCTCACGTGGAGCCAAATCTATTCTTGGTATGAAAACTGCTTCACCTTTATGGGTCCCATTCAGAATTTCTGCATGGATGTAATGGTCTCTTAAATCCTTAACAATTAATCTGGTCACATTACAAAGTTCTTTTTTGGGGTTCATATTTCTCAGTAACATGACAATTGCTCCTTTTTTGAGCTATAAAACATGTGGTGGCATTCCAGAGGGAGTTAATGAATTTGATAAATTCAGTGGTGAAATGTGACTGTCTCTGTCATCAGCCAGAACAGAATCAGCACTGTGATAATTTTTTTGTGGTGCATCAATGAATTTCGAAATGTCATTATTGTGATCCAAAGCATCTTTATTTTTTGAGGTTAAGATTACTTTCTGTGCAAGCTCTGATGAATGTTCTGGGGTTATTCAATTTGGGAATATTGCTGATATGAGTGAATCTTTGCAAATCATTTCTGCTAGTATTTCCACAGGATCATCAGGTAAATTAGGTATATTGTCTGTTTTGCCTTCGCCAAATTTAATTAGCCAATCATTGAATTCATGTTGGCCTTCAGATCTCATATTTTGTTCTAATCTAAGGTTTGTAAATTCTTTCCATAGTGGAATTCACTTTATACATGTTTCCACAATGTCTGTACGATTACCACATACAACCACAGATAATATTTGTCTGAAATCTCCTCTTAGTAGCATGACTTTGCCACCAAAAGGCAAATCACTACTCATGACTTCACGTAATAAATAATCAATAGGACTGGGATGGTGATGACTCCGCCTAGGACTCGTCAGTAGGCATGTTGGCGCCTTTCCCGGAGCACGCCGGACACGCTGGAACATCGCGCAATACCATGCTGCGGAAGAGCTGCAGACGTTGCAGATGCTGTAGACGCTGCAGGTGCAGGGAGACAGAGCTATGAGCAGGGAGACAGAGCTGTGAGTACCGAGCACTGAGCCTGTACGATCTCTGTGCTGAACTGTACAGAGCTAAATTCACTTGTAAGAGGCCCCTGGGACCCCCTGGACCCCCGGTAAGACTCTGACAGGACTATGCAGCACTCCGCTATAAGCAGTTATTAAATCGGAGATCCAGGACAGAGAGGAGAGGGGGTCAAAGATTAATCTGACCCACTGATACAGCACTCTCCATAAAGGTCATATAAGCTCACACAACACCCTCCATAAAGTAGTATCTGCTATAAGCGGACAAATAAGCAGAGTGTCCCTAAGATCAGAGGGTACCAGCTCATGAAGAAACTTCCTACATAAAGGACTGGAGCCTGGGGGGGAGCACACTTGGAAGGAGTAACCTGATAACTTGATAACTTATTAACATAAAGAGGACTTGAAAATCCTAATAGTTACCCTTTTACACCACATGTTATTGGCACTCAGGCCTTGTGTGTCTATTGTGCATCTAAAGTCTGTGCATCTTAGGTCCCCTATTGCGGGAGTATTTGGCCTATTTGGCAGTATCACCCAGGTATGGGGAAGCTAATATTGCAGTAAATGAGTAACAGAGCAAGATCTCAAGAACAAGTATACAGACTGGGGGCACCTAGTCTAATGGATTCTGAATGTATTCACATGCCGCCGAGGGACCAGTGAGAGAGATCCTAAGGGCACGTAAGATTACCAATATACTACACAAAAGACCTCAAGTATCAAGAGTAACTCAAAGCAAACACATGTGAGGAGTGAAAGTGCTGACTTGAGGACTAATTCCTCTAATGAACTGCTCTAATACACAGAATTTCCTTCAAAGTGCCTAAGCACAGCTTACTAGTAAGTCCAGTACTGTGGACTGCTACTGCTGAATTATCCATATTTGGAGAATTTATCAAATATACCTACTGAGAGCCTGAGTGAGACCCCAGGAACAAGTATTAGGCCTTGATTTGGCTGTCTTATGGACATTAATGGTGTATATGTGTGGCGGAAGGCTTAGTGAGACTGGGACGCCTGGCACTCATTGGTCCATTAATAATACTTAAGCAAATCTCCTATGAACTTAAGTACCTCAAAAACAATTGATATGGGAGTTATAAGGGGGTGAATTTAAGGGACCATCTGATTTCATGCATTGTTATATTATATGTGTTTTTTTATATTAATTCTAGTGTAGCATGAGATAAGGATATTATGCACTACGATTTGTCATGGTTATAATCTGGGCACAAGGTAGATTTTGTGATGCATCCAACGTATAGCTGGGTAAACCTATAGCATCAGACTCTAAAAAGATATACGAGGGTCTACACTATCTACCTCATAAAGGAATTGGCCTTGTTTTGTGGGCAACTGGTGGGAAAATGAATCAAACGGTCTGAAAGGGGAAGAATAAAGAAAAGGGAAAAAAAATGTCTACATGAACCTCAGCGATCCCCTCCCATAGAGATAAAGGAGGGAAATCAGATAAAGTTAATCTGTTTCTTCAACTCTCCCTTGCGTAGGATGTATCTACTTATAACTCCTCGAATTCAGATAATTCATCTTTATTAGAAGAGTCAAACTCCCCTCTACAACTAGACAAGGAAAGTTTGACAGTATCCCTACTAAAGAATATATTAAGCGAGTTCCAGAGTTCTCTCCAAAACCAATTTGCTATGGAGCTGACTTACAATGCTAAAACAATGGTTGCTATTGCAGAGAGATGTACACTTGTTGAGAAAAGACATGAGGAAATTTGGGAAAAAAATCAAAAATTAAGATTGCAAGTGGAAAAATTAAGTTAAAGTTAAAAAGTTAAGTCAATGAAAGCTAGTCAAAATAGAATAGAGGAAGTATCACGAAGGAATAATTTAAGATTGAGAGGGATTCCAGAATCTATCAGTCCCAAGGTGCTAAAAGAGTATGTATGAAAACGATTTGAGTCTATGGACTTATGCCCAGATGAGGGAGAAAATAGGATTGAAATATTGTATAGACTACCACTGCCGCCTAATCTAGGGAGGGAAGTCCCGCAAGACATCCTGGTTAGACTGCAGTGTTAGTCCTACAAACAAAGAATAATAAATAAAAGTAGTCAAATAAAAAAGTTCTCTGCTCCATATGACAAAATACAAATTTTCCTAGATCTTCTTTTCAAAACTTTGCAAAAAAGGAAAGAGTTTAGGGACTTTACCAAAATCCTAAGGGAAGGAAATATTGTATACAAATGATGTCATCCCGCAAAAGTGCTTATAACTAGAGGAGACCAGAATTTTATTATTAAATCCCTAAAGGAGGCAAAGAGATTTTTATCACAGCAAGATATTGAACATGATTGGGTTCTCCTTGAGGTACTATGAGATAAAGCTCATGAGGATTGGCAAAAAGTTTGAGAGATGAAGGAGAGATGAGGTGTTTGGGCATGGTAGTAGCACAGCTAGGTGGGGTAAATCTATGAGTAGCTATATTCTTTGAATAGTTATCAAATTTTTGTATGATACGTAGAGAAGGGTGATAGTCACCCAGAGCACTATAGTCTTTGATAATTGTATATAAGGTATTTTTGAATTTTCTTACTAATACGTGGATTAAAAAGTTTTTTGCATGGTGGAGTTCTAGGCGTAGCTCTGAGGGAATGGTCAGTAGCCCTCTTGCTGTCCATTTCCTATGCCAACATTGACGGATCAGAAAAGTATTTTCTGTCAAGGGGTATGGGTATGTTTGGGGTTTTGGTGTATATTTATTTGTTGCGTATTAGTGCCCCTTTTCTTATGATTTTTTTAAATGTTCTGGATTTCGAAGTAATGTATGTATACCACTCCAACACTCAAGGTCATCCAAGGCCACATGGCCTTCTCTGGGCTTTACTGATGTTTTTAAGATACTTCATTAAATTATGACCTGTCCCATTAAATGTATTACCTATAATGTAAGAGGGTTGAATACACCGTACAAAAGGAATGTTATTTCAAGGTTTTTCCAGGCGGAGAAGGCAGACATTATATGTGTACAGGAGACACATTGGACGGGTGAAAGAATAATTCCTTTGAGCACCTTGTACGATACCGGTGCAGTTTCCAACTACAAGACTAAGTCTAGAGATACTGCCATTTTAATGAGTAAAAGGAATTGTGTGAGGGAATACTTTACACAAACTGACCTGGAAGGGAGATATTCTATAGAGAGATTATACTGTTTATTCTAATCACCATGCGTCATATACAAGGATAGATTATTGCTGTGTTGATGAAGAGGCTATAAATAAGGTTGAAAGAGTTGATATTGGCACTATTGGAGACTCGGACCATGCTAGTGTTATTATGTACAGTATATTAATAATACATGGATTAAGACAAAATCAAAAAGATTCAGAGTAGAACAGTCCTTATTTAAATCAAGTGTTGACAGGGACCTTATCTCGAAGAGCATAGAAGAATACATAAGATTTTATGAGAACTCGATCATTTCTAAAGTTACATTTTGGAACTCACTCAAGGCTTTTTTAAGGGGCAACTTGCATTAGCGTCAAAGAAAAAAAGCGAAAGAGGTAAATCCCTCAGGGATTTATGTATTCAATTAAATAAGGCTAATAATATAAATAAACTGGATCCTAATAAAGATACATGTCTAGAAATCGAAATCGATAAGAATATCTGGAAAGCCCAGCAAAAATACTATCATTGTGGTAATAAGGCCAATAACTTCTTTGCAAACCAATTTAGAAATAATAATAGGCTGAACAAATTGGAAGGATTTTTTTAGACTACTACAAAGATTTGTACGATTTAGAGGCCAGTGGAGAGGTGATTAAGCCTCCTAAAGAAATAATATCGGAATTTCTAGACTCCGTTCAATTGCCTAAAATTTCCGCTATACAATCTGGGAAACTAGAGGAGCAAATTTCCTTAGTAGAAGTAGAAGAGGTCATTAGCGCTCTTAAACCAAATAAGTCCCCAGCTCCGGACGGGCTATCAGGTCTTTTTTTCCAGAATTATTCCAAGCTACTGAGTCCGCATTTAATGAACAGCTTTAACGAAATTAGATTATCGGACTCAGCCCCTGCCGAATCTCTCAAAGCAGTAATTGTAACTATTCATAAAGATGGAAAAGCTGAGAATAAATGTTCTAATTACAGACCAATATCGCTTTTAAATATTGGCATTAAACTCTATGCTGGGATACTAGCAAATAGGCTAAGCAAGATAATGAAATACCTAGTTAGTTCCGATCAGTCAGGGTTTCTAAAGGAAAGGCAAGGATTATACAAGGAAATTGGTTGATATCTTTGATTATTGCAAATTAAAAAAGACCCCTGTTTTAGCACTTGCAATCAATGCAGGAAAGGCCTTTGACCGTCTGAACTGGCATTTTTTGGAAATTACGTTGCAGAAATTTGGTTTAGGAGATAAGGCCATCAGGAGAATTATGGCATTGTATTCTAACAACTGTGCCTTTATATGTTGACCAGAGTTTGAAACAGTTTCTGCATCCATAATGGTTCTAGACCAGGATGTCCATTGTCCCCAATTATTTTCGCTTTAGCTATGGAGCCATTAGCAGAAAACATAAGATGTTATACCAACATTAAGGGTGTCGTTATGGGAAAAGTAAATCCAAAAATAACCTTATTTGCAGATGACATAGTTATTACAACAACAGAACTATTAACTTCAGTGGAATATTTATTGAAGATAATTCAACAATATGGCTCTATTTCCTACTATAAGATCAATCAAAGTAAGACAGAGGTGTTGACGATCAATATAGATGGTATAACAAAAGGCCAACTTAAAGAAAAATGTGACTTTGACTGGTTGTCTAACCATTTTTCTCATCTTGGTATTGAATTTTCACTTTGTTGGCATAATATAATTAGGAATAATTACAAATTTGTACTTAAGGATATTAAAGTAGTATTGGATTCTTGGCGCAAGCTGAACTTGTCTTGGATGGGCAGAATAGCGGCTGTCAAAATGTTTGTTTTGCCCAAAGTACTATATCTTTTCCTGTGTAGTCCTATGAAAATTCCAAAAGAACTACTTAAGAGATTTCAGGTTATTATAGATAAATATATTAATAAATCAGGTAACTTTAAAGTCAAGTTTTTAATCCTAAATAGGAGGTATTGGGAAGGGGGTCTTGGTACCCCTAATCTTGAACAATACTTTCAAGCAACTGCACTCTTTCATGTCATGAGTTTGTAGAAATTTCAACTCTGAGTTCCTATTAAACAGATAGAACGTACACTAATATCCCAGACAATTTTCGGGAGTATAATATGGAATAAAACATTGGATATGAAAGACATTAGTAATGGTCTACTGGTGACTAGATTGTGTTTAAAGAGCTGGTTTAGTCTAAATAGAAGATATAACCTGGTTCCGTTTCCCTCGCCAGTGATACCTGGGCCCAATGGAACCTAAAGCTCTTAAAGGACATTTATAGAAATAATTAATTTGTTCCCTTTGATAATTTAATGAAGGAAAAAGGAGTACCGTCTAATCTGTGGTTACAATATAATACACTGAAACTACGGATAAGGAAATTGGTGGGAAAATTAGTTCCTCACAGAGAGCTTACCCTCTTTGAAAGAAAGTTGGTAAAGACTGAAGCTAAAATTAATATTGCGGGATGTAGAGGAATTTTGTATAGTATAAACCCGCCTGGGAAAACCCTATCAATGATTAAATGGGAAGAGGAAATGGGTTTTGAATACCTATTTGACGTATGCTTTAATGCTTTAAAATTTCCCCATAAGAATTTAATAAGTGTCTCACTTAGAGAAGTACATTTCAAACTCTACCAAAGATGGTACTATGATCCAGTAAAAATATACAACATCACACCAGAGCAGGATAAGCAATGTTGGAGGAAATGTGGCCAGGAAGGCATGCACTCACATATGTGGTGGTTTTGCCCACTTATTTAGGAGATATGGGCTATATGTATCCTGAATCTATTAGCTATTTGTAAAGAGGATATTATTTCTTCCCCTGAGCTGGTCTTATTTAATGTATTTCCATCTCATTGGGATGTAAGCACTAAAGCAGTGGTACTAAACACGTTATTAGCAGTGGCGGCTGGTGACTTTCCAAGTTGGTGGGGCGGAAGACAGAGACGTGGCCCCTCCCTTTACATTGACGCCACCCAACATTATAAACTCCCCCCCTTCACAACATGTTACCCCTATAGGCCCTGTCCACTTACAGACTCCACTCATTTGGGTTTTTTCCTGTCACTTCACTTACTTATTATCTTGCTGAGGTTGAGGTGGTGCTGGTTCTGGTCACTATTCTTATGCTGGGAAGTTCCTGCATTTTCTTGATAAGGGTGAAGTGCTGCTGTTTCTGCTTACTTTTCTTATGCTGGGAAGTTCCTCCATTTTGTTGATTACATGCAATAATTAAATAAAACACATATGAGTACACATTAGATCAGGACATAAGCCCTCCTCTCTATCCCCTCCTCTTTCTCTCTCCTTTCCTCCTTCTCTCTCTCTATATATCCCTTTCTCTCTATCCCTCACTCTCTATATCTATTCCTCTCTCCCTGTCGATTCCTTTATCTATCCCTCTCTATCAATCCCTCTCTCTATCCCTCTCTTCCTTTTTTCCTCTTTTACTAGTATATAGACTGTGTCTTTAATATTCCTTCAAAGCCCTAATCACATTGTTGATTTCATAACTTTGCAGGATTGTATACAGCAGACACTATTTTTGCATCATATATACTGATCAGGTCAGGCCATTGGTACCTTTGGATGTCAAGCTGAGCTCTGCATTCCTTGCAGCAAGCATTGGGTTTGGATCACTCACAACGTGTCCTCCTGTAGACTGAAAACATAGCAAGATAGTATTAGAATTTGTAATCCTAAGAGGAGCTTTTCATGCTATAAGAAGGTAGAGAGCTCAGTTTTGTAGAAAAAGCATATCCCAGACATGCTAGAATTTACAGAACTGCACTGGATTTCTATCTATCTATCTATCTATCTATCTATCTATCTATCTATCTATCTGTCCCTCTATCTATCTATCTATCTATCTATCTATCTATCTATCTATCTATCTATTCCTTTCTGTCTATCTATCCCTTTCTGTCTATCTATCCCTTTCTGTCTATCTATCCCTTTCTGTCTATCTATCCCTTTCTGTCTACCCTTATCTCTATATATCTATATATCCCTCTACCCTCTCTCTATCTATCCCTCGCTCCCTCTATCTATCTATCTATCTATCTATCTATCTATCTATCTATCTATCTATCTATCTATCTATCTATCCCTCTACCCTCTCTCCATAAATCCCTATATCTATTTCTCTCTGTCTACCCTTCTCTCTCTCTCCCTCTCTCTCTCTGTCTACCCATATCTCTATCTATCCCTCTACCCTCTCTCTATCTATCCCTCTATCTATTTATATATCTATCTCTGTCTATCCCTTTCTATCTATCCCTATCTGCATCTATCTATCTATATATATATCTATTTATCTATCTATCTTCTACCCCTCCCTCTCTCTATTTTCCCTCTCTCCCTCTCTTTATCTTTACCTATGAGACTATATATATATATATATATATATATATATATATATATATATATATATATATATATATATATACAGGGAGTGCAGAATTATTAGGCAAACGAGTATTTTGACCACATCATCCTCTTTATGCATGTTGTCTTACTCCAAGCTGTATAGGCTCGAAAGCCTACTACCAATTAAGCATATTAGGTGATGTGCATCTCTGTAATGAGAAGGGGTGTGGTCTAATGACATCAACACCCTATATCAGGTGTGCATAATTATTAGGCAACTTCCTTTCCTTTGGCAAAATGGGTCAAAAGAAGGACTTGACAGGCTCAGAAAAGTCAAAAATAGTGAGATATCTTGCAGAGGGATGCAGCACTCTTAAAATTGCAAAGCTTCTGAAGCGTCATCATCGAACAATCAAGCGTTTCATTCAAAATAGTCAACAGGGTCGCAAGAAGCGTGTGGAAAAACCAAGGCGCAAAATAACTGCCCATGAACTGAGAAAAGTAAAGCGTGCAGCTGCCACGATGCCACTTGCCACCAGTTTGGCCATATTTCAGAGCTGCAACATCACTGGAGTGCCCAAAAGCACAAGGTGTGCAATACTCAGAGACATGGCCAAGGTAAGAAAGGCTGAAAGACGACCACCACTGAACAAGACACACAAGCTGAAACGTCAAGACTGGGCCAAGAAATATCTCAAGACTGATTTTTTTTAAGGTTTTATGGACTGATGAAATGAGAGTGAGTCTTGATGGGCCAGATGGATGGGCCCGTGGCTGGATTGGTAAAGGGCAGAGAGCTCCAGTCCGACTCAGACGCCAGCAAGGTGGAGGTGGAGTACTGGTTTGGGCTGGTATCATCAAAGATGAGCTTGTGGGGCCTTTTCGGGTTGAGGATGGAGTCAAGCTCAACTCCCAGTCCTACTGCCAGTTCCTGGAAGACACCTTCTTCAAACAGTGGTACAGGAAGAAGTCTGCATCCTTCAAGAAAAACATGATTTTCATGCAGGACAATGCATCACACGCGTCCAAGTACTCCACAGCGTGGCTGGCAAGAAAGGGTATAAAAGAAGAAAATCTAATGACATGGTCTCCTTGTTCACCTGATCTGAACCCCATTGAGAACCTGTGGTCCATCATCAAATGTGAGATTTACAAGGAGGGAAAACAGTACACCTCTCTGAACAGTGTCTGGGAGGCTGTGGTTGCTGCTGCACGCAATGTTGATGGTGAACAGATCAAAACACTGACAGAATCCATGGATGGCAGGCTTTTGAGTGTCCTTGCAAAGAAAGGTGGCTATATTGGTCACTGATTTGTTTTTGTTTTGTTTTTGAATGTCAGAAATGTATATTTGTGAATGTTGAGATGTTATATTGGTTTCACTGGTAAAAATAAATAATTGAAATGGGTATATTTTTGTTTTTTGTAAAGTTGCCTAATAATTATGCACAGTAATAGTCACCTGCACACACAGATATCCCCCTAAAATATCTAAAACTAAAAACAAACTAAAAACTACTTCCAAAAATATTCAGCTTTGATATTAATGAGTTTTTTGGGTTCATTGAGAACATGGTTGTTGTTCAATAATAAAATTAATCCTCAAAAATACAACTTGCCTAATAATTCTGTACTGCCTGTATATATACATATATATATATATATATATATATATATATATATATATATATATATATATATATTATATATACACACACATACATACATTACAGTGTCACACAAACTCTCTGTCTGGCTTGTATGTGTTCTTGGCTCCTAAGTGTTAACTATTTTTGTCCACCCGTGAGTATACATATAGTTATATGCATATAAAGAAAAACAGAAATTATTTATATATATATATATATATATATATATATATATATATATATATATACACACACACATACAGGAAGTTATATTTACAGTTATACAACATACAAAATACACATATAAAGCATTTTCATATATAAATACAAGTCATGAGCATTTACATCTATTTACAGCAATACATAGCATGCAATATATTTACACACTAAGTAAGCTGTATATACACATATTTACAAACACAACATGCAATATATGCAAATATGTTCACACATAAACACAGTATGCAGTATATATACTTAGAATTACACACATACTCACAGCCTGCAGTATACCCATATATGTAGATACAACATACAACATATTCATATATTTACACACAAACACAGCAATCAGTATATACATATAAATACACACATACACAAAATGCATTTACACACATATTTGCAGACATACACACATACAACATGCAATATATATATATATATATATATATATATATATATATATATATATATATATATACACACATAAAACAGAGCATGCAATATACATATATTGACACACATACATACACAGCATGCTGTATACACACATGCCATGCAATATATACATACATTTATACAGAAACAATCACACCTAGACAGAACTGACAAGTAGCTTCACTGTGAGAGTGACTTGGGATGCTGAGGAGACTAACATAATGTAGTTGTAAGTTCTATGGAATAATAAATAAATAAGAGCCTGCCTTCAATACTTACATTTTTTGTGACCACCTCCTGGTATCATGTTGCTCCATGCTGCCACTCTCTCTTCTCCCTCACACACGACTATGCATGTGTCTATGAGGTAATGTATGTGCTCTGCAGTGCCTCTAGTGGCAGGAATGAGTGGACGCTGCAGTCAGACGCCCCAACAGCTTTTAATCAGGCTGCTCAGGGAGCTCTGCTGAGCCTCTCTTCCATGTAGCAGAGCCCTATCTAGAGGCTTTGGACGTCGTCCCAGTAACTCAGTGGCTCCACCTTCAGGTACCTGACTGCATGACAGCCGCCGTGTAAATGCATTACACAGATGTTGTTTTAATGTATGTTTTTGGGGGGAGAAAAATGAAAGAGGGAAGGGAAAAAGATAACCATTGTCTGTTAGAATTATAGAAATAAAGAATAAAACAAATTCTAGAATAAAATATGCTTTTATGGACTCTAATTTGGGAGGGCGGTTGCCCAGCTGCCCCAATGGACCAGCCGCCCCTGGTTATTAGTAACCAAGTGGCTAATAGCAATGAAATGGAAAGAAGGAATTATCCCCTCATGGAATGAGATCACAAACATAATAAAAAGGAATAGGCAAATTGAGAAAATGTTTCCCCTATTACCCCGAAATAGGAGTGGGAAGGATAAGGGGAAGTGGGAAAGATGGGATAAACATTCCTTAATTTAAAAACAAATTATAGGGAGGTGAGCTTGAGAGGATAAAAAGTGTTTTCTTGTTGTTATCTGTTATCACTCCCTACATAAATGCTGTTTTATTTTTTGTATGGGTATATGTTGGAAACACTGGGGTATACAAAGCACTATATTTCACATATGGTGGGAGTGTACCAAATTAGGGAAATATGGTTTGATCTCTGACAGTTAATAAGAAAGAGGAAAGGCAAACAAACTGTATGTATTCTGTAATTGGGTTTGATGCATATTTATATAGATGATTACCTTGTGTCGATAGATATTTATTTTTTTATGATTTCCTAGTCACTAATTGGTTATTGTGAAACACTAGAACCAATCCATAGTCCCAACACTGAATGGATTATTAAATATCATTTAGAAATATGATGAGTAATAATGGCTTGCTAGCCACTTTTTGGCCCCTATATCAACTGACAAATGAGGGACTGGTATACATTATTTACTAGAATCAAATACTTATTTTGTCTTTTAAATATATATACAACTTCGTCCCCTTGGAACATTGATAGTATGAATGTTAGGAAGTTTTGATGCATGTTATGTTTGTACTACATGTTTATGTATGTATTTTGTATTTAAAATGTAAAATGAAATAAAAAAATAAATAACTACAAAATAAATAAATAAATAAATGATCAATACATTGCAGTGCATGGCACGACATCATAGTGGTCTCATCTATGATAAATAATTTAGATTTTTTAAACTTAGATGCTTGAGATGATTTAATTCTAATATCGGACACTGATGTTTCCAATAATGGAACTGGAAGCTTAAATCCACTATGTACTGTTCTGCCATCTTCTAACAGTAGTGCAGCAATCCCAGTGGTTGCAAAGGGAAGTGCAATTTCACCTTTATCTCTAACTGAACTCTTCAGCAAATTATAGGGATACGTTTTTTCAGATCCACTGGGTCCATCAAGATAAAAATAACGCTCTTTGACTAAGTCATCATCTACTGCTTGTTGCATTGAAAGCATTCAATTGAAAATCATTTAAAGTGGCAATCTTTTCTTCAGTTTTTTGATTCCCAACATCAGCGTCATAGTGGCCTAAGTTGATATTATCTATAATTCCTGTATTTGGGAGATTAAAAGTTGCACAACTTAATCCATGACACTTCTTCAAGAAACACTTCTTGAATGTCCATTAATAGTTTTAATTCAGCTATGGAGTCGTTGTACCTTTGCAAGAAATCTTCATACATATGTGTTTTAAAGGTTTCCCACAAAGCCAGTGCATTTGGAACAATGCAAAATATGCACATGTATGCAAACTGTTCCCTCATCTGGCGTAGCATTTTAGATAGAGCTGCTTCTTCGAGACATCTCTCCCACTCTGTGTCATCAGCAAGAAAGTTTATATGTCATGCAGCTAATTGAAAGGTGTCATAAACTGTGTTATTGACAATTCTCAAGTCTTGAAAACTTTGTGCACCAGGAACATTTAAAAGTAGTAAATGTAAGCAGAAACGTTAAATGTCTCTGGGACTTGGTAATAATTTTAATACAACCCTTTTGTCTACATCTCCATTTGCCATTGATGAAAACATAATGATAGGGAATCTCATTGTATATGTATTCCCTTGCCTAAATATCTTTTGCATTTAGGATAAACCCAGCAGTAAGTATGGTTTATCAATGTTCACTTTGTGCAAGAGCATTTTCTTCATTGCCACTAGGAAAGTAGTGATTGATCATGCATTTCAAATTTTAGAAGCCGCCACATTGCTTCTGGCGCACTGACATAGTGAGCATCTTTATGAGATGCCAGTTCATCATGCACTAACTCCTTTTCTTGTTCTTTTGGTCAACTTTTTATGACAACAGTTGTGGCATCATATCCTTTATAAATATACTTGTAGACATATTTAATTTAATGGAAGTGCAAGCTTCCACATTAATGTCTGCATTATACTTCATTAAGAGATGTGGGTTATATGGCATCACATAGGTGTTATCTACATATTTTCCTTGAATTATGGCCTTTGGCCCTTTTCTTCGTCTATACAAAGGAAACCCATAACAATTTGCAAAAATTTAATCTTTGAAATCTTTTGGGAAATCTTTTGTGCATTTGTTATTTTCCAAACATGGTGATTGTGGATTTAGCTGTCCACATGGCCCATGAATCATACGATGTGTTAGAATTTCATATAGAGTGGCATGTTTTTGTTGATGTGGTAGTTCCACAGTAATTACAGAATCCACTTTCTCTGCAGTATTCAATTTGTAATTTTCGTCAAGTATTATCAGAATATGTGCATGTGTTCTTGAATTCAATGGTATAAACATAAGCCAAATAAGTTAGTAATGGTTATGTTATGTATTAAGGCTGATAGTTTTATTTTGAATAATCGAGCCACTAAGTCTGGTCTATCAGAAGCATTTTGTCCTTCTTTGAAACTAATAATCCATTGTGTCAGTTTTCCTGCACTCAAGATAGGATTAAAATCATCTTTAATTGCAGTTTGAGCCACTTTAAATTCCTGCATAGAAATATTATTTCTGACACGTTGTTTAGTGTTTGGATAGCTTGGAAGTATTAATTTTAGTTGCCAACCTGCCTCCCCATTGGGATACAAAATTGGATATGTCATTGGATCTAAATTTGTACTTAATATATTGATGTTAATGTAAGGTTGCTCCTCATTCCTGGGATATATTCTAATATCCTTTTGAAAAGGTGGCTCACCCTCATCATTTTGAAAGATCATTGCAACCTCATTAGCTGTTGGTAAGTTATAACATCTTTTATCAGAATGCCGTTCTCTTCTTCTAAGAACCATATTGACTCTTGGTATTGGCAAATTATTTTGTTGTGCATGAAGTTGTTGTTGTTGTTGTTGTTGTTGTTCAACTTCTGCTAGTTTTTTATAAGCTTGAGTGTATGGATTTTTTTTCATAATCTTATCAAGCTCATAAACAGTGGGTAAGCATTCTGTATTTTCACAAAGCTGCATTCATTGCTCCACAACTTTGTTTGTATCAAGTACATATAGTTGAACAATTTTCTTTGCTATCCTTCTTGATGGTGTAAATGGGAAGTATGGTGGTAAATTTGGCCTTGAACTTTAAAGCAGTAAGGGCCATGTCCTGCAACATTTTCAGCTAATGTAGCATTCATAGATGCCAAAGAAATGGCACTATTATAAGATTGTATATTTTGTTTAAAATGTATGTAATTTGAGAAAGTTGGGTCATTATATTTAGCAAATATGTTGGGAATGTTTGTTTTTCTGGTAGTTTGACTTTGCCCTTTTGACAACAACTAATGAACTTACCATCTCTTGGTGTTTCATTTACAAATGACAAACTCAATAAAATTGACAAAGCACATTCAACAACCCACAATTGTGAAGTTCCACATTTAAATATGTAAATAATGTACTTGCCTGTGAATTAAGCTCAACATTGCAATCCATATCTACATTAGTTACATTACCAAATTGTTCACATCTTTCTTGCTCAATATGTTTTCGTTTCCTATCTCTCTTTTGCAGACTTGTAGTAGCAAGCATGTGTCATTTGTTGGACTTTCGTTGCCGGTCTTCTTCTCATATTTTTTTCTTAGTTTCTTTTTTTTTCTCTTTTTTTTATTTATTTTTTTTCCAGATAAAAGAATACAAGTACAAAAACAGAACGTAAATACAAAGTACAGAACAGACAAACAGTCGCAATTCATAACACACTTCTGATAATACTCCTTCCCTCCTTTCCCCTCATGTTTTCCTCTTAACGAGGGTAACTTATACCTCCAGACCAGATTTAAACATCATATATATATATATGTACATATATATATATATACATGTACATATATATATATATATATATATATATATATATACAGAAAAAGAAAATATTACATCTGTATCCCCTATATTACAACTTAGCTTCTTTGAACCCAGGGCTGTGAGTTCTGTTAGATACTTTGACAGATCTTAGCCCCTCTCTAATATTTGCATCTATAACTATGGCTTTTCACCATCCCCCCCCCCCAAAAAAAAAATAATTAATTCCAACATTATGTGAGAGTTTTCCACTATATAGGGACCAGGGTCTACCCTCTCTTTCAGGGAAAGGTCTATTATTCTTTATCGCTTCTCTTTCTTAACTATCTGCCTTCCCACATTTTCCCTATTTTTGTGTTTTCAGTAAAGACGTCTGTATATATAGGAACAGAAACTTTTCCTTTTTTACTCATACCTTTTTTTTCCTTTCCTATGAATTCAAGGTATGCCCCCGTTTAACCTTGTTATATTTACAGAATATTGACTATTATCTAAAGGAAATAAGAGAAGAAAAGGCGAGAAAAAGAAACACATACACCATTCACACTGTAACAGACCGATGAACTACCAATAAGTTGTTGCTGGAGAGTTTGGGTTCCTAATCTAACTATTATATGATTTACTAGCGACTTGCCCGTCAAAAAATGACGGCAATGTGATGTATATGTTTGTGAAGTTGTTTAGTTATTTAAATATATTTTTGACCCTTGTAAGTATTGTGATATGAACATGTATTTTTGTAAAACGTTGATGTAATGGTTTTTTAAAATGAAATTTGTATCTGAAGAATTGTTCACTTTAATATACATAGAATCCAGAGAAAAGTAAAAAGTAAAAAGACTTTTTGAAACGTGCCGAATTTTAACATGAAGTTTAAAATATATGTAAGCAATAACCTTGAAAGTATATATTTTTAAAATTGAACTTTATTTTTTATGTAACTTTGGAATTTTTGCAAAACATTTGTCTAATTTTGAACATTATAAAAAGGAACATAGTAAATACATTTTGTAACATAATTTTGAATTAAAAGTATTAACATTTGAATGTAAAAACAGTTTAACTTTAAATTAATCAGTATTAATGCAATTTGTATCAGAATAATTGTTAAGTTTAATATACATTGAATGTAGAGGAAGGCATACAGTAAAAACTCTCCTTAAACCGTACGTAATTAAAGTAATTAATTACTGAGCACATAAACTGGCGATAAACATTAATGTAGGTAGTAATCTTAAGATAACAGAGAATATTTACATTGTGACTTAAAAGGTGATTGAGCTCTTAACATGAACTTTGTAATATGTTGAATGAAATAACTTGAAAATATTGTTTTTAAACTTGTAACATTAGAAACATTAACATAGTGACTTAACATTTTAACATAATTTTTCATAGAAATGCAAGGCAAGTATTTTGTGAGGCGAATTATCCATAAACATGACTTCCATTAATTATGACTGAATGAAACAACCAATTGTTTTGTATTTTTGAATGTTTTTCCAAAATGTTTGCATGGCTTTAGTTTGTATCCTGCAAAGTTATAGTACTTCATAGTAGACAATGTTTTTAGTAAAAATACGTCCATCTTGTAATAAATCACCTTGACTTTCATTGTTTTCAATGTAAACTTTAATAGCCTGTGGATTTTTGCAGCGTGACAACGCAACGTACAATTGACCATGTGCAAAAACTGGTTCTTCCAAGAAAATACCCACAGATTTGAAAGTTTGACCTTGTGATTTATTAATGGTCATGGCAAATGCCATAATAATGGGAAATTGTCTTCTTTGAAGTATAAAAGGGAGACTACTTTCACTTGGTGCTAAATCTATTCTTGGTATGAAAACTCTCTCTCC
This sequence comes from Discoglossus pictus, assembly GCA_027410445.1. Classification (NCBI taxonomy): domain Eukaryota; kingdom Metazoa; phylum Chordata; class Amphibia; order Anura; family Alytidae; genus Discoglossus; species Discoglossus pictus. Next base: position 146,043,739 of record CM050168.1, read on the forward strand.
TTTATGGGTCCCAGTTAAAATTTCAGCATCTATAAAATGGTCCTTTAATTGTTGAACAATTAATCTTGTGCCATTGCATAGGCCTTTTTTGGGGTTCATATTTCGCAGTAACATGATAATTGCACCTTTCTTTAGCTGCAAAATATGTGGTGGCATTCCAGAAGGAGTTAAAGAGTTAATGAATTCAGTTGAAAAGTTTACCTGACTTTCATTGTCATCAGCAAGTACAGAATCAGCACTGTGATAATTTCTTTGTGGTGCATTAATTTTTTTAAAGATTTCATTATTGAGTATTAATGCATCTTTATTTTTACAGGTCAGTATAACTTGGTTGGCAAGCTCGGAATATTCTTCGTTATTTATGCTCCCTTCAAATATAGCCGATATAATATCTTGTTGACAAATCATATGAGGTGGGATCTCTACAGTGTCGTCAGGTAAATGTAGTATTTTTTCTGTTCTGCCTTCTCCAATTTTAATAAGCCAATCATTGAAATCAGTTTGGCCTTCTGATCTCATATTTTGTTGCAGTTGAAGATGGGTAAAATGTTTCCATACTGTACTTGACTTTATACATGTTTCAATAATGTCTGTTCGATTTCCATGTACAACGACAGGTAATGTTTGTCTAAAATCGCCACCCAACAACATTACCTTTCCACCAAATGGAAAAATATTATCCATGACTTCACGAAGCAAACGGTCAATACATTGGAGGGCATAGCATGACATCATTGTGGCCTCATCTATTATAATTAATTTACATTTCTTCAATTTCTTTGCTTGTAAGGATGTCATGCGAATATCTGACACAGAATTTTCTAAAATAGGCACTGGCAGTTTAAATCCACTATGAACAGTTCTTCCACCTTCTAATAAAAGTGCAGCAATTCCAGTAGTGGCAAACGCCATTGCTATTTTTCCTTGTGCTCGTACTGAACTCATTAATAAATTGTACAAATATGTTTTTTTCCAGGTCCATCAAGATAGAAATAACGCTCTGTCACCATGTCATCATCTATAGCATTTTTAATGGCATGAAATGCTTGCAATTGTAGTGTATTTAAAGTTGCAAGTCTTTCTTCTGTTCTTTCTGCTTGTAGTTGAATGTCATAGTCTTCAAAGTTAATGTCATCTATAAGACCTGGATCAGGCAAATTAAAACTTGCACAACTTAATCCATGAGTTAAAAAGACTTCTTGAATTTCCATTAACGCTTTTAAGTGTGCAATGGGTTCATTGTATCGTCACATAAAGTCTTCAGCCATATTACTTTTAAAAGTCTCCCACAAAGCTAATGCATTTGGAGCATTTGAGAAGATACAAATAAAAGCAAATTGTTCTCTCATCTGTCGTGGCATTTGACATTGTGCTGCTTCTTCTAAACATCTTTCCCACTCTGTATCATCAGCGAGTAAGTTTCTATGTCTTGCAGCTAAATGGAAGGATTCATATACAATGTCATTAACAGTTCTTAATTGTTCAAAACTTTGTGCTCCTGGAACATTTAAAAGCAATATCCGTAAGCAAAAACGTTCAACATCTCTTGGACTGACTGTGTAAATTCGTGGAATTATTTTATTGCCTCTGGTTTTTCTTGCTCTCCATAATCCATTCACAAAAACATAGTGATATGGAATTTCAATATATAAGTATTGTGTTGCTTCAGCATCAGTGGAATTTAATGCAAACCATGCAGTTAGTGTAGTGTGACGATCTTCACTTTGGGCCAATGCATTCATTTCATTTCCAGCATGGAAATAGACTAAATGTCGTTGTGGCAAATGTACTGCTAACCTATATACTGCATGTGATCTATCATGCATTTCAAATTTTAAAAGCCGCCACATAGCTTCTGGTGCACTGACATAGCGAGCATCTACATGAGATGCAAGTTCATCATGTACTAACTCACTACATTCAGGGTTGTCTGCACTTTTGACGACTACAGTAGCTGCATCGTAACCTTTGTAAATATATTTGTAGACATATTTAATGGATTTGATGGAAGTGCAGGCTTCTACGTTGATGTGGGCGTTGTACTTCATGAGTAAATGTGGATTGTAGGGTACTACATATCTATTGTCCACTTTTTTTTCCACGAATAATGGCACTATCTCCTTCTCTTCTTTTATAAAGTGGATATCCATCACAATTTGCATATTTTTTGTCTCTATAATCTTTTGGAAAATCTTTTGAACATTGATTATTTTCCATACATGGTGATTGTGGATTAAGGTCTCCACAGGGTCCATGAATCATGCGATGAGTAACAATCTCATATAGTCTACCATATAGTTCTGGATCTGGTAGTTCAGCAACTATGACTGCATCCACTTTGTCCGAAGTATCTAATTTATCTTTCTCTTGAAGTATTATGAGAAGATGTGCATGTGGAAGGCCTCTTTTTTGAAATTCAATGGTATATACATAAGCAAGACATTTGCCAAATAACTGATTTATAGTGAAGTCACGTATTAATTCATTTAATTTGATCTTAAAAACTCTGGCTACTAAATCTGGTCGATCTGAAGCACTTTGTCCAAGAAGTAGATTTTGATTAATTTCTGGCCATTGTGGATTACATGTAAATGTCACAAATAAATCTGGTTTTCCAAATTTTGTCACAATAGCCATAGCATCATTGTATCTTTCTCTCATATTTCGAGGAGATCCTTGAAAGGAAGATGGTAAAATGATGGCTTTGCCAGCTGTCATGTCTCTGCTATTAGCCACGTCAGCAACATAGTCCATGAGTCCACAATATTGTTCTACACGTAGTTTATCTTGTTGATATTTTATAAAGTTTAAATTATTTGCCTCAACTTGCAAATATGAATCAATAATCCATTGTTGTGTTAGTTTCCCACCACATAAAATTGGATTAAATTCATCTCTAATGGGAATTTGAGCAACTTTAAATTCAAGCATAGAAACATTATTTCGGATTCTGGCTTTAGCATTTGGGTAACTGGGAAGGGTTAATTTTGGTTGCCAACCTGCTTCTCCGTGTGGGAAAAAGATGGGATATGTCATTGGATCTAAATTTAGACTTAAGATATTAATATTAATAAATGGTTGCTCCTCATTTCTGGGATATACTCTAATGTCTCTTTGAAATGGTGGTTCTCCTTCATCATTCTGAAAGACCATTGCAACCTCATTGGATGTTGGCAAGTTATAATGACGTTTATCAGTATGTCTGTCTCTTTTAAGCACCATATTAACCTTTGGCATGGGTAATTGATGTCTTTGTGCATGAAGTAGTTGTTCATTTTCTACTTCTGCCAATTTTTTGTAAGCTTTACTGTAGGGATTGTTGTCCATAATGTTATTTAGCTCTATGAAAACACTGGGTAAGCATTTTTTATTTTCTTCCATCTGCATACGTTGGTCAACAGCTTCCATTGTATCTAGGACATATAGTTGAGCGAATTTTCTTTGCTCTCCTTCCTCTGGATGTAAATGTGAAGTCCGATGATAAATTTGTCCTTGGACTTTAAAACAGTAAGGACCATGTCCTGGTACATTAGCAGCCAATGTTGCCCCCATAGATGCAAATGATATGGCACTATTGTAGGATCTTATGTTTGTCTTAAAAATTTTGTAATTTGGAAAAGTAGGTTCAGTCATAATATTTTGTAAATAGGTTGGAAATTGTTTACTCTCTGGAAGTTTGAACTTTCCTTTTTGACAACAACTAATAAATTGTCCATCTCTGGGTCTCTCCTGTTTAAAATAATAAGCCTCACAAAATTGACATTGAGTACTCATGTCCCCACAACTATGAACCTCTACTGCTAAAGACTTGAGTAAAGGACAATTTGCAAAGCATATCGGATGTTGACTTTCATATTCATCAGATGAAAAGTCATGAAATGTTTCAACAACAGGTTCTAAATGTTTAGTTTTTTTCGTGGATTTTCTTGGTATATGTTGTCCTTGTTTTGTTGAAATGTCCTGTAAGTTTTTAGTAAGAGTTTGTAAATGCTTTGTTTTTGTAGTTGCTTTTTTTGGTCTGTCTTGACTGGTATCTTGTAAAATGTCATCTGATGTTTTAGGAACAGTTTGTAAATGCTTTATTATCTTTTTATTTTTTTTGGTTGTATCTTTCATTTTTGCAGCTGATATTCTTTTATTTGCAAGTCTTTTGCGTTCTTTTTCTCGTCAAATTTCTTTCTCCTCCGGTGTCTGCTGGGCGGCCCATCTCTCTTGTCTTTCTCTAGTTTGACGTCTTTTCTTCTCTTCTTTGGTCTCGTTATCAGCCATATTAATCTGTAAAGGAAAAAAAATAAATGTAATTGTGTATATTTTAATTTGTAATTCCTGTTAAAGATTCTTGTGCACAATTGGTGAAATAAAAGGCAAATCATTAATGTATCATTTATATTTATTTAAATTTATAATTCCTGTCCTCACTGGCTAAGAATTTGGCCAATGGAATACTGCTGTAAATAAGCATGTAACATATTTTTTTAAAATAATGGTTTTATTTATTAAAATTGTTGTTTGTGGATAGATATTTACCACTGCAAAACTTCTTTGCTAAAAAAAAAAGTGATGTGGTTATTGAGCTATGTATTGCATAGTAGCAATTTAAATAGAATAAGGGAGATAGTAAATTATTATTTTTATTTTTCTGTTGACAAGGATGCAACTGAAAGCAGTTTCTTTAGTTTTAGACTTTAGTACTTATTATACTGTACCTTGGTTGAAGTGTGATTTAAATCCGAATGTTTGTTGGTCCTCAGTTCAAAATCATTGTCCAATGGTGTGGTCCTCTGTTGGAAGTCCTCGTCCGATGGTGTGGTCCTGTGGCGATAGCCCTCGTCCGATGTTGTGGTCCTGTGACGGTAGCCCTCGTCCGATGTTGTGGTCCTTTGGTGAAAGTCCTCGTCCGATGGTCTGGTCCTGTGTTGAAATTCCTCGTCTGCTGGTCTGGTCCTGTGTTGAAAGTCCTCGTCCGATGGTCCGGTCCTGTGGAGAAAGTCCTCGTCCAATTGTCTTCACGCAGTATCTGTTGTAATATAAAATAGAAAATGTTGTTAGAGTGAAATGTCTTTTAAATAAGTAAAAAATTTATGAATTTGGCTGTATTGTATCAGTTATGGTTATTTTTTTCTATATTTTTTTTTTTACTTTCTGTACAATCCCACGACTTTTGTTATTCTTATTTAAGGTTCTTAGTAAGGCTTGTGGGTTGTGATATATTAAAAAAGAATATGAATTTATTTTGCTATGTGTTTATGTTAGTTTTTGTACAATCCTATTTTGTGCGCACCACTTGTGGTATACTTATTTAACCTTTATTGGTATGGTTATAGTTAGTGAAACATGAAATAATATAATTAATGTAGTTTGCTATGTGTTTGTGTTAGTTTTTGACAATCCGGTTTTGTGCGCACCACTTGTGCAAAAGTTATTTATTCTTGATTGTACTGGTTATAGGTTGTTAAACATTAAAGAAGAATGTTAATGTAGTTTCCTATGTGTTTGTGTGATTTTTTGTACAATGCTATTAGGTGCGCAACACTTTTGTTATTCTTATTTTTGCTTCTTTGTAAGGCTTATAGGTTGTTAAACATTGAATAAGAAAGTTAATTTATTTTGCTATGTGTTTGTGTGAGTTTGTTCCAATTCTGTTTTGTGTGTAGCACTTTGGGCCTCATTCAATTGCGATTTGGCTAATTGAATCGTGCCCTAAATAAGCACATAGCATATTTTTTTAAGGAAGTTTTTAGTCAGTGAAAAACTTTCTTTTGGATAGATTTTTAATAACTAAAAACTTATTTTAAAAAAATGTTATGTTCTTATTTAGAGCCCTATTCAATTGTGCAAATTGCAATTGAATGAGGGCCTTTGTGTGTACCATATGTTGCATATGTTGCATAGTTTGCCCCTCATTCAATTGCATTTTTTACAATGTAATAGTACTCTAAGGCCGTCATTGAATTGCAAATTTAATAGAGTTCTAAATAAGCACATCACATATATTTGTTAAAGAAGTTTTTACTTATTAAGGCCCTCAATCAATTGCGATTTTGCCAATTGAATAGGGCTCTAAATAAGCACATAATATATATTTTTTAAAGAAGTTTTTAGTTGGTGAAAACCTTGCTTTTGGATAGATGCTTAATAACTAAAAACTTCTTTAAAAAATATATGTGATGTGCTTATTTAGACCCCTATTCAATTGGCAAAATTGCAATTGAATGAGGGCCTAAGCATCTATCTAAAAGCAAAGTTTTCACTAACAAAAAGTTATTTCAAAAATATATGTTATGTGATTATTTGGATCCCTATAGAATTAGCAAAATGGCAATTGAATAAGGGCCTAAAAGTGCTTATTTATAGCCATATTAAATTGTCCAAAATAGCCATTGAATGAGGGCCTTTGGTTACTGCATTTGTTATATTGTCAGCTCCTCATTCAATTGTGTTTTGACCAATGGAATAGAGCTCAATATCACCACAGAGCATATTTTTTTACCGAATTTTGTATTTAGTGAACTTGTATCCAAAAGCAACGTGTTCAATAAATCAAAAGTTCCTTTAAAAAATATGCTCTGTGCTTATATAGAGCCCTATTGAAATGGGCAAATCACATTTGAGTGAGGCCCTTGGGCATTAAACATATATATGTCCTCATTGAATTGCAATTTTGCCAATTGAAGAGGGCTCTGTATAACCACATAACATATTTATTGAGCAAAGTTTTTAGTAACTAAAAAGTTCTGTATAAAAAATATGTTATGTGCTTATATAGAGCCCTATTCAATTGAGCAAGTCGCAATTGAATAAGGCTCATGGTTCTTTCTTTTTTATACTTAAATACTTTACCTTGATTGAAGTGTCGAATGTCAGAGGGTCCCCTCCTGCCAATCTTAATCCGCCGGTCTTCTTGTAGTGTCTGTTTGAAAAAGAAATTTAAATAGTTATTTGTATATTTATAATTTTTCATCTAGCAAAGCATTGCCTTTTGAGCATGTAATGTCTTGTTGTATCTTACCTCTTCTTCTTTGTTGGTGTTCTTTAAAAGGGATTGTGCTTCACAGTGCACGGTGCAAATTGTTGAGTGACGCTGTTGATGCAGAGTCTGTTTGAATATTAAAAGAAATAGAAAGATTCAGCTTTATATGATGTATTGAATTGCAGTAAATTAATGTCATTTAAATATACTTCTGTAATTATTTTCAATTGACCTTATTTTTTGTTGGGGGCTACACACATATGTCCCATACATGAAGCACATTCCATAGTTTAATGTAATTATTTTGTGTACGTGTGACATATCAGTATACATGACTCATATTTAAATGGTTAAATTAACCTTATATATTTTTTTCCAACACACATAAATGTCTGTGTGTGAGATGTAACTATAGATGATACACATATATGCGCGTGTGACATATCAGTATACATGACATATAATGTCATTTAAATGTAGTTGTTTACTGATTTTGTTTTAAGCTAATTTTGTTACAGTGGCAATACACATAAATGTGCGTGTCACATGTCACTATACATTATACACATATATGTCCGTGTCACATGTCACTATGAAGGGGCAATACACAGAAATGTGCGTGTCACATGTCACTAAACATTATACACATATATGTCCGTGTCACATGTCACTATGAAGGGGCAATACACATAAATGTGTGTGTCACATGTCAATATACATGATACACATATATGTCCGTGTCACATGTCACTATGCAGGGGCAATACACATAAATGTGCGTGTCACATGTCACTCTACATTATAGACATATATGTGCGTGTCAGATGTCACTATACATTATACACATATATGTGCGTGTTGTCACTATACATAAACCTCTGTTTAATATTGAATTATGTTTTTTTGTTGTTTTGTTAAATGAACCGTATTTTTTTTGTGAGCCTATACACATAAATGTGCCATATATGTCACTACATAAATCCTAGTTTATTTTTTTATTTGTTTGACCTGTCCTGATAATAAAATGTAATATATTATAGCTTACCTCTCAGTTGTAATTTGCACAATGCAAAGTAGTAAATTAGTAAAGAATTGTCTTCTCAAGTAAAAGCAGCAGTTATCTCAGAAGTCACTCCGTTCATCACCTGAGGAGAAATGTATTTTTTTGTTTGAAATAGGCAGTATTTATAAACTTGTAGAAAGTTCTGGAAAGTGAGACCGTTAGAACGCAATACGCATGCGCAATTTGCGTTCCAGCTTACAATTTGCGTTCCATCCGCCATTTTCTGCGTATTACTGTTCAAAATGGTGTTTAATATGATTGTGATACGTTCCGCATAGTATGTGTTTCATTATTGCGAGTAAGTGTAGTGTAGTTACGTCTGAAGCCTCATTTTCGTTTTGTTCGTAGGCCATTTTTTCTCTCGCTTAGCGATGGTATTAGTGTCTAAAGTGTTTTATTTTGATTTAAATGTAGGTGTAACTTGTTTTTTTGAGGTGCTGGCTGGTTCCTCTTGCTGTAGGTAAGCTTTTTATGTGTTTGTTGTGTGTCTTTCTTAAGTTTTAAATGTTTGTATGTCGGCGTGTTGCGTCCGATGTTTGCGAGGTCGTAATGTGTGGTAACGTGTCTCGTATGGTGTTTGCGTGTGTAGCCTCGTTTTCGTTTTTATTCATCGGCCATTTTTTGTGTCACTTAACAAATTATTTAGTGTCTAAACTCTTTTCTTTTGAGTGCAATTAAGTTGTAAGTTGCATTTTTGAGGTCCTGGGTGCTTCCTGTTTGTGTAGGTAAGGTTTTTATGTATGTCCTGTGTGTATGTATTGTGTTTGTAATTTTGTAATGTTCGCGAGTTGCGTCCGAGTGTTGCAAGGCCGTAATGTGTGTGAACGTGTGTCGTATGTTGTTTGCGAGTGTCGTAATGTGTGTGAACGTGTGTCGTATGTTGTTTGCGAGTGTCGTAATGTGTTGCGACGTGAACTTTGCGAGATTCGCAGTTGTTTGGGTTGGGAATTTGTGTTGTGAATTTTGCAAGTGTCGCAGTTGCTGCAACTGAAGACCTCGCTTTGCGAGGTCCTCAGGTGCTGGCATGGAGCGCCTGTGGCGCTCCAAGCCAGCAACTGAGGCCCTCGCTTCGCGAGGGTCCTCAGTTGCTGGCAAGGAGCGCCTTCGGCGCTCCATGCCAGCAACTGAGAACCTGGCACAGTGCCCTCGCTACGCGAGCCCGGCCCTCACTTCGCGAGGGCCGCGGGCTCGCTACGCGAGCCCGCAGCGTTAGCAACAACTCGTACGCTCACAACTATATATGTGATAGTCTTTTTCCTTGACTACTCCCTTTTTTTTTCCTTCTCCCCTTCTACCTCTTTTATAATTACTGAATTATGATCCGTTTGTCTATACTCCAATAGAACTTACAAATTTATCCCACTTCTGCCAAGGGAGGCGGGTACCTGTTTCCATCAGTCAATTCTTGCCTATGGGATCAATAATCTCTCTATTTTCTCGTATTGCTCCCACCAGCTGTTCTCTTGACGGAACATGGGTATTTTTCCATGATTTTACTATCAAACTTTTAGCTACTAACAGAATGTGACATATCAATATACCATCTGAACCACGGAATTCCTCCAAATTCCTATGGAACAGTACCAATGAAGGGGAGCACCTAATTTCTTGAGCTAATATTTCTTCTATTAATTGACACGCATCTATCCAAAACCTGTTTATTTTAGGGCACTCCCACCACATATGAAACGATGTTCCCAACTGATTACAGCCTTTCCAGCGTGTTCTTTGATTTTTTGGGTCTATTTTATTCATACGTTCAGGAGAGAGGTACCAATTATTCGAAAGCTTAAAAAACATTTCTATATACCTTGGTAGACCTGCTGCTTTTTTTACCATTCTTAAATTTTGGTACCATACCATCTCTTCAAAGGTTTCTCCCATAATTGATTCCCAATACATCAAACCTGAACTTTTCCTCAGTGAACGGTTCTCATTTATAATTTTATTAAATTTCGAAATAGTTCGTAAATTATCTCTTTTTATCACTAGATCTTCCATTTTAGTTGTTTTTAAATGTTGTGAGATCCTGTAACCGCAGGCTACTAGTCTTTTTTTTAAAACACTCATATTCTAGCCAAGTTAATTTTATATCTCCGAATTTCCTACTCATCCTTTGTAGGTCTATAAGTTGTCCATCTTCAAACAGTTTTGCTGTGGGTGTGTCACCCTTGATTTTCAGAGATGTAATTATTGGGTTAGAGCCCCCACGTTCCAGTGTATCAATTGGGGCAGCCAGTGAGGGAAGGTTAATTAGCTGCATGGATAGTCTATTTCTATACCAAAATTTGGTTAAGGAAACCAAATTCTTCGGGAGATCTCTAATCACTGTCTCATTCAATCTAGGTAGCCACAGCACGGAGTGGATCTTAATATTTCTTAATAAGGCCTCCTCGATTTCCATCCATCTAGGTTGTTCCTTTATCAAATTCCAGCTAATAAGATGTGCTATACAAATTTGTTGGTAAATATCTAATATACAGGGGCAGTTTAACCCACCTTTCTCGACCTTTTGATTTGCTATTATTTTTCCCACCCGGGGTTTCTTCCCACTATAGATAAACTTATCTAGCTGCACTTGTATTTTTTTGATGTAGTTATATGCCAGCACTCCCGGAATACATCTCAGACAGTAAGTGATTTTTGGGATGATATTCATATTGATAGCTGCAATTTTAGCTAACCATGATACATTTAGTTGTTTCCAATTGGTCAAGATAATGTTTATTTTACTCATGGTTTCATCTAAATTAGCTTTAATCAACTTGGAATGAGAATTTGATTCCTAGGTGGGTGATACTATTTGAATGCCAGTTACACTGTAGCATATGCTCTAGAGCATCCCTATCTTCTATCTTTAATCCTCTTTTCAGAGCTACGGACTTAGTTTGATTTATTTTAAAGTAGGAGATTCTACTGAATTCCTCCAGAATGTCCAAGAACTTTTGACATGATGTCGCCGGCTCTGTGAATGTTACTACTATATCGTCCGCGTATGCTAATAGTTTAAACTCATGTTTCCATATTCTGATTCCACTGATATCCGCCTCTTCCCTTATACGTATTGCTAGTGGTTCCAAAAACAGGATAAATAGAATCGGGGATAGGGGACAGCCCTGGCGCGTGCCATTGCTTATACTAAAAGATACTGATTCAAAATCAGGGTTGACTAAGCGCGTCTTTGTTTCCCCATACAGCGCTTTAACTGCCTTCAGGGCAAAGTCTCCCAACCCGAATTTCACCAAGACAGCCTCTAGAAATACCCAATTGACCCTGTCAAACGCTTTTTCGGCGTCTAATGACAGGGCCAATATAGGCATTTCCCTGGCTTTAGCATGCGCAAGTATATTTAAAAGCCTTCTGGTACTGTCCAAGGCTTGACGCCCTGGAACAAAGCCCGTTTGATCTGTATGTATGAGTTTATGGATGACCGTTTTTAGTCTGTTTGCTAAAATTTTTGAGTAGGTCTTCAAATCTATTTTTATCAAAGTAATTGGTCGATAGTTTTTACAATCATCTGGGTTTTTATCCTCCTTTAATAGATTTATTGTTTTAGATTCTGACATTTCTCTTGGGATCTCCCCAGATATTTTAATCTCATTATATACATTACATAGGGGTTCTTTAATCTCTGGGAGAAGAAGTTGAAAAAAGACTGCATCAAACCCATCTAACCCTGGGGCTTTGTTTCTCTTGTTACTGTTAATTACCTCACAGACCTCTAACTCTGTAATATTACTGTTTAGATAGATTCTTTCTGGCTCCGAGATGGATGGTACATTTATCCCATCCAAAAATTTTGATATATCCACTTTAGTGGGGCCTGTAAGTTGTGAGTCCTTTTCCAAATTATATAGCTTCCTGTAGAAGTTTAGGAAAACCTCCCCGATTTTATCTGGGTGATATTGATATTTTCCTTTCAGGTCAATTATTTTGGCTATTCTATTTTGCTCTCGTTGTTTTTTGAGTCTATTCGCCAAAAATTTCCCTGTTTTTACTTCCGAACTTCAAATGGTTTTGACGATAGCGCCACAATAAATTATCTGCTTGTAGTTGCAGTATTGCCCTAATTTCTTTATTTATAATGCATATTTTATCACCTATCTCTTTGATATATTTTCCCCCATTAATTTGATGAAGCTTTATCAATACCATATACAGCAGTTTTAGGGGTTTTCCTCTTAATTTCCTTCTTTCTGCTGATCTGGCAATTAATATGCCTCTAATGAAGGCTTTGTATGTGCACCATATTGTTTTATATGAGCTCACGGTTCCTTCATTTATTTTGAAGAATTCCCTAGTTTTTTTTTTTAGTTCTTTCATAAATTCCTGATCTTTTAGTAGTGATGTATCCAGTCTCCAATTCCTGTTCTGTTTTTTTTTTACTGTATCATATAAAACCAGAAGATTCATTGAGTGATCCGACCAGGGGGCCAGTTCTATTTCTATTTTTTTAATCAAACCTATCGTGGCCCTATCGGAGAAAATGTGATCTATTCGAGATGACGAGGAAAATCTATTAGAGTAAAAAGTGAATTGATGGTCACTTGGGTGCATTAGTCTCCATAGATCAAAGTACTCCTTATCCTTCATTATACCTGAGAAATCTATTGCGATTTTACTTAAATTATTTAATGACGTCAACTTACATTTACCTTGTCTATCAAGCTCCGGGTCCATGACCATGTTAAAGTCACCACAGATCAGGAGGATCCCATACTCCACTTTTTTTATCTCTGCTAAAATTTTCTTTAAAAAGCTACACTGTTTTTTATTGGGAAGGTACAAATTGGCCAATGTTATTGGTCTACTTTCCACCTCACCCCTCCAGGTTATATATCTCCCCATGGGATCTATTATACTACCCTGTTCTTTAATATTGAGTCTCCTATTAAAAAGAATCGAGACTCCCTTAGACTTATTTTTAAATGTAGAGTGTATACTTTTGGAAAATATATTATTTAACAGATAGGATTAATTGCCCTTCTTAAGATGTGTCTCTTGTAAACATAAAATATCTATATTCAGCTTAGTACAATTATTAAACGCAATTTTTCTTTTAGAGGGGGAGTTGAGTCCATTTACGTTATGTGACACTATTTTTAATCCCATTTAAACCACATAATCAAATCTAGCTTACTACAGCTCCCTTTTCCCTCCCATACAGCCTTTAAACCTACCGGCAGTTCATTCAGGTCTGGTACCTTACTCACACTCGTTTCATTCATACCTAAACTTAAAATACCAAGGGTGGACCACACCCCTCCCACTTGGTAATACAAGGCTAAAGCCTGATGTTTGGAAATGATAGATTGGTTTCTACAACCATAGTTGGGAGAGACCCAAGGGCTACCTTTCCCTCCCCTAACAGTCCTCAGACTGGACTGGGAACGAAGAAGAAGAGGTGGTGGTGGGGGGGGGGGGGAAAGCCCCTAGCTTCTCTCCTAATGGAGAGAGAGAACAACCCAACTACTCTATTGTCAACTCTATCCTCCCCTATAGTTGATATTTTCTTATGCGTTAAGATTGAACTCCCCCCTCCTCCTCACCCCCCCATCCCCCCCAGTCAATGTGTAGCAAATTACTGACCGCGACCAACTTTGCCAGCATACAACGTTTATTCCTTTAATATCATACCCATTTGTTCTTATAATTTCCCTTATCTACTTATCAATGTTATATTTCCCATCCATAGTTATCCTTATCAAGTCTCACCCAATTTTATCCAAATTTAGGGTATTTCTCTAGTGTCCTCGCAATAGAGCATATTTCGCAAATCTTTTATATATTATCGTATTTTCAGCCCTTCTTACAAGGTCCACCCACTATCCGACAGGGTATAGAGTCGCATATTTTAAGTTTTATTCCCCTTTACTCATAACCTCAGTTTATTCAGGTGACATTAACCTGATTCCTTTTACATTAATCTCTAAACCCAGTGAATATTTCTAAATTTAACTATATGTATCTATGTAGCTCAACTATCTATTATACTAAGTGATTATAACAAATATTATAAGGGACATTTTGGCCCATTAAGTTTCAACTAATAGTGTCCGCACCGTGCTCGTGTTTACAAAAAAAAAGACATTTTTTACAATGTCCTGCCCCATTGATATATTTACCATACCTAACTACCATAGCTACTGCTTCCTATTATTTAGTGGAAAATTATAATCCTACTCTATATTAGTGCTTTTTGGGTTACTCCCAGATGCTTCTAAATTCTGTGGCTTTCTATGTTACTAATGCATAAGTTTATATAAATTTGAATATATCTTATATCACCACTTCTTATATAAATAACTTCCTCATATACCTCCATTTAAACGTGTAAATTAACATATATCATTTTAAACTACTCAGGTTATATATTTCTTAACATATATTATATATTACTTGCTATCAAAAACAGTTTGATTAAGAGTTTCCTTCTACAGGGGAAATATTTGTCCTTTAGCATTATATATCAAGAAATTTTCTTTCTCTTCTGGGATTTTTGCCAAAGTTCTTTAGTGGCTGACAACTGTGGCCTATTGCTCTCCTTGCTAACAGGTGTAATATCAATACCCAATTTCTTCAATAATGCTATTCCCTCAGATGGCGAATGCACTCTGTGCCACAGTAGATCTTTCTGTATCGCGAGGCCCATTGGTGTAGTCCATTTGTATTTAATTCCTCTTTGTCTTAGAAGAGAATATGGAGCCTGTACGGCTGCTCTATTTGCTAATGTCTGTGCAGACAGGTCCATAAATATTTTAATATTTTGGTATGGAGCCTCGAAATTTCCTTTTTCGTACGCTATACGCTGTATGGCTTCTTTGTAAGAGATATAATGGACTCTCATTATTACGTCTCTAGGGACTGTTTTATCCAGGTGCTTTGCCAGTGGTAATCTATGTATAGCATCTATTAAAGATTCTTCTTTAGGGAAATTGGGTAACAGAGAGCTTAATAAGGTCTCCATATATGGTTTAAGGTCTGCATCTTTTTGATTTTCTTCTATGCCCCTAATCCGGAGATTATTTTTTTTGCTACGGTCTTCTAGTTGGGCAACTTTTCCTGTCAGAGTTTTGATTTTACCTTCCAGCTCCATATTATAATTCAACATAGTTTCATTATCTTTAACTAACTTTTCACATATATTTTCCAGACTGTCCACTCTTTGTGAGACTTCCGCTGTAGCTTTAGAGTTATTTACAATTTTGTTTGTTAAATCCATAGTTAGTTTAATCTGGAAGTCTTGTAGAATGTCTCTTAATTTAGAGCAGGTTAAGGCCTCTCCCTCATCCAAAGACAGGCAACTTAAATTTACTGATTGTATATTTTTTCCTGGGGATCTGTTTTCAGATGTATTTGGACTCAAATCGTCCTCCGGGGTACTTGAAGTTAATTTTTTCTTCCCAGACATAAACATACTCGGAGTCTTAGTTGTATTAGTTGTATTATTGCTCTTTTTTTCTTTTGGTTTCATTTTTGAGGGCATCTTAACACCTTAACACCAAAGGTAATTAGGAAAGCTGTTTTCCCCTGAAGGGGTGTTTGATGTTCCAATATATACTCAAATAGTTCCCAATACTTCTTTCCTAATACAGTGGCTTTATTCCTGCCTTTTTATGTGAGGGGTGGGGGTGGGCCCCTCCCTGTTTTGTCAGTCCAGATGGTATCTTTTGTTTTAGCTGAATGGAGGGACAACTCTGGGAGGGATATAATCATACAACAATGCACTCCAGTACCCCCCTCACTCACAAAGTGGTTCTGTTCAGAAGACCAGAGAAATAAATATTTGACTCCATTTCATTAATCTCCAGGTTTACTAGGGCATATATGCAGTTCTCTATTTCTTATACAGAGCAGGAACTTCTCCTCCTACCCCCTTAAGCTTGTAACTGTAATAATATAAATGTCTCTGGGGTGCTCACCTTTTTTAGCTGCTGCCGTGCACGCTCGCTCGTGTGTTCCTTGCTGCGTCCCTTTAAAAACCTCCGTCGTACTGCAGGGCTTTACCATGCTTCACCATACTTCAGGGGCCTCTCTGTCCCACACACCACAGCAGGCTCTATATACCTCACTTGCTTCTTATGCCTTTGGAGCTATGTGCCTCACTTGCATCTCATACCTTTGGAGCTATGCAGCAATTAGCCTGCTCCCCTGCTAGGCACAACGATTGCCCTGCTCCCTAGCTGGAACTCCAGACCCTCCATGTCTCCAGCCCAGGTCGTGGGTCGTCTCTAAGGGCCCCTCGTATGCACAGGCTGCATGCCCAGGCTGAGGCAATCACAGTCTGTTCACTCCTGTTTTCATATATCGGCTGCACTTGGAAGGCTTACTGCATGGCTTTTCTGTGAGCTTTAGGAGGCAACACCCATTTATTCCATTTAAGTATTTACAGTCATGGGGGTAGGGGAACCACTAACTTTAATGTTGTCCAATTTCAGCCGCGGTCTGCTAGCGCTGTTTCAGCATAGCCTCACCGGTCTCTCCCAGCTGCTCAGCTCCACTGATTCACATCAGATCTGGAGCATGCATCACTTCCTGTAACGCCCCCCCATAGCCACCCCCCTTTTTTATCTTAGTTTCTGTCTTTACATTTTCTTTCGTTTGTTGGCCAGACGTTGTTTATATTGGTTGGTGGTTTCTGGCTTCTCATCCATAGTTGTCTGTAATAATAAATATTAATGTTTATTAGCAATGTACCAATAATGTCAATGAGCCATTTATATGTGAAGTAATCAATTTAATGTAGCATACCTCTTCAAGTGGGTTTTCCACGGTTGTGAATGTGGTGTCTTTTGTTATAAATTCTCTTACGCTCTTCGTGTTGAACTTTTTTCTTAGTGTCCTCTGACCGATTATCTCTGACCGTTGTTTTTGTTCCCTGGCCATCAGTTGTTTGGCTTCCTGCCTGGTTGCAGTCTTTTCAGCCATTTTAATCTTTAATGAAACATGAAAATCAATATTTGTAAACAACATATTTAGTTTAAGTTACCTGAATTTGTAATAAATTAGGACATTCGAGCTGATATAGTGAGAGTGTACTGCATTTGTGTGAGAGTGTAGTGCATGTGTCTGAGAGTTAGATTTCAGTGTGTGAAAGAGAGGAAAGTGTGTGTAATATAGAGACTGCAATGTTATATAGATAGTGCTTTGTACAGGACCTTCTGAAGAGGGGTAAACAGATGGGAGGGAGAGGGGTTGGGGCAGAGGAGGGTGAATAGACATAGGGTGTGGAGGACAGGAGGGTAAATAGACATAGGTGGGGATAGCAGGTGGAAGAGACACAGAGGAGGGGGAATAGGAGGGGGAATAGATAGAGGTAGGGAATGGTGAAGAAATACAGGGGAGGGAGAGGGGGTGAGAAAATACAGAGTATGGAGAGGGGGGGTGAACAGACATAGGGGAGGGAGAGGGGGTGAAAAGACACTGAGTAGATGGTGGAAGATACATATGTCATGGAGAAGGGTGGTAAGAAACACAGGTGAGGGGGGGATTGTTGGTTGGAGAGGAGGGCAAGAGACACATAGAAGGTAGAGGGGGGAAAGAGACACAGAGTAGTGAGAGCGTGGGTGGTGTGAGAAACGGGAGGGTGGGCAAAGAGACACAGGGGAGGGTAGAAGGAGGGCAGTGATCTGCGCAATTTCTTTATTTCTGCCGGCAAAAGAAATAATATCTGCAGTTATGAATTTATGGTGTAGGCAATACAAATATACTGGACCTGCTAGTTGTATGGCTGGTCTTTATCAGGAAACGCTCAGAGCAGTGATCTTCTATGTCCCAGTGCAATTTACAGAGACCTGCAAAGTATGCAAGAACATCTGTGTCTCTTTGACCACCCTCCTTTTTCTCATCCTCCTCCCCCTCATCCTCCTCCTCTTCCCCCTCATCCTCCTCCTCTTCCCCCTCATCCTCCTCTTCTTACCCCCCTCATCATTCTTCTTACCCCCCTCATCATTCTTCTTTCCCCCCTCATCATCCTTCTTTCCCCCCTCATCATCCTTCTTTCCCCCCTCATCATCCTTCTTTCCCCCCTCATCATCCTTCTTTTCCCCCTCATCCTCCTTCTCTTCCCCCTCATCCTCCTCCTCTTCCCCCTCATCCTCCTCCTCTTCCCCCTCATCCTCCTCCTCTTTTCCCTCATCCTCCTCCTCTTTTCCCTCATCCTACTCCTCTTCCCCCTCATCCTTCTCCTCTTCCCCCTCATCCTTCTCCTCTTCCCCCTCATCCTTCTCCTCTTCCCCCTCATCCTTCTCCTCTTCCCCCTCATCCTTCTCCTCTTCCCCCTCATCCTTCTCCTCTTCCCCCTCATCCTTTTCCTCCTCCCCCTCATTATTTTCCTCTTCCCCCTCATCCTTCTCCTCTTCCCCCTCATCCTCCTCCTCTTCCCCCTCATCCTCCTCCTCTTCCCCCTCATCCTCCTCCTTTCCCCCTCATCCTCCTCCTTTCCCCCTCATCCTCCTCCTCTTCCCCCTCATCCTCCTCCTTTCCCCCTCATCCTCCTCCTTTCCCCCTCACCTTCTCTTCCCCCTCTCATCCTCCTCTTCCCCTTCACCCCCCCCTTATCCACCTCCTCTTCCCTCTCTCCTTCCTCCTTCCCCCCTCTCTTCTTCTTAGCCTCCGATCAGCACCTGCTGCTGATCGGAGGCCCACAGAGCGTCTTACGCCTGTCTCTTGAACCGGCATATGCTAATGAAAGGCATAAGACGCGCTGCAGGCCTCCGATCAGCAGCAGGAGCTGATTGGAGGCTAAGGAGAAGACTTGAGAGGTGAAAGGGGAAGGAGGAAGGATAAGGGGGGAGGAGGAGGAGGAAGGAAAATGGGGGGAGGAGGAGAAAGATGGGGGGAGGAGGAGGAGAAAGATGGGGGGAGGAGGAGGAGAAAGATGGGGGGAGGAGGAGGAGAAAGATGGGGGGAGGAGGAGGAGAAATATGGGGGGAGGAGGAGGAGAAAGATGGGGGGAGGAGGAGGAGGAAGATGGGGAGGAGGAGGAGGAAGATGGGAGGGGAGGAGGAGTAGGAGGAAGATGGGGGGAGGAGGAGGGGGAGGAGGAGGAGGAAGATGGGGGGAGGAGGAGGAAGATGGGAGGGGAGGAGGAGGAGGAAGATGGGGGGGAGGAGGAGGGGGAGGAGGAGGAGGAAGATGGGGGGAGGAGGAGGAAGATGGGGGAGGGGGAGGGGAGGAGGAGGAGGAAGATGGGGGGGAGGAGGAGGGGGAGGAGGAGGAGGAAGATGGGGGGAGGAGGAGGAAGATGGGGGAGGAGGAGGAGGAAGATGGGGGGAGGAGGAAGGTGGGAGGAGGAGGAGGAAGGTGGGGGGGAGGAGGAAGGTGGGAGGAGGAAGGTGGGGGGAGGAGGAAGGTGGGGGGAGGAGGAAGGTGGGAGGAGGAGGAGGAAGGTGGGGGGGGGGAGGAAGGTGGGAGGAGGAGGAGGAAGGTGGGGGGAGGAGGAAGGTGGGGGGAGGAGGAAGGTGGGGGGAGGAGGAAGGTAGGGGGGAGGAGGGAGATGGGGGGGTGGAGGAAGGTGGGGGGAGGAGGAAGGTGGGGGGAGGAGGAGGAGGAGGAGGAAGATGGGGGAGGAGGAGGAGGAAGGCAAACTTGGCAGCACTGGGCCCCCTCCACATCCTCCCTACGGTAACCACAAATGTGGCTCGGGGTTACTGATTTTTAGGAAGCGAAGTCACACTCAGGATTACCGCTAGGAAGGTTAAACCGTCAAAATCTGTCTCAATGTGAAAACCTGCAAAGTGTGAGATCATATTTCATTAATTACTATATGTTATTCAGTGCAAAATTATACAGCTTACAATGTTTAAAATTATGTGAGGTTAAAATAAAATGTATTTTTATTGTAATAAGTCACACAGTAAATTCATTTTTTAATAATTGTTTCATTCTTATCTTTCTATGTATTTTGTAGAAATCAGAAAGAGGGAAGTTACTATTTATGTTAATGACATTATCCTAAAATACAGTATGTAGCATCATTTATTTACTTTCAATAAATTAATTTAAGATTTTGAAATAAATAATAGTTGAACATAACATAATATAATATTTAGGCCATATGAAATCCAGAAATATCATGAAATATACAGTAAATAATCCTTCTAAGTAGCTGTGTTTTTAGTTCATGCACATGTCAGTCTGGTAATGAACAGGCAGTGCAGGCAAATTGTTTGTCAGTGTGAAATTGTGATACAGCTGCAAAGGTTAAATTCTAATAAATGACTATGGGCCTCATTCTATTAGCGGCCGCAGCCGTTGCGGGGCCGCAAGGACCGGCCGCAAGCTATTCTGCTATTCTATTCCCTTACGCCGGGGATTCCGGCAGGCTTGCGGCCGGTGCCTTGCTATCTCTTGCGGCCGCTCGCGCCGGAGGAAAGCCTTTGATCTAAAACGGCCGCAAGAGATTTGCAATTCAATTGCTCCGGGAAACCTCTCTGCAAGGCTAAAAGCGAGCCGCAGCTTACTTGCAGGAAAGAGGTCTCGCTAGCACCAATTAAGCACATAAAATAGCTCAAATAAAGCCATCCTGCACTTTGAGAAGACTATAAAGGGATTTTTGGTGTTAGAAAAAATAGCACATAATTATCCTGTACTCAAATCCGTAAAATATTTTATTTTTAATATCCGTAAAATATCCATGTAAAAAGTCCAGAGTGCTTGGAGCACCTCAGACACACCCACGCCGCAGCCGGAAAATAAACAGTTAATTTGAACTCGGGTTTGGGCAGATGTGCAAGCTTGAGAGTGGGTTCCTTTTAATCCTCATGTCCCCCAATATGATCCCTAGCATTTACAGAGCTGTACAGTGCAGGCTTGAATTTATTTTTCAGTTTTTATATTTCACAGCTTACGGCCGGTTCAAAGATATGCGGCCGGCCGTAAAAGGAGATCCTTGCGAGGCCGTATAATAGAATCGCGAGTTAACTGAACCCCCGCAAGGAATCGCAGCCTTACGGACGATTTACGGCCGATAATAGAATGAGGCCCTATATGTGGTCCATTACAAATATATGCAGCATACAATGTGTTAAGTAGCATTATTGAAAAACATACAGCCTTATTAAATTGCGATTCGGTAAATTTAAAAGGGCTCTATTTAAGCACAGAGCATATTTTTTTTACAGAAGTTTTTAGTTAGTGAACTTCTATCCAAAAGCAAGGTCTTCACTAACTAAAAACTTCTGTAAATAAAATATGCTGTGTGCTTCAATAGAGCCCTTTTAAATTTACCAAATCGCAATTTAATAAGGCTGATTGTATTTATGTCTTTCTTTATTTCAGTTAATAAATCAATTATTAAATTAATGACGAATAAGGTGTTAGGTCTTATCTTTCTATGTATTTCTTAACCATATAGATCAATTTATATGTCTTTAATAATTTTTTTTATATATTTTTTTTCTTCAATTTATCAATTAAGAAATGATTAAATATTAATACTTTACCTATTATCTTGCAATGTGTTGTTTAAAAATCATTAAGAGCTAACTAATCTCTTCATTAAATGTGTCCTCTGATAGCGTGCAGCCACACAGTTGAGTATCTGAGGAGAAAGCAAGAAAGCGCGAGCACAAACATGCACATGCACAGTTTACTGATTTTCCGGCATTTCATGGTGTAGAGCCCATTTTTAGGGATTTACGCGCGTGGTTAGTATAAAATGGCCGATATTACATGTCTCTCAATCATCGGGTAGGTGCTTCGCGTTGTTCGGGTAAGTGTTACGTGTGTCAGGAGCGTCTTTACTGTGTTACACTAACTGTTACTGTCTTCGGCTTCGTTTTTACATCCTTCGGCCTTGTTTTCATTGTGTTTAAAATAAGTTTTTTTTCGCCGGCATTTTTTTTCTCACATATGCGATATTCATGCATAAAAAAAACACAAAATATGGCTCAAATTAACTTGCAACCTTATTCATAGGCTCCCTGGCTCTCCCCCTGTACTGGGTGTGCGTGTCTAAGTAAATTTGAGGCATATTTGGGTGTTTTTGAATGTTTTTCCAGTTTGGTGGTTCGGCTGTTAAAGTCATACTTTTGAAAGCCCTGCAGTCCATCTACGTGCTTATGGTCCTAAGTCATATGGTCTCTAATTTTTGGTGCGTGTCTCGGGATGAGGGCCAACTAAGTCCCATGTGTCCACCCCTGCAATGAGCGCCAAAGGCATAAGTTCCGTGTGCCTCAACTGCTCACCTCGCTTCGCTAGGCTTGCAGTGCAATGTGCGCTTTCGGCGCTCAATGTAGCCTAAGTCCCGCATGGTTGACGCCTCGCTTTGCGAGGCTCGCAAAGTGTGACCAACATCGGAAGCATTCCGGATAGCACCGCAGATCCACAACTATATATGTGATATATATGTAAATGTAAACTGAATATAAATACGAAAGAAATCAAAGATTAAGAATACACGCATTAAAATACTAACTCTTAAAAGAAAAACATTTACTGGTACCCTTTTTATGCATACCAGAGAGCAATGATTTTATAGAGACATTTTATAGAGATATTCACTTAAGTGTGATGTCTTGAAATGATTGAAGTCTGGATATCATTTATTTTATGGATAGACTCAATATTGCAGTATATAGTGGCACCTTTTTTATTGGATGTACATTTTGGTTACAATGACAGGCTTTTGAGTGTTACAGCTCTCTATCTAGTTAGAATACTTTTTAAAAGAGGTGCAACACTCAAATCTTGTCATTCTAAAACAGGTTCAAGACATTGAATTAACATTCCTTATTAATGTACATTTTTCTTTTGTAGATTATAAAAAAATAAAATAATTAATTTGTGTTTTTTTTTAAATATATTATGTCCGCAAATGTCATTGACCTCTGCATAAGTGACTGAGTACGTATATATATATAATCTATATATAACACCAACCCAAATAATACACTTGACACCAGGTGTGGGATAAAACAGGCCACTGCTTTATTGATAAACATAAAACAACATAAAAGAACAGCAGTGATTGCTCAAAATCAGATAGCCCACAACCAACTGAGGCCTCCAGGAACCACGTGCCCAGGAGTCCTCCGGACCAACCATTATGTAAGACCACCCACAAAATAATTGGGTTCCACCCTATAGTGATCAATCACCCCCGCCACCAGCTAGCCAGCACTGCTAGCCCCGCCAACCAAAAAAGCTAAGGCCTGCTGCAAACCAACTTTTCAAAGTATATTTAAACAACTGAAGACCCACCTCATTGCAGTGCACCCCATCCTTTAAGTAATACATTGAAGCCTCTGGCGTCTCAAAATCCCTTTGACGTATAGCAAATTCCCCCAAATGCCTATTAAAAGAGTAACTCATTTTGTTTAACTTTAGTCTAGCCCTATCTAACTTAACAGGGCCCTAGCTGCTCTCCAATGAACACATAGAGCCATTTCCGACCATAAAATCCCACAAAATCATTTTTCATAACCCAAATCAGCTCCTTCATAGGGACCAAACCAAAGTAATTACCCCCTAGGTGGACTAATACCCCTTGGGGGGCCGAATATACAAGCCTACCCCACTAACAACTGCAGCAACTTTTCCCACCTCACGCCCCTTACACAAAACCACTCGATATCAATGTTCGAAATGTTGAAAATCGGTTGCGTGCCTCTATCCTGGATTGCAGCTGCTCTTCTGGCCCAGTAAATAAAAGAATACCTTACAGCCGGAAAGGATCTCCTAAAAGAAAACCACATTACACCAATAAGATCGAAAAGCATTCGACTCTCACCTCCCAATTCTTTGCACCACACTAGCTTCTAAACCCAAATGAGCTGCTTCAGTTGATGCACCTATTCTAAAGGAATGGATCCTGAATTGACCCAGGTCCAAATTAAGGGCTGAAATACAAGATTTAAAGACAACCTGAAATTAAAATTTTGACAAACTAGCCCCATCCACATGAATAAAAAATGACCCACCACCCTCAGGACAGGAACGGAGGTATTGCCGTACGCATCTATTGGGGCAGCAAGGGTACCCAGTGGGTATAAAACAACCACCTTACCTTTTCCCAACTGATCTATTTTGGATTTGCATAACAGGATTGACAAGTTAGTTTCGTTTTACCATTATATCTTAAAACAATAACCCTCCCTTGGCCAATTTTGATGGTGCCACTAAATCACTTATTCTAAAAGCCCCGAAATTCGTTGGTGAACGCCATCTTGAACAGTACAAACTCATATTCAGAATGACATGAACGCCTTAATGGGTTTATTAACTGTTGCAATAACAAATATGACACCGGCCTTCCCTTATTCCATGCTCTAGCGCTGCCACCTCTACCTATGCCCTTTACCACCTGCCGAACCAAGAAAGCATTCATGACATCCTTCCAACCCTGTAATTTAAAGGAAAAATCTAAAGCCGCTAGCATACATGTCAGGGCAGTGTGTGATATACCCTGTGCGTGCTTTTGTAAGATTAAAAAATAATAAAACCTGCAGCGTGTCTCCACAGGGCTCTTGTAACACAGTTACTCTATAAATCCTACCCCATTCATCCCATACCTTCACTTTGTATTTCCAGGTTACCGGAACCAATGAATTCTGGATCAAGAGTTCAATACCTGGTGGCCTAGATCCAAAAGTTCTTGTGGCATTGGTATCTGCTGGACATCCGCTGATGGTGGCACTACTCAAAATCTCTGCCACTGAAACTGTTATAGAGCCTCACCAATAACGTTATGGTCCCCAGGTAAATGAACTGCCCTACAATAAATATTAAACTGCAAACATTTCAGAACTAATTTCCTTAACATTTTAACTACAGGTATCAAAGAAGCCGAAGTGGTATTAATTGCCTGCACGACCCCCAAGTTATCACAATGAAAGACCACATGATGATTGAGCAGACAGTGACCCCATAAGCATATAGATACGACAATTGGGAACAGTTCCAAGAAGGCAACGTGCCTTAACAATTTCGCTCCCCATACCAATGGTCATGCCTCTCCACACCAGTGTCCTTTAAAACCAAAAGCCCTTTCAAAGGATCATACACAATGACTGCCTGGCCATTAAAGTAGGTAAGAAACAATACCAATACTCTTAAATCTTCCCTATGTTCGAATGACACCCTGATATGATGGTGTGGCTGGGTAACTCCGTCCGAGGCCAGAGACAATCTACTTTAAAAAATGTGCCCCATAGGCATGATTCTGCATGCAGCATTCAGTTCACTCAATAATGACTGCATCTTCTGAAGGGTGACCTTCTTTGCCTTCATAACCTTTTCCACTGACTTTTAAATCTACCACTTTATCTAATGGTAACCTGCACTTGTCTTCTCCATCTAAAAAACATCTCCAGAATTTGCCAATATCTTACACAAGACACAACTAAAATCCTTATACACTCTATCATCATCTCTCGACTCGACTCGACTACTGCAACTTGCTTCTTGCTGGCCTACCCTCCATCCGACTATCTCCACTTCAATCCATCATGAATGCCTCTGCTAGACTCATCTTCCGTACACATCGTGCAGTGTCAGCATCACCTCTCTGTCAATCAATCCACTGGCTTCCTATAGCCTTCAGAATAACATTTTAAATCATGACCCTAACTTTCAAAGCCCTCTACAATAGCGCACCCCCATACATTTCTGGTTTCATCTCCAAATACTCCCCCGCCCGCCCTCTTTGTTCTGCTAATGACCTTCTTCTTTCCACAACTCTTTTCACCTCCTCTCATTCTCGCCTTCAGGACTTTTCTCGTGCTGCCCCTATTCTCTGGAACTCCTTAACCTCGCACCACCAGATTATCCTCCTGCCTCAAAACATTCAAAACCTCTCTGAAAACACATATCTTTAAAGAAGCGTATCACCTTCCACCCTAACACACTCTCTCCCTCCTTTTCCTCACACAATACCTTTAGGTTGTAAGTCTGCGAGTTTCAATTCCTCAAGGTGCTCTAGGGAAAGCACTATGGACACTATGGATTTGAGGTTCAAAGACAGGGCCCTCCTTGCTTTGCTATGTTTCATTTATATGTATCTTTGTCTTGAACTTATCTTATGTACAGCTCTATGGAATATGTTGGCGCATTATAAATAAACGATAATAATCTCAGGCCTCACTGCTATCTTTTGACCACGCAAGCCCCCCATACGTTCTGTGAATCCCTCCTATCTTGTCCAAACAGACGAGAGTCGAGCACCATTCAGGGTGCTTTTCCCCCATAATACTGACCAGAATAACATAAGCCTATAAGGCAGTTTATAAATCTTTTCAGGTCTTTTCTATACCTACGCTCCTCTTTCTTAGAAACATCTTTTTTCCAACAACTGTATGCCTGATGCCAATCTGATTTCCGGGTGATTGCAGCAGCTCGGCAGTTCCATCATTTTTGCTCCCCCAATCTTGTTAAAATGGATCTTGCTTGCCCCATGTGGCCTTGCAGCTGCAATACCTGGCATCTGATCCGGCCGGCAGTCTAACTCACTTTGTTCAGAGATGGTGTCATCTCCTCTACTGCCGGCCTGGACTTCTTATGCATATCCCTCCGTGCGGCCGGAGTGGTGGTGTGTCTTCCACACTCTTCTTCCACGGGACCGCATACTATTTGGAAGATAACCAAAGAGTCCACCTCAACATCAGTAGGTGCTGCAGCAACACCCAGTCCTACGGGTCCTTCTTGCCACATCAGGCTTCTTAGTCAGGGGTCCTGTCCCTCTTTGGCCACTAGCACTTCCTCTCTTCCTTCTGCTAGGTGTAGTACATGTACTGATTCTCTCAGGGGTCTGGATTGCCTGACAGGGCATCCAGCAGCTGGTCTTTCTGATGGGTTAGCACCAGAAGTGATAGATTGCACCATTTGCTGCAGCCATTCTTCCACATGTTCCTTTGAGAAAGTCACTCCCACGTGACGAAACGTGCGTCAGGGCAGCGTCTGACGTCAGACGCTAATTCTGTAAACAAGCAAGTGCTTCCCATGTAGCTGAATGCAGCTCCGTGATCTCTAAGTCCTTACCAGTCATACAACTGGTGCTTTAGCCCAAGCACACGGTAGTGTCCGGTGCTAAGTTCAAACAAGCAGCGCAGACCGATTTATATCACAGGACGTTGTTACTAGATCTCTAAGTCCTTGTCAGTAATATATCTGGCGCTTGAAGTGCAGCACACGGGAGAGCCCGGTGCTGAGCTGTAACAAGCAGCATAGGCTGTTTTAAACAACAGGACGCTGCAAACTAGATCCACACTGAGCCCTAACAAGCAGCATAGACTGTTTTAAACCACAGAACGCTGCAAATTAGATCAATGCAGACAATAATGTGGATATAAAGATAAATGCCATCTTACATATAAATGGTGAACTACTTTGTATATAGAGCTGTAAATTAGATCAGACACAAATATTGTAGCCAACATATAGAAGGGCATGATAAGCCACCAGATTGATGTATGGACTG
Source organism: Discoglossus pictus (assembly GCA_027410445.1). Lineage (NCBI taxonomy): Eukaryota > Metazoa > Chordata > Amphibia > Anura > Alytidae > Discoglossus > Discoglossus pictus. The sequence continues at coordinate 146,071,189 of CM050168.1, forward strand.
GGAATTTGTAGGACTTACTGTTTTGGATATAAATATTAAGTTAAATCTCCCAGAGATATATACGTATATACACACCAAGGAAGCCAAGCTTTACAACTGTAAAAGCACCTCTCAAGACATAATAGAAGAGATTATAACACTGAATTTATCTCTCAGTAACTGGTCTAGGGTGCAATATAAAGGGAGTTAATATTAATTGGTTTTAAGGAATTATTTCATATTCCCTTGATTTTAAACAAGTTTTTAATCGACGTTGTCTCCAAGTAATTAAATAAAGATTTATTGTTTTGATTTCTCTGGTTCTTTATTATTACACATGTATGTGACAGAAGACATCCCTGAGGTGCATCTGTAGATGGGTGTGCCGAAGCTTGTTGAATGCTGAAGATAAAGCTGCTGGAATATTCACAGCATGACTGTCAGGAAGGTGGACGGTCAAAATGTCTCCTGCTGCCTCAAGGTATCTTTCTCATGCATTATGCCTGCAAGTAAAGAACTGACAGCAGCTAATATGATCATGACCATGGGCAGAAGATGACTTTCTATCATGACTCTCGTGTCTCTTATGACGTCTATCAGAGGATCTGGACCTACCAGATCTAGGGCTGACCTGATGGTGGCGTCTACTGCAGACGGTAGTAACAGCAGATGAACCAAGGAAACTATAGACTAGATCTATTAGAGACTCTACTAGTGCTGCTATACAGTTCTAATTGTGTCCTGATGCGTATTATGATTAATGAAGGGGGGACAGAAACCAAAGAGGTAGAACACTTATTAGGAATAGGCCTGACTAAGGATCTATTAAAGAAAACTGATGTGTAGATGAGGTAACAGCTGAGTCAACATCAGGGCTTAAAGCAGCAGACAGATTGTGAGAGCCCATATGCCATTCAGCCTCTATATAGTAACACTGGATCCCCTTGACAAAGCCCCCTCCCATATTTAGTGACTTAGCCACCCACATCTGAATAGGAAAGGCCACTTACATTACTGATAGGGGTCCATCTGTAGTGATGTGCAATCTGAACTACAGTCAGCCATATTTGTAGTTCTACGGGGGCAGCCATCTTGGATTGTGTCATGTCCAGCGTTTAGTGAAGAGTGTAGCCTTCCTGAAGCTGCTGAAAGGACTTTAAAATGCTCTGTAAGAGAGAGAAGTGAAGCAGGGATGATGGGAAGTACCGCAGGAGCCTGTCTGTGACACATACAACCTCATTAAATTCGAAGCCAGTAACTCCAACGTGAAGTACCTAACGGCTGCGGGGGTGAAATTTGGCCTAGTTGCTATTAAATTAGAAAGGGCTGCGAGCTACGAGCGAGATAAACTATTTCATGAACCAGATCTTGGCCGTCGGAGTTGCATGCTCGAACACAAACAATTAAGCGATCACGTAGTTACAGGTTCAGATGGAGCCAATGGAAAAGGAGATTGTAATCGTTACGTCACTGAAAAAGGGGAGGGTAGATTTCAAACTCCTATGTGCTTCACATACAGTTTGCGATCGGACCCACAGTCCAGATATAATGCAATATTAAAAAAAGCAATAAATATGATATTCGATTACATGCGGGTTACAGTATATGTCTTAACACATAGATTGCAGGGATCGATATAACACAAAATATAAACATGAAATAAAGTATTTTTTGGGCCAATTTCTGGGCTTGAGAATGTTGTGCTATTAATTCTAAAACCTAATGCCACTTTCCCTTATAATAAATGTACAGTATAGTGTTATCTTCATTACAAGTGCTACGTATTGTACTTTAGCCCCCTTGCCATTTGCATGTTACGTGCTTGCTCACAAATGACCACGTTGCAATTTAATAGCTGAATTGAACAAGTAGCGGTTACGGGCATGACAGGTCAAAGGATTTATGTGTGCGAAGTTCAATGTTGCTCAGCACGTAGCCTATTCCCGGCCGTCATGCGTATTAACACGCAGGTCCGCTGCAAGCAACATTACAGGGCAAATTTAATAGCCGTAACACATATGTCTGGAGTTACAGGCTGCGTTTTACAGCATAGCCAAAATTTAATGAGGCTGCTGGTGAGTGAATGCTGGCTGCATGTGCTCCAGCAAGAATAGCTGCCTAAGGGCAGGAAAGCACTAGTTTTATTAAAGTGACAACTCCTCCCACCAGGACAAACCCACCAATGACTTCCTACCACTAGCACAATCAAAATCCCACTCCCCCTACTGTCTCCAGGGGCTGCCTATATTCTTATAGAGAAAGGTTATTGGAAATGCTTTTCAGTGCACATGTACACTATTCTATCACAATGTGCCTGCAATTTGAGGCAGCAGGTTGCCTCCTGAAAATGTGGTGCCCTGAGACTAAGTAGATATACACAAATGACCTACAGTAACTACAGATTTGTGGATATGTAGAATTCTGGGTTTATGTGCAAGATTTCATTTACATTTGTAAGAGAAACTATAGAAATTATATTTGAGGCTTAAAGCGCCACTACTGTTATAAAGGGCCCTTTAGAGAAAAGTGAGGTAGGAACTTATATAAAAAAAATTTTTTTTAACACATTTAAGCAATGAATTACTATTTTTAATCATTCCTCAATCCTGCTTATCTCTCAACCCTCTAGATGATGTATTGTCTTTGTAGTTGGAGCCACGCAGAGGAGAATACCCTTACTTTTATGTAGAAGGAAACAGTAGTGCAGTAAATGTTTGAGCATTTGCAGAAGAATAGCTTATTTGCAAAGTATTATAAATTACAACATATTTTAATTATATCACAATATTTTTTTCTTCCTTCATATAATGTCAGAGCTTGATGGAATTCAAAACTTTTTTTTTTTTATGCTATAAGTTTTGAATCAGTAATTGTATGTGTATTTTCTCAATAGTATATAGATACTGTGTGTATAGTAAGAGGAGAGGCTTATGCACTTGGAACAGACTGCCTTATTGTTATAAAATCAGTTGTAGAGGAAAATAAATATGGACAGCTGGGTTTAATAGAACAAATTAAGCATATGTTTTTTTTTCCTTCTAAGTAGTTACAGATGGGACTTAATATAAATGTGGTCTTGCCATAGAGTGTTTTCATAATTTATTACACTACAAATTCATCTTTCTTTAGCATTTGCTTGTTTTATGAATCTTTTTTCCATGACAGGTTATACTAAATTATTATTTTGAACTTAGATTTAATTTCAACATTTTTGTTTTTTAATGCTTTCCTCTAAATTAAGCTGACCAGAATGTTTTTGAACAGAATCTGGGGGCATATTTTAGGGTTTACTGTATGTGGGGTATCTACTGTTAAATCATATTGATACCTAAATTAACATTTTAAAATGTTTTACTTTCATATGTAGTTATCCCACTTTCTTTTATTAGCCTTCTTGCAGTTTCTGCTGAACAGGATGTGTCCTTGTAAAATTATGATCATTAAATTAGAGCTAATAGGAACACTGGCAGCAATATAGTCCACCTTCATATTGTGCAGATGCAAACTTCCGGTTTATTTAAAGTCTCCTCCCACACCAGGAAGTTTACTTCCTGGAGCCAGAATGTTAGATCCCACAGCAGCATAATTGGATATAAAAGTAATACATTTGAAGTTTTTTTTTAACACCCTAAAAAATATATATTTTAGTGTAGTTCTTCAAAAGCTGATATTTTACATTTTTGACCAGAGTGGTCCTTTTAAGGATGTGATGCGTCTACTTAAGCTTAATGAGAGGATAAAAACAACAAAGTGCAAATGTAATAAACTTATTTCAAAGGACATGAAAGGTTTCTGGATCTCAATAGGAATACAATATACCTATGTATTCTTATACTTTTTATTTTTATGTACTTTATTTTATTAAAGTGCTTAAAGTGCTCTGTTTTTTTCTGCCTAAAATCTTACAAATAGTTATAATTTTTTTCTCCCCACTGCAGCTCATGAGTGTGTCATAGGAACCAATGAATGGCAATATTTTGTAACATACTGCTTGAGAGAAGTCACTGAGAGGCTAATTTTGAAACGCTACACTAAAGTGACGTGTACTGCAGAGGGCATACCCAAACAGGTACAAATTATATGATTTTAGGCAGAAAAAAACAGAGCATATAAGCATGTTCTAATAAAATAAAGTACATAAAAGTAAATATAGTAGGTATATGCTATTCCTAGCGAAATCCAGAAACCTTCTGTGTCCCTTTAATAGCATCCTAAAAACATCAACTTCTACACAATGCCCCATATAAATAAACCACCCAGCACAAAAAATCCTTGCTAAACCTGTCAAATCTATCCAATAATATATCTAAAGTGGTTTCAAACACCAACATATCCAGGGACAAATATTGTCTGAGGATAATCTCTTGAAAACAGGGCACCTAGGCCTCCATGCTATGGCTCTCATAACAAAAGAACAGAATGAAGTTTACTCGTAAATCACTACCGAGTTATCACATCACATCCATAAATCTAAACACACAAAAAAAAGCAATCTAAGTGCTTTAACTGTCTCTAATATACCTGAGTACTTGCCCCTCCCATATCAATATCTATTCTCACTGGAGAATACTCTGAAGTCTCTCCTAGTGCCTGCAATTTTTTAAAAAGAAGCCTTTAGGTACTTTCAACTCCCTGTAAAGGGAATGCAATGGAGAAGCCTGAATGCCTTATATCCATTACTATGGAGAAGCGAACACCTTAATAGCAGTCAATGCCAGCCCAACCAACTATACCTTGCTACTGGGGGGGAGCCGACCCCAAGCAGCAGCCAGTGGAGGCAGGAGCTGATGGATGGGTGCTGGCAGCCATCACCTTACCAACTCCCACCAAGGAAGCCGAGATTGAAGAGCGATCAATCCTGCAGACCCCTCAAAGATAAGGCTGGTGGCCCCATTTCAGATGAAACATCCACAGCGTGAACCCTAGACAGCCAGCATGAGGAAGCAGTTGGTCCAGCATGCAGAGGAAAATTAGCTCCATGGGGGGAAAGAAGAAGCAGAGGGTGTTCAGGAGGAAGCTGATCGCTGACCCAACTCAAGAACAGAAGAGACAAAGCTAAAGCGTCTTACGATCAGGCCGGTTCATGCAGTCAAGACATCCTAGTTAAGTGAGTATCCAGCAGCACAACTGCCTGAAGTCACAGAGATCACATCAGCCAAGAAGCATGTACATGGGAGATGGTGCAGGTTGCTGATCAGGACTGGCCAATCTGACCCTTGAGACTCGCACTGTTGGACCTTTTAGCCAAAGCTACCTTTCAACAAGGCTCCAAGTGCCATTCCCCATTGACTAGTGCTTCAGCCCTTGGAATAAGTCAGGGCAGAGATAAAGCTTAGCTAAAGAACTAGTTGCTACAGAAGGGAAACAACCATATGGCTTTGTTCACCTCCCCAAAGCTCCATCTCAAAAGATTATTTGCTGTCACAATTGAATTTTTGTGTCATTTCAGGGCCCTACCTGCTCACTAAGACAACAAAGCTAATCACTGGCACCAGGGAATGAAATAGAATGGGCATATGAGCAACTGCAATGTCCCATGTATTGTCCATGGGCTGTAGGCCCAATTGTGATTATTCAAACTGCTCATTCAAACTGTTTGGCTTGCTGGCCGTGCCCTGATTGGTTCAGGCCGTCGAGGCAGAGACCATTCAGGAACCCACCACCTAAGACATTATTGGATTCATTGAAGTCATTGTGGGAGGGAAATGTAAATGCAGAGTGGAACTATACCACATTAGTTGATGACCGGCCAATGCGAAAAGAGTCAACCAGGTACTACAGCAATTTTCCCCTGAAGTAGAGGGAAGAAACTTCAAACCTTGATCTGGTAATCTCAGGCGCCCAGACTGCTACTCTCTTGCCCCTGGGACAGAAGAAGGGGTTGTGACCTCTGGACCAGACAGGTAACCTGTTTGCTCAGGCCACGGAATGGCTTGGGGAAGGAGAAAGGACAGAAGAACATCTGGGGCTTACACGTTAACAGGGATCTAACTCTGAGCAGCCTAACTGTCCATGCAAGGACCAGCCTACTCGCTCCTCTAAATAACGATAATTATAGTCAGGCTTAGTAATGGCATGTTTCGACATAATGTATGGGGACCACCTTTTTCAGTTTGGACCTCCGAGCCAGGATTCTGCCCATACTGTATTCCCTGTTCCCACCTAAGGTTACCTGGTACCCGAGTAACTCTAAACCCTATCATTCTAGCTTGCATCCTGACCTGCCAGACTAAGAAGCTCCTGTACCCCTAATGCATCATTCAAGCTCCCCATGTTACATTATTTTTATTTTATTTAATTCCATGTATATATGTGATGTAGTAGCCTGAATATCTAACATCTGATTACACTGTATATTATATTTTAGATTACCATTTGGGTCCTTAGGGACCGCTGGTACTTGGTTAATATTCAGTGCCATGGGAGTCCATAAGGGAAAGTCAGGGGACTCATAGGGGGTAGTGGATTTTAAGGGGGGATCTCTGGGGATACCCTGCTCATTGGTAACAGATATTAATGGGGAATTCTAGGGAATAACATGCTCCAAGAAGGTAGCGGGTCATAGGCAGAGGGATAATAGATTTCATTATTATTTATCACTTCCTTGCCTTGGTTTATATAAGTATATAGTTAGGACTAGTGTTGTGTGTTCAAGTTATTGGGTATAATTCTGTAGCATTACTGTGGAGAATATTGACATTCAGGTTTGCTATGGGCTATGGGCACACATTAGATCTAGTGAGCTCCAGGCAAACCCCCCCCCCCCCCCCCCCTGGGTGTGAGTCAGTATGTTTTACAGTATTATTTTTTAATTATTAAACATTTATCAAACAATTGCACTCATTTCACATACCAGCAATGTAAAACTCAGCTCCAACAAAATATGGACAGAGAACTACCAGAGGTGCAAGTTGGGTTTCACAGACTGAGGAACAAGACATCAAATTGCTACTGGATAATAGAGAAAGCAAGATAGTTCCAGAAAAAAAAAATAATGGATGCTTCATAGGCTATTTTAAAGCTTTTGACTGTGTGGATGACCACAAAAGGTGGCAAGTTCTTAAAGAGATGGTGTATCAGATCATCTCATCCGCCTCCTGAGGAATCTGTATGTTGGCGAAGAAGCCACGGTCAGAACCGAACATGGAATAACAGAATGGCTCAACATTGGGAAAGGAATGCATTATCCTGGCTGCATAAAAACTCCTATCGGGACTGCCTCCTGGGAGAGACAGGACAGAGAGAGATAGAGAGCACAGAGGAAAAACAGCATATAGACAGACAGCAGAGAGAGGGAGAGACCGCATACTCGCCACATAATACAGAAAGAAAGGGAGATACAGCACAGACAATTCAAGATAACATTCTATGATACCACGATTTATGACAGGAAATCTACTAGTTTTATTTTAATAGAACATTTTACAATAAATACTAAGCTTAAATATCCAGTTTGGGAAATTACTCAACATATAAATCCAAATTATCCACTCTTCCTATATTTTATGAGACTGACATAAAATCTTGTCATTAAAATATGACATCAGAAGCACTTCCCAGATTATAGCATCTAAATGTGCTGTTGCAAAACTTGTCATCGTCGATTAAAAAAGCATTTGAGTATGACTGATGGTGCAGAGCACTCAATATATTTGAAAAAAAAATGATTAAGTTATACAATACAGATGTCTTAATAACACTAAGGTAGCTTTCATCGGGTTTGTTTAACTAATCAAACAGCAACAATACATTTAAAAAAAAAGGCCAGACCATGAGTCCGCCACCCATCACCATATCGCGAATTACGACATCCTCTATAATAATTGACAATGTTTGAGTAACACCTTCTCATTGCTTCCTGCGCAGGCATCACACTCACACATTGTTTGTAAATATTGCATCCCAGCTGGCAATGCGCATGCACAGGATGTGCACATAGCACCCACAGAGACAAAGAGTTTCAAAGAGAGCGAGAGTACAGAGAGCATATAGACAGGGCACAGAGACAGACAGAGCTCACAGAGAGCGCACAGAGAGGGCACAGAGAGAGACAGAGGACAGAGACAGAGGGCACATATTATGCAACAAGCAACACAATATGACCACATAACACGTACATTCCTGATGATCCACCTGAAAAGAGACAAAAGCTACAAAAAGGGGAAAAAAAGAAAATCATCAATTATAATAAAACATAATTTAAATCCATAGGCTTTAAAGAGGTGAATTTGTTTATCCACCAGCATTTTCTTTATATTAATAGAGAATAACACTTGGCATTAAGACCAAATAATTGCATTTGTCTCATCAGACCACATTTTGTCCTGTTGCCTATTCAATTTGTGACTTAATGGCCAGATTTGTGGAGTATCTGAGCTATTGCTGACTGGATCACAGTTACTTCCAATTCAGTTATTTATTTATTTTTGCGTTTTTGAAGGTCAATTTGATTGTAGAAGATTTTAAGTACTTTATAATTTGTCATCCAAAATAATTGATTTATCAGTGCTCCATGGGATATTCAGTGCCAATGAAAGAGAGAGTGTATATATATATTTTTTTTTTTTTTCGTCCTCTGGCACTCCTGATCCCCCACCCTGATCCAGTAAAAAAAAATAATTACCAAGCTGGATCAGTTTAGAAAAATCTGTACGCGATCATAACTGGAATGTAATTTGTGTCACCCACATCACCAGGAACAGAAAGTAGAGCATAGCAAATTTAAGTGGAGACATGGGTATGTATGCAAGTGCTTTGCATATTGCGGTTATACCCTTAGACATCTGTCTAAAGGAAACATGGTTAAATGCCACATGGTGCCATGTAGGTGAAGGAACATGGCATAAGGATATAATGAGCTAATGCTAAAGAAGGAGAAATATGTTTGCCTACCATGTTTTCCAATTGTAAGATTGTAAAATCTGTCTAAGAAAAGGTTTTACACACACTGTATATCTACACACAAATATACATGCATATATATATATATATATATATATATATATATATATATATATATATATATAACTTCAGCACCTGATAGCAATCAATACAATGTTTAAGTATATCTTTAATGTGCACATGGGCACTTGTGTATAATTGGATGTTACTGTGTAAGAATTGTATAATCCATTATAGTTAAATGATGCATAATTTACTGGCTTTGCAAAGTAAACTTTTCAGATTGACCTTGGTTTCTTAATGTATTGGTCTAACATACATTAGCAACATACGCTCTGTTGCTAAGCTACTGTGCGTATTATTATCTGCAATGAAATATGATGGTTAAAAATGTGTTGAAATTAGATTCATTGTCTTGTGATTTACAAAGTAGCTATGGCAAAATAGTTTATAATAATATTCTGTGTAACTTCCATTGTAACTTTATCTTTCATGTTATTTTTATTTATTTATTAAATTGTATTTCAAACGTTCTGCCTATATTTTAGTACTTATTGTTGCTTTGCATTCATGAAGAAATCTGCATAATGCTTTTTAAATTAACGTAAGCCAAAATAATGAAACAGACAGTCCTAGTTGTCAGGATCTGTTTATCACAGATTCAATCTTTCTTGGTATGTGGCAAGGTAATCACTAGGTGGGGTCGCTGACGAGTGATGTCATACACCTGAGACCCGCAACACCACGCTTGGCTGGTTTGAGAGATGGTGAAAGAGCCTAGGGACAGCAGTCAAGACCAGGTCACTATCTAGTAAGTACAGGGCGATACATAGCTAGGGTCATATGATTTATGTAACTATGAGTTAGTGTGGTTGTAAAGGAATTTTACATCGAAAGTGGGCGGTAGGTATTAAAAGGTTGACATCCCTGGTCTATCAGATACAGCTGACTCAGTTAACTGAGCCCCCTGCGTGCAAGCACATATATTCCTAAATCCTGGACTGTGTGTCGCCATTGAGGCATGGACATCAACACCATTTCTCCCGGCATATCAATAGAATGGAATTGGAATGCTTCAGTGGAATATTACTATGAAGATGAGTTCTATCTATCTATCTATCTACAAGGGGTAGTTGTTTGAAAACAAGATGCTGGAAGTCCAAGTGCCATTGTCAAGTGACATAGAGCCCGATTCAATTGAGCAATTGTCTTTTTGCGGGCTACAAACGGGTTACGATTTATGGCCTTAAAATCCTTGAGGTTGTTAAAATCGGAACTTACAGCCCATCAAATTCTTTGATATCTCACGTCCGCAAGAGTAAACGCTAGATTCGCTAATCTCTATTCAATTGCTACAATTCCCCAAGCCTGCAAGTGTTTTCACAACGTAAACGGCATATGTAGGAGAAAATCCTACGAGCACCAGAGGACTCACAAGGGGGCTTAACCCCTGTCCGTAGCATTCCAGATGCAAATAAAATTCAATTCTGCACTGTAAATGACGGGGAAAGCCCTGAAAGATATTAGAATTACCTGCACAACATTCTCAAGCTCGAAGATCGGCAATAAAAAAAAAAAAATCTGTTTCATTTCGTGGTTATATCGATGTCCGGAATTATGGAGTTACTACAAATCAGGCCACCCACTTGGACTAAAACAGTATCGGCATTCATTTATTATTTTGTATCTTGCGGTTTTGCGAGTCCTAACGCATATTGGACCTCCAAAAGCTAATTGATCGACACGTAACCTCCATGTTTTACTGACCTAATGAATTTGAAGAAAATATAAGATTTACAAGATAAAAGTTAAAAGAATTTTGTACTAACATTTTAGAAACATTAACATACATAACATATACAACACAAACACAATATTGATTAGGGTAAAGTTACATAAGATAGCAAACCACTGCGAGTGCAGGATATAACAGAGTTATACTAACGAAAGATCTTTGTCTTGATCCCAAATTTTCCATTTATAATTTTAGTTTATTAAACCTTGCTCTTGAAGGTATTTTTCTAAAACTCTGTTCTTACCTACCAAGTTTTTTATATCGTACCATGAGGGAACCGAGGACTGATTCCATTTCTTTGCAATCATGAGCTTGGCACCCATAAAAATCTGTATCATGAACGCTTTAACATCCAGAGATGTATGAGTTGGAAAAATATGGAAAAAGACAACCTCCACAGACAAGCTCGTCTGAAAATCAAGAAGAATATCAATGTGGTGGGAACAGTCAGTCCAAAATTGTTGGATTATGGGACAATACCACCAAATATGAGAGTGGGATCCTACATAACCACAGTTCCTCCAACAACATTTTAACTTTTCATTTTGAGATATCTGAGCTCTTTTTGGGGGGACTAGATACCATTAAATAATAAGTTTAAAGTGAACCTCCCTCTAAGGTATATTTTTAATTAACTTATCAGTGAATGATAATGAATTACACAATGCTTCTTCAGACCAGGAGCATTTAAGATGGTATTGCTAATTTCTGGATTTACCAGTCATCTGTTTATCCATTTCCTCTCTTAATATATTATGGCATTTAGATATTAAATCTTCCTTTCTTTCATTAATATAAGTTTTTCAAAGGACGTTAGAGACCTAAGAGTGGATTGAAAATACAGTGAACTTCTGTAAGATTGTTATATTCCAACCAACATCAAGGAGGAAGAGCATAAAGTTTAATCAAATCCTCAAAAGAAGCCCAGGAATTATTAATAAAAAGATCCCTTAGACGTTAAATACAAAATCTGTCCCAAAGTCTCAGAAAAGGTAAATACAACTTCTTCTCTAAAAGAGAGAGAGGTATAATGGGACTAGGGAATGGCATTAATTGAGCTCTTAATGTGTACTTATACCAAAACTTTAAACCTTCAGAAACCTTCCTGACCCCAGATATTGGCAGTTGGACTCCTCCCTCGATCAATACTTCTCCTCTAGTTTTCCAGGATAACCCTGAATGCTGTTTTTATTTAAAAATATATCCAATCCATTTTTAAAGTTATCTATAGAACTTGCTGTCACCACCTCCTTTGGTAGATAATTCCATAGTTAAACCACACTTTACTGCTAAGGTACTGTTAAGCAGTGGTGGAGCTACTGCTAGTGCAGCAGGTGCAAGGCACCAGTACCCACAACAAGGAAGGGCCTTTTGCAACTAGCAGTAAATGAGGAAACTTAGAGCCAGATTCAATTGAGCAATCGTAAGTTACTGTAGCCGTAAGTGAGGCAGTAAGTTAGTTTGCTATACAATTTGCATCTTTTTGCGGGCTTCAAGCGGTTAACGGGTTATGGCCTTGAAAACCTTGACGTTGTTAAACCCAGAACTGACCGCCTCCCAATGCCTTTGATCTTTCCCGTCTGTAAGAGTTACGATTGCTAAAATCGCAAATCGCTATTCAATTGTTACAACGGCTCATTTAGTAGACTATCCTACTAGCACTAGAGAGGACCCGCAAGGGGGTTTAACCCCTTTCTGCAGCACTGTAAATGCAAATAAAAAATCAATACTGTACTGTAAATGACGGGAAAAGCAATGAAAAACATTAGAATTAATTGCACAACCGTCCCAAGCTCATAAATCGGCAATATAAAAATCATATTTTTTTATGTGTCATTTCATATATTTTGAGGGTTTGGGAGTCCAATCGCATATCGGACCCCCGAACCTAATTGATTGACATGTAACCTCCATGTTTTACTGCCGTAATGATGGTGGTCTCATTTTCTATTGGCTGTTTCAAAATGGGTGGTTACGGCCTTGCTGAATTGATCATGTTCTCGCCCTGAACTGCTATGCACGAGTGCATGGGTTATGACTGTGGCGTTCGGCCTGTAACTTGTGGGCTTGTTCAATTGAATAGCATCAGAATTGGAGAAGAACGGTACCCCATAGCACGCCCGCAACACATACAGTCTATATTCCGTGAGATGCGGGCTTGCAATTAAATCAGGCTCATTGTTTTTTAGATGAGGAAGGTAGATAATTACCGTATTGGTCCGAATATAAGCCGCACCCGCATATAAGCCGCACCCGTAATGTTCAATGGGAAAAAATTGAAAAAAGATAGTACTCACATATAAGCCGCACCCGTAAAATTGGAGAGAAAAAGACTCTCAAAGTGATCAGCCATTGCAAGAAACAGGCTTTCTAATTAGCACTGTAGCTTTTTTTCAGGTTACAGGCTTTACAGGACGTTAGAATCCCTAAAACCGTAAATCGCTATTCAATACCGCAGTCTAAAGCACGAAAATCGGCACCCTTAACTCGCAATCGCGCACGCTTAACTCGCAATCGCGCAAATTGGCAGTAATTTTGCATTCGCGAATATAAGCCGCACCCTTAACTCGCAAGCTCAAAAATCGGAAAAAAGGTGCGGCTTATATTCGGACCAATACTTTGTATAAAAGTTATTGGATCACCATAGGGGTTATCTGTCCACTTGCATATATTGTCTTTTTTTATTGACCAAAACAGGTGGATAGAGAAGTTGCAAGGGGCCAAATTCCATACCATATCTACTAAAACATGCAGCTTTCCATAAGTCTGTTATGTATATTTGGCCCATAGCCACCACAGCAACAAGCTCTCCAATACATCAGCTACCATGTGAGGGGGACCCGACCACAATATCGACATTAACAATAAGCATACATCATGGGTAGCCAAAGATCAAGCCCACTGTCAGGCATTTGTGTATACGCACTTACATTTCTAATACTAAAACTGAACAAAACACTCACACTACTTAATAATGTTTTAGACCGTATTTGTTTTATTTATAGACATTTGGCACATTATGAATTAAGGATCTTCATAACAGTTTATTGTTATTATGAGTGGGCCACTTGAGTGGGCCTTTATAGTCTTTTTATCAAAAGTTTATACTCCAAAAGAGAAGAAAGAAAATCTCCTAGACATGATTTTAAACCACTGGAAGACTTGATTTTCTAAATGAAATAGTTTATCCTCCAGAACTTTACTGTAAACCCCAGCATATTGCATTGCTTATAACTGTATAAGAAATAGGTAAAAAACTTTCCTTTTTTTCTAAGCTGAGAGTTTCATCTACGAAACACATTTTATTAAATGCATTGTAATAATCAAATATGCATATAGTTATTTATAGGGCTATGAAAACATTTCTGATATGAATTATATGCAGTTCAGTGCGCATTTATACAATTTTTTACTACTATATTTTTAGATTTGAATTATAAACTTCAAAAAGATGTATATTTAAAATATACCTTGACTTACATTATTAATGCTCCATTACAGCTGTTTTATTGTGAATAACTCTAACTATATCATCCATACTGAGCTACAGTAGTTTTGCACATAGCATACAATGTACTGAACGAACTGGCAGAGAAATGAAGAATTTTAATAGGCTTCATTTGAATAGTCATGGACAATTAACTTGAATTAAGTGAGGCAAGTTGTACACTTCATGTATTTCCATTCACAACTAACTTCTCATTTGCAATGTTAACGGTATTTAGAGATCCTGTGGGTAAAATTGCTTTTCAGAGCTTTTGTATACAGTACATTCAACTGTAATTTAAAGTTAAAATCTCACGACTTAACAGTGATTAATTTATTTCATCATACACATTTTGACTGGTTAAAATATAATTCCAAATTGTAATTTTTTTCATGACTAGAAAATAATTTTTAAAGTGTATAGTTTATTTTTTCCATTTCAAGCATTCCTTTCCAATTAGTTTAAAATGTATCTATCTATCTATCTATCTATCTATCTATCTATCTATCTATCTATCTATCAAAACTATTAAATATTCAGTAAATGTGTATTCAGTATTGCTAACTTAAATGACATTTGATGCAAAGTGTTGAACAGTCTCTATAGTAACATATAATCATTTTGATGATTATATGTTTAACAGGCTTGTCAAAGATGGTGGTTGCCAAGCAGTAGGTGGAGCCATGGATAGAGGTAGAGATTATAGTCCTTAAGCACAGCACTATCTCCAGTTAGAAAAAGAATGAGGACCTTTAACCAGGGTCAAGGGACTCCAAGGCTGGCAGTAGACAGGAACATAGCAGGAGTTAGAAGTCCCATGTGTTGTCCATGTGCTCCACTCTACAACTACAATGACAGAAAATGATGAAACAAATCTTTGAAAATTTATAAAAATACATAAAGATGCTAACCAGTATGCTTAGAAATGAGATGCGAGAGGTGTATAAGTGCACAGACCTATTTCCAATATGTCACATGGATTATAAATGTCAAGAGGCAGCCAGAAACTTCAGTAGGAGGTCTACAAAGATTCACAGCAGTATTCAGGTGGGCTTCATGAATTCAATCAACGTTTATGTAGTCTATGGAAAAGATATTCAGAACTACCAATCTAGCTAAAAACAACATAGTAGATAAATAGCAAACACATTGCATATTTACCTTTACTCATGTAAGACTGGGAAGAACGGATGACGTTTGACACATGTTAGGTTTCCCCACGAATTAAACGAATTGGTTCAGTGTCGTTATTGACACACAGTACATCTAGAGCAATCAGACTTTAAGAGGCTTGCATATGGACCCTTACAACTCTGCTGGGACTGAAAATATCAGGAATTATTCCGTATTTCCAACTTCCAAATCTAATGTGAAAAAGCCTGCTGCAGAGCGATATCTTGTAAACTGTGTTCCTTGGTGTTCTTGTGGCCAACGGTTTCAGACAAAAAAAAATACCCCAAAATATTTCTCTATGGGGAGAATGTTGTAGTGGCATTGAAAGTGACATATGGAAAGTTTGGATAAGGGACTGAAGTTGCATGGAGAGATTTGTTGTATGAAACTAGGGAACATTTTTGGTACATGTGATATTTGTTAAATTTCGAGTGTTACTATATAGGTAATTGTGTAATATTTCCAATATGTGATGTAGGGATTGAATTAAATGGCCATCACAACACACCTGTTCACCTGCTTGGGTAATGGGTTTATAAATACCTCTTATAGGCTGCCCCACATGATGCCTGTTGATACTCTGGGGAATGCAAAATGCCAATTCAGATGTCTAATGTATTAAAAATATACACAAAATATAATGGATACAAATATACTGATGCATTTACATTATATAGATTCAATAGCAAGGCATCTTGCAAATTTATATATATATTAAAACCAACTACACCCCCCAGAAAAACAACAGTTTGGGAAATCATTTGTGATATTTTTACATTAAATAACTGGTTTTCCAAGTGAGTGGCCAACATTTACACAAAGTCTTACTATCCGATCATAGATACTTGCATAGATTAGAAATTGGTCAGTGTAGAAACCAATCATCTTCTCACTACACGTCTGTGGGCAATTATGAAAATAGTACATCAGTCCAATAGTTAAATTATGAGATGGCAGATAAGCAGGAGTAGCATAGAAGGGGTGTCCAAAAGGTGTGATGGAAGGCAGACAGAACCAGAAATATGAAGAAAGAAACACTAGAGAAGTGAATATGTTCCACTTCCTTATAAACACTTATTTATAGTTAGTTATGTTTATAGTGATATTGTATTATTTACAGTAGTTTTATTGTTTTATATAGCTTTGACAACTTTATATGTAATGCATGCAACAAACTAACTGATAACAAATATAGAAGTATATAATTAGGTACATTGTTTTTACTGATTTGATGTTACATTGCTCTGATTATTTTATATGTATTGCATGCAACATTATAACTGATAACTAATCAAGGAGCAACAAATAATCGTGATATTGTGATATAATATTTTGGTACTTATAAAGTACTAGTAACATGCCATTTATAAATGATTGTATCATATCTGTGTGTCTCTCTCTCTCTGTGCCCTCTCTTTATCTCTCTCTCTCTCTGTCTTCTCTCTGGGTGCCCTCTCTATGACCTCTTTCTCTCTGTGCCATCTATGTGCCCTCTGTCTCTCTCTCTGTCTTCTCTCTGGGTGCCCTCTCTATGACCTCTTTCTCTCTGTGCCCTCTATGTGCCCTCTGTCTCTCTCTCTGTGTCCTCTCTCTATCTCTCTCTCTGTCTTCTTTCTGGGTGCCCTCTCTGTGACCTATTTCTCTCTGTCTCTCGCTGTTCCCTCTATGTGCCCTCTCTCTCTCTGTGCTCTCTGTATCTGTCCTCTTTCTCTCTCTGTGCCCTCTCTCTCTCTTCTGTCCACTTTGTCTCTCTGGGTGCCCTCTCTTTGCCCTCTATCTCTCTCTGTGCCAACTCTTTCTCTCTGTGCCCTCCCTCTCTCTGTACACTCTCTCTCTCTCTTGCTCTCTCTTGCTCTCTCTGTGTGCCCCCTCTCTGTACCCTTTCTCTTTCTCTCTGTGCCCTCTCTCTCTCTCTGCCCTCTGATTCTCTCTCTGCCCTTTCTGCCCCCTCCCTGTGTATGCTTGCATGCTCTCTCTCATTCAGCACATGTTTAATAGCAGTGTGTGAAGCCTGTGCGGTAAGAACTGTGCAGGCGTTACACATGCATTGCTTATTATAGTGGATTAAACAGATATGTTAATATAGATTTAGGTCATAACATTACAATTATGAAATAGCTTAGGATACCCTGCTCTAGATAATTATCATTTCCCATGCATGATTTGGAAATATAAACCTTAATATGAAATATAATGCTTACTATATTCAGTAGTATTATATAACTAATTTAGTCATTTTAGGAATAAAACATTGACATATTTCTGCTTATAGTTTTATCGAATATTAAAATTCTTCTATTTAGCTTTGTGAATCCCACTGATTTTATGCCCGATGCCTTTATGTAACACAGCAGACATATTTCTTACAACACATAACATTTAGAAATGTCATTAATTGTCCTATTCTTTTGCAGAATATTTACTCAAAAACCTATTGTGACAAATTGTGTTATTATAAGGTTATGATAACAACAAAATAATAATTAACTGAACATAGAAATTCCCAATAAACAAAAGGTTGTGTTATTTTGCTGATTGCAAATATTCCATGAAGCGTTTTATTCAAAAGAAACAATACAATAGTAACCTTGATTTTCATGTATTAAAGGGCCAACAAACGCCTGCAAACTGCTCACAGATAAATAATGTAAAAATGCATTTATATTTTTTAATATGATGCCTTTTTCACCCATATGTTTATAAGGAATTCTGATTTATCTATCCTCCAGTATCCTGCATTAGTAATGAGCAGGAATGTACAGTAGCTATAGTAATAAACAGTGTGGAGTAAACGGAGCATGTCCAAAGTAGTGGTTATGTTACACAGGCCCGGGTCTACCTTTTTGGAGCACTGGGCAGTAAAGTGGAGGAGTCCGTGCAAGTGTGTGGTTGAGGTATGCACGCACCCGTTTTTAATTTTCGGTTCGTGTACATTGCTCTCTTGTTGTGTGAGTATTACAGCCATTTTAATAACGTAGCTACTCATACACACAGTATGCCATTACTTGTTTATTAAATGAACTTGATGGTGGGACATATTTTTCTATGGGAGAACAGCAAGTGCATATCATGATCACTTGTATCGCACATAAAAACTGAGGGCCTCATTCTGTTAGCGGCCACAGCCGTTGCGGGGCCGCAAGCTATTCGCCTATTCTATTCCCTTACGGCCGGGGGCTCTGGCAGGCTTGCGGCTGGCGCCTTGCTATCCCTTGCGGCCGCTCGCGCTGGAGGAAAGCCTTTGATCTAAAACGGCCGCAAGAGTTTCGGCCGTAAGAAATTCCTATTTGCAATTCAATTGCTCCGGGAACCCTCTCTGCAAGGCTAAAAACGAGCCGCAGCTTACTTGCACGAAAGAAGTCCCGCTAGCACCAATTAAGAACATAAAATAGCCCAAATAAAGCCATCCTGCACTTTGCAGAGTCTATAAAGTGATATTCGGTGTTAGCAAAAATAGCACATAATTACCCTATACTCAAATCCTTAAAATATTTTTTTTTTAATATCCGTAAAATATCCATGTAAAAAGTCCAGAGGGCTTGGAGCACCTCAGACCCGCCCACGCCGCAGCCGGAAAATAAACAGTTAATTTGAACTCGGGTTTGGGCTGATGTGCAAGCTTGAGAGTGGGTTACTTTTAATCCTCATGTCCCCCAATATGATCCCTAGCATTTACAGAGCTGTACAGTGCAGGCTTTAGATTTCTGAGCTTACGGCCGGTTCCAAGATATGCGGCCGGCCGTAAGAGGAGATCCTTGCGGGCCGTATAATAGAATCGCGAGTTAACAGAACCCCCGCAAGGAATCGCAGCCTTACGGCCGATTTACGGCCGGTAATAGAATGAGGCCCTGAGTAATTATGAGAGTTAAGAGGCCACTGCACAATGTAAACAGAAATTGTTTTGAAAAAGTTTAGTCTAACTAACAGCATAAATAGTAATACAGCTAGTTTTAAATTAGAAAAAATAAATTTTGAGGCCTTTGCTGAAATCCATGATACAGGTAGAAGTTGGGTGTGTGTGAGAAGGGCATTTACATTTCTGGAGAGATATGGTTGCATTTCCTGAAGCAAGGAGCCTGGATCTGGGTCAGTGAAGTAGAAGGGCTGTGGTGTCAATTTAAATTTTTTCCATTTAAGAAATAATTTCTGTTCCCTCCTTCCTCAATCCTACCTCCACTGAAAAGACACGATCCAGCTCCCATGAATTATGTAACAAAAACAAAATGGATTCCAATACTCATAAAAAGAGACAACAAAAATTCAGATTTTTCCCAAAAATGTTTACGTCCATGACTTACACATACTTAAAAAATACAAGTGTCTTTTTTCTTGAACTGCAGTGGACCTTTAATGATAAAACTGAACACCATTGCTAATATAAGTAATTAGTGAGTGTGTGATAAGGATGTGTCTCACCAGTTGTAGGCACCATCCTTACAATGCATCTTATAAAAATGTTTGTAGTTTACATTTTTATTTTATTTTATATTTCTGAAGGTGGGCAGTCAGACACACATCATGATCACTTTGTCCACACAGACACACACAAACAGAAAGACACAACACAATAGATGCAGAAACAAGTGTAATAATAAAAGCATGACAAGATGGCTGGCAGACAAGCCTGCTTTAATTTGCAGGGGAGCTGCCCGTTATCCAGAGTACTAAGACAGAGAGACAGAGAAGCTTCATGCTGCGGCGGTCAATGTGGAGGTGATGTCAGTAAGCACGAGGTACTGACCTGACACTGCTCCATGCAGTTCCCTCAGATAATATAACCAGAGGGGAGCCATCTTGTATATCACACCTACCCTCTCATAATACAGGCTCTAATTTTTTTATTAAAATGTAAAGACAATAAAAAATAAAAAATAACTACTTTGTAGAATAAATGTAGAATATAAAAAATGCTGAAAATATACTTACAATTGGACATATACAATATTATCAATTAACTTAAAAGTAAGGAGTTACTATATTTATCATAAAATTTGACAGGACAGATTCTCTTATAAAATCCATGATCAGAGTATCTTTAGTTATTCTAATATTGTCAGATAAATTTATTCACTGGAGCCGTCAAAGGGTTCTGCCACTCCAAAACCAAGTTTTTGTTATTTTTTAAGAGCTTTTGTTTCTCAAGTGAATAATTCCTGTGATGATTTGCATTGATTAAACTGTTTTCTTATGCGAATGAGTGATTACAAAATAGTAACTGGCTGCTATGATGTGTTACTTAGAGCTACAGTCATTATGCAGTTAGATCATCTCCCCCACAAACACTCTAAGCTGCAAATTAGTAAATAGAGTCACCAATTAACATAAAGGTAGAAGGACAAGATTCAAGCAAGCCCTTAATTCACTTCTTACACAAAGCCAATGGTAAATGAGACCGTTATCATGACATCAGTAAAGCATGCAGCTTATATTACAATTAAGTACAGGGAAACCCTGCTTAACACTGCCCCGATGAACGCTAATTCTCTTTAGCATTCCTTTCCCCTCGAATTCCCCATTCAGCACTAAACACCGCAATACAGCATTGTCCTCCCAACTCTTGTTTGGCCTTTAAATACCCCCCTTAGCACATGTTGATTAACCATAGAACTGTCTGAGCACTATGTTATTAAAATGCCCCATTTAGTTCTGTTTCACATAGCATACACAGTATTGCTGTGTGTGTGTATATGTGTGTGTGTGTGTGTGTGTGTGTATATATATATATATATATATATATATATATATATATATATATATTAGGAAATTGCCCGTCATAAATGACAGAAATACAATTTGAAACCTGGCAATGCTGTTTGCCACCCAATGTGAGCACCTTCGACGGTCATTGTGTGGCTCGCCCCCTGTCTGCTTTCTTTCTTGTGTCTCATCCCCCCTCTCCCTCCCTTGTGTCTCATTTCCCCCCTCCTCTCCCTCCCTTGTGTCTCTTTTTACCCCTACTCTGCCTCCCTTGTGTCCCCTTTCCCCCTCCTCTGACTCACTTGTGCCTTCTCTATCCATCCTTTCCCTCCCTTGTGTCTCCTTTCCCCCTCCTCTCCCTCCCTTGTGTCTCCTTTTCAGCAGGGTAATTAGGTTGATAGGAGTCCGTACAAACAAAACTCATACATCAAAGATCATCTGTAGCAATTAATAGCTCCTCACAATGGCAATTAATTGAACCACCCAGGTTGAAAATATCCTGTGTCAAATATATAGGAACACAGAGTGATCAAATGATCATACATTGTTATTAACACATATACTATTGTTCTCTCATTTTCACACCCAGGTGGTTGGATGCCTCCACTGTTACTAAGGCAAGGGTAGTGGCCCAGGTTGAGGCTTAAGAAGTTGAAGAAGAGGTACCTGATTATGCTCCCAGTGAACAGCATCCATCTTACAAGGAGGAGAAGGAGCAACAGGGAACCTGCAAGTGCCCAGGATATACGGAGGAGGAAGAGGATATACATTTGTAGTCAGTGAGGACACCTGCTGGTCTATCCACCACTCCTATTTATTTTTTTACTCCACTTGCTCCCTCTTCCATCAGATCGACTCTCCACCTGGGCCCTCTTATTGGGCTGGTCAATATCCTATGCAGCCAGCTCCGCAACCACCACCTCCTGAACCCAAATAGCATAGCACTCTCCACCACTGCCATCACTACTAACATCAGCAGCACCTCCCCACATCGCCACCACTAAAGACTCCTTCAACAATCGGACCACAGAGCCCAACCTCATTGCTCACCATTGGAAGCTAATCTGTAGGAGATGCTTGTTTATGTGCAGTAACGGGAGGACTCCATGGTAAGCCACATGACCAATGTCTCCTCCCAGCAGACCACTGTGGGTCCCAACATCGGGAGGCTCTATAGGGAGACAAGGCACCACAACTTTCAGTTTCATGGCCAGGTTACTCCAGGCTGTGAAGAACCAGAGAGTGCTCATCCAACTGAAAATGGACATCAACCAGCTCATTATGGTCACAAGCATCACCTCATCTACACCAGAACTATCACCGGCTCATCAATAGCCTGGCCCTTCCTCGTCTCCATCCATGCCTCCTACTCCATCAGCTGGTATGCTTCTACCTCCTTCAGCAATGCATCCCTCTGCAACTCCACCAAGAGGTAGGATAAGGCATTGTGGCACTGGATGTGGAGGCTCTGTGCTCAAGCAGAGAAGAAGATAGAGGCTGTATCTATTACTTACCTTCTCAAAAACACAGTGAACATCTAATGTTCAAAATTTTAACATTCTCATGCCTGTCTATAGTGTAGATGACCATCTCCTTTGTGATGGTGATGTTTAGTAACCATGTGGCTACCAACCATCACAGTCTATAATACTCTTCTCTGTGAAAACATATGGTTAACATTTCCCCAATTGATGGTAACCGAGGAATGCTGTTGACAAAAAATATAATGAATAACCTGTTTTTTATTTTAGGCAAACTTCACATTCATTAAGGCACTTTGTTCATCTGCAAGCAATGCTACCAAATAATGTAAGTAAACTGTATACACAGTGTCTTTCATATAGCTATTCCATTGATAACATCCACCCAGCAGAATTATTTCACACTCCATAAATAAACACATATATCATGTTTTAATTTCCATGATTAATTTTACGTTTTATGTTGTGGTTTTTAAGTAGTTCAGTAGCGACCGACTCTCATGCCAGTTGCATCTCTCAGTCACTGCCCCTCTGAGCTCCATCAAGTTCATGTTCATTGCTTCAGTGACCTCATCTATCCATCTCCGCCTCTGTCATCCCCTTTCTCTTGTGCTTTCAGTCTTTCCCAGCATCAGAGTCTTTTCTAGGGACTCCTGCCATCTCATATGGACAAAATATTTGAGCTTCAGCCTCCCGATCAAACCATCTAGTGAACAGTTTGTCTTGATTTCCTGAAGTATTGATTTATTTAATCTTCTTGCAGTCCAAGGGACTCTAAGCAGTCTACTCCAACACCACAATTCCAAGGCGTCAATTCTACAGCGCTCAGACTTCATTATGGTCCAGCTCTTACATCCGTATGTCACTTCTGGGAATACCATAGTGCGAATTATGAAGACCTTTACTTTTTACTAACTTGTCCAAGCTTGCCATAGTTTTCCTCTCCAGAAGCAAACATCTTTTAATTTCATGACTACAGTCACCATGTGCAGAAATCTTGGATCCCAGGTAGATACAATCTGTCACTGCCTCCACTTCTTTCCTGTCTATTCTCCAGGAAGTGAGAATTCCATTTGCCATGATCTTTTTAACGTTGAGCAGCAGTCCAACTTTTGCATTCTCTTCTTTTACCCTTATCAAAAAGTAATTTAGTTCCCCCTAACTTTCAGCCATCAGAGTAGTATCATTGGTGTATCTGAGGTTGTTGATATTCCTTCCAGCAATATCGATTCAGGCTTTGGATTCATCCGTACAGCATTGCGCATGATGTACTCTGCATATAATTTGAATAAATAAGGTGACACTGTACAACCTTGTTGCACTCCTTTTTTGATCTTGAACCATTCTGTTGTCCCATGTTCGGTTCTGACCATGGCTTCTTAGTCGACATACAGATTATTTAGGAGGAGGATGAGATGATCTGGTACTCCCATCTCTTTAAGGATATGCCACATTGTGTTGTGACCTACACAGTCAAAGGCCTTAAAATAGACTATGAAGTAGAAGTAAATGTTTTTTCTGGAACTCTCTTGCTTTCTCTATTATCCAGCGAACATTGGCAATTTGATCTCTTGTGCCTCTTCCTCTGCGGAACTTGGCTTGCACATCTGGTAGTTCCTGGTCCATATAGTGGAGTGGAGCTTGTACAATCTTAAGCATTACCTTGCTGGCATGTGAAATGAGTGCAATTGTTTGATAATTGGAGAACTCTTTGGCATTGACTTTTTTGGGGATGGGGATGTAGACTGACCTTTTCCAGTCCTTTTCTATTGGCCATTGTTGAGTTTTCCAAATGTTTTGGCATAAGGCAAGTAACACTTTCACACCATCATACTGTAGAATGTTGAATAATTAAATTGGGATTCCATCACCTCCTGCAGTCTTATTATTAGCAAGACATCCTAGGGTCCATCTCACTTTGCTCTCCAAGATGACTGGCTCCTGCTCATTGGACAAACTATTGAGGTCATCACTGCTGTTAAGATCATTACTGTATAAATCTTCAGGGTATTCCTGCCACCTCATTTTTATCTGATCTTCTTCTGTTAAGTCCCTACCATTTTTGTCTTTTATCACTCCCACTTTGGCATGAAAACTGCCTTTTTAGGTTCCCAATTTTGTTGAAGAGGTCTCTTGAATTACCCATTTGGTTATATTTTTCAATCTCTTTACATCGCTCATTGTAGAATGTCTCCTTATCTCTTCTTGCTATCCTCTGGAACTATGCATTCAGTTGGACAAATATTTTCCTATCTCCACTACCTTTCACTTTCCTGAGCTACTTTCAAAGCCTCATCAGATAACCAGTTTGACTTCCTACTTTTCTTTCTTTTAGGGATATTCTTTGTTGCTTTTGGCCTGGATAATGTTGAGAACTTCGGTCCAAAGTTTTTCAGGCATTCTATCTTTAATACATCTAATTTGTAGCAGTGCACAAATGGCATAGTACTACAATACTACAAATATAATACAATATAATCAAACACAACAGTTATGTGTGCGTTAGTTAAGCATGTTTTCCTCTTAACAATATGAGACCAGATACTTTTTTTTTTTTAAATTAACAGATATTAAGGCTGATGACCATTATTTTTCATTAATATTAATGGGTACATGTTTGCATGTCATGATATCATAACAATCAATTATCATCTGATAACACCTGTATACCTATAAAATGTGATATCATTGTGGCTAAACAATATCATATAGAGACAGTAATTAGAGATGTCCCGAATAGTTCGCCGGCGGACTGTTCCCGGCGAACATAGCATGTTTGCGGCGAACTGCGAACATATGCGATATTTGACCAGCCCCCTATACTTTATCATTCAGCAAACTTTGACCCTGCATGTCACAGTCAGCAGACACATTCCAGCCAATCAGCAGCATACACTCCCTTCCAGAGCCTTCTACCTCATGGACAGCAGCCATTTTGGAATCATAACTAACTTGCAGTCTTACTGAGAGGAGGCTGAGTGTAGGTAATACTGCATCAATAGGGAAAATCATAGCTAGGCTACTGTACACAGTGTGCAATACAGTCCTAAAGGACTCTTTTGATCTCTGCTGCAAGGATACCCCTGTGTCTCTTCCCCCCCTTATCATCATCCTCCCCTCACATTAGCACCCAACCCTAACACCCCTCACACTTATCCCTAACACCTAGCCCCCTCACCCTTCTCCCTAACACCCCTCACACTTATCCCTAACACCCCTCACCCTAACCGTAACACCCCTCACACTTATCCCTAACACCCCTTACACTTATCCCTAACACCCCTCACCCTAACACCTATCCCTAACACCCCTCACCCTAACCCTAACACCCCTCACCCTAACCGTAACACCCCTCACACTTATCCCTAACACCTAACCCTAACACCTAACCCTAACACCCCTTACACTTATCCCTAACACCCCTTACCCTAACACCTAACCCGCTCACCCCTAACACCCCTTACCCTAACACCACTCATACATATCCCTAACACCCCTCACCCTAACCATAACACCCCTCACACTTATCCCTAACACCCCTCACCCTAACCCTAACACCCCTCACCCTAACCCTAACACCCCTCACACTTATCCATAACACCCCTCACACTTATCCATAACACCCCTCACACTTATCCCTAACACCCCTCACACTTATCCCTAACACCCCTAACCCTAACACCCCTCACACTTATCCATAACACCTAACCCTAACACATAACCCTAACACCCTTTACACTTATCCCTAACACCCCTCACCCTAACCCTAACACCCCTCACCCTAACACCTAACCCCCTCACACTTATCCCTAACACCCCTCACACTTATCCCTAACACCCCTCACACTTATCCCTAACACCCCTCACCCTAACCCTAACACCCCTCACCCTAACCCTAACACCCCTCACTCTAACCCTAACACCCCTCACCCTATCCCTAACACCCCTGACACTTATCCCTAACACCCCTAACCCTAACACCCCTCACATTAATCCCTAACACCTAATCCTAACACCCCTTACACTTATCCCTAACACTTCTCACCCTAACCCTAACACCCCTCACACTTATCCCTAACACCTAACCCTAACACCCCTCACACTTATCCCTAACACCTAACCCTAACACCTCACCCTAACACCCCATGCACTTATCCCTAACACATAACCCTAACACCCCTTGCACTTATCCCTAACACCCCTCACCCTAACCCTAACACCCATCACACTTATCCCTAACACCTAACCCTAACACCTAACCATAACACCCCTTACACTTATCCCTAACACCCATCACCCTAACCCTAACACCCCTCACACTTATCTCTAACACCTAACCCTAACACCCCTTACACTTATCACTAACACCCCTCACCCTAACACCTATCCCTAACACCCCTCACCCTAACCCTAACACCCCTCACACTTATCCCTAACACCCCTCACCCTAACACCTAACCCCCTCACCCTTATCCCTAACACCCCTTACCCTAACACCCCTCACACTTATCCCTAACACCCCTCACACTTATCCCTAACACCCCTCACACTTATCCCTAACACCCCTCACCCTAACACCCCTCACACTTATCCCTAACACCCCTTACCCTAACACCCCTCACACTTATCCCTAACACCCCTCACACTTATCCCTAACACCCCTCACACTTATCCCTAACACCCCTCACACTTATCCCTAACCCTAACACCCCTCACACTTATCCCTAACACCTAACCCTAACACCCCTCACACTTATCCCTAACACCTAACCCTAACACCTAACCCTAACACCCCATGCACTTATCCCTAACACCTAACCCTAACACCTAACCATAACACCCCTTACACTTATCCCTAACACCCCTCACCCTAACCCTAACACCCCTCACCCTAACCCTAACACCCCTCAGCCTAACCCAAACACCCCTCACACTTATCCCTAACACCCCTCACCCTAACCCTAACACTCCTCACACTTATTCCTAACACCCCTCACCCTAACACTCCTCACACTTATCCCTAACACCTAACCCTAACACCCCTTACACTTATCCCTAACACCCCTCACCCTAACACCTATTCCTAACACCCCTCACCCTAACCCTAACACCCCTCACCCTAACCCTAACACCCCTCACACTTATCCCTAACACCCCTCACCCTAACCCTAACACCCCTCACACTTATCCCTAACACCCCTCACCCTAACCCTAACACCCCTCACACTTATCCCTAACACCTAACCCTAACACCTAACCCTAACACGCCTTACACTTATCCCTAACACCCCTAACACCCCTCACCCTAACCCTAACACCCCTCACACTTATCCCTAACACCTAACCCTAACACCCCTTACACTTATCCCTAACACCTCTCACTCTTATCCCTAACACCCCTCACCCTAACACCTATCCCTAACACCCCTCACCCTAACCCTAACAACCCTCACACTTAACCCTATCACCCCTCACCCAATCACCTAACCCCCTCACCCTTATCCCTAACACCCCTTACCCTAACACCCCTCACCCTAACCCTAACATCCCTCACACTTATCCCTAAGACCTAACACCCCTCACACTTATTCCTAACATGCCTCACCCTAACACCCATTACACTTATCCCCAACACCCCTTACCCTAACACCCCTAACAATTATCCCTGTGTCTCTTCCCCCCCTTATCATCAAGGGAGGGGGGATGGAGCGGGGAAGAGAAACAGGGGAGGATGATGAGGGAGGGGGGAAAGAGACACAGGGGAGGATGATGAGGTAGGGGGTAAAGAGATACAGGGGAGGATGATGAGGGAGAGGTAAAGAGATACAGGGGAGGGTGATGAGGAAGGGGGGAAAGAGACACAGGGCAGGATGATGAGGGAGGGGGGGAAGAGACACAGGGGAAGATGATGAGGGAGGGGGAAAAGAGACACAGGGGAGGATGATGAGGGAGGGGGGAAAGAGACACAGGGGAGGATGATGAGGGAGGGGGGAAAGAGACACAGGGGAGGATGATGAGGGAGGGGGGAAAGAGACACAGGGGAGGATGATGAGGGAGGGGGGAAAGAGACACAGGGGAGGATGATGAGGGAGGGGGGAAAGAGACACAGGGGAGGATGATGAGGGAGGGGGAAAGAGACACAGGGGAGGATGATGAGGGAGGGGGAAAGAGACACAGGGGAGGATGATGATGGAGGGGGGAAAGAGACACAGGGGATGATGATGATGGAGGGGGGAAAGAGACACAGGGGATGATGATGATGGAGGGGGGAAGAGACACAGGGGAGGATGATGAGGGAGGGGGAAAGAGACACAGGGGAGGATGATGATGGAGGGGGGAAAGAGACACAGGGGATGATGATGATGGAGGGGGGAAGAGACACAGGGGAGGATGATGAGGGAGGGGGTAAAGAGATATAGGGGAGGATGATGAGGGAGGTGGGAGGATGATGAGGGAGGGGGGATGAGACACAGGGGAGGGTGATGAGGAAGGGGGAAAGAGACACAGGGGAGGATGATGAGGGAGGGTGTAAAGAGATACAGGGGAGGATGATGATGGAGGGGGATGTTAGGTTATTTATGCCCTTTATGGATTAAAACCAGACTCTGCATCAACTATGTAATTTTCCGTGGGAGTTTTGACATGGATCTCCCTCCGGTATGCCACAGTCCAGGTGTTAGTCACATTAAAACAAGTTTTCCATCACTATTGTGGCCAGAAAGAGTCCCTGTGGGTTTTAAAATCCGCCTGCCCATTGAAGTCTATGGCGGTTCGCCGGGTTCGCCGGTTCACGAACATATGCGGCGGTTCGCATTCGCGGTTCGCGTTCGCGGTTCGCGAACATAAAATTTTATGTTTGTGAAATCACTAACAGTAATAGTACGCTTCGCTCAAAGAATATGGTTACAGCTAAGTATTCATTTTGAGATCCCACATCATTGCTATTGGTCATGGCAACAGATTTCTCATGACAGATACAGCATGGTTTGCACCGCTTGCAGATGAACATCAAGTAAGTTGGCCTATTGTTACAGTAATAGTATAAAGCACTATATTGTACATACAGATATTTTTATCACACCCTATCAGCCTTATAAAATTGCGATTCGGCCAATTGAATAGGGCTCTATTTCAGCACATAGCATATATTTTTACATAAGTTTTTAGTTAGTGAGGACCTTGCTGTTGGATAGAAGTTCACTAACTAAAAACTTCTGTAAAAAAATATGCTATGTGCTTAAATAGAGCCTTATTCAATTGGCCGAATCGCAATTTTATAAGGCTGTTTGTGTGTAATTGAATTCGGATGACATAATCCAGTAGTTCCTACACATGCTTAATTGAGAAGATGAAGACACAATGTAAGTGCTATACGCATCACTGGGTACTTCTATTACATGAAGTGATGAATGATAAGATTTATATTCATTTAATTATTGTTATTGTGGTTAATGACCACATTTGACTATTTAAACCTTTATCCTTTTTACCTTTAGCCTTATAGATTTTACCCATTTTTACAAAAAGCCTCTTGTCCTCTTGGGTCCTGTGCACAACACAAACATGATATTAATGACAGTTATGACTTTGCTCCATGTATATAATAAACTATTTCTTTGTTATACCATAATCCATGTATCTATGTGTTTCTAAAGGCTACTGATTTGGCACACAAACATACATTACATTTAATTAATGATCAGATTTCTATATATAGATTATCTTTTATTATACCCATCCTGTGTTAAGATATAGTGGGTATGTATAAATATCAGAAATCATCTGCATGTAAATATTAATAATATATGGAGAACAGCATTATTATTATTTTTTTTAATGAATAATGATTGATACTAATAAATATTTTGACACCTTCATGCCTTTTATTACAGTAATCCTATTATTATTATTATTTTCTTTATTTATATCGCGCCAACATATTCCATAGCGCTGTACAGGGGTTGAGTACATAGCAGAAAACAAATTAAACACCTTGTAAAGAATGGAGGGCCCTGTTTTTGAGCATAAAATCAAATGTACATAGAGCTTGTTTCCAAGGCACTGACACAAGATAGAAAACTCTCAAAATTCTATGTCAATAAACTCATGTTAATTTATAATTTATGTTGTTATGGCCAAGTGTTAACACTTTCCATGTTAATTCTGATGTTAATATCATCATAATTTAATATCAATTTAAATATTCGGGCACACAACACCTAAAATATACATTAAGTGTGACATCATGACATAAAATCAATACCTCTTGTTGAGACAATCAAGTGCCTATGCTATATTGTTATAAAATGTTGCTTTCACCTCCAGTAGGGGTTATGAGCCCACATTTAGCAACAATCAGAGCCAACCACTCCTCCCTGGCTTTGGGCTGCCCATTTCTCACACCCCAATGTATAACACCCAATGTTATTGTGTAGATGACATACCTTACCATGAATGTGACATAAATTCTCAGTACTGTGACGTGGTCAGGATCAGTGATGTTGATGACCATTGTTTGGGGTGTGGCTAGCCCTTTAATATGCAATGCATTACAGTACCTGCTGTAGGCAATACTGGTTTCTTAATTTGTATACTGGGGTCTATGTTAACTAAATACGAAGTGGAATCTCAGTGCTTAACACCCAATTGAAATATATCACTATTTACACAGGAAACACATTTTATTACTCAAAAAAATACAGCAAATGTAAAAACATTGGTAACACCCATACACCCTGGGACTAATATGGTTGGGATAGAACAGAGAAAATATTAAATATTGTAGAAATATTCATAGGTAATGGGACTCCTACCAGTGTGATTACTATTACAGAATACTAAACAAGACCTCAGAGATTATAACAATAACTTAGAATCAACTGGTTTAGAGTAAGATGTTAATTTTGGTACATTCTACCACAGTGTGGGTCTTTTGTTGTTAGATATAGGGCTCCTAGTCAGAAAGTGGGGGCATTATCATATGTTTGCCCTTCAGATCTCTCTCTGCATCTACCAACTGATTGGATGGTAGCTGCAGCTCTCTGTAGTGGGAGCAAAGCATAAATATATTGCCACAGTGATTGCTACTGACATCTCTCCCTGATAACACCAAAGCTAAATGTCATCACATTGCAACGCCACATGATCTGGAAGCACATTAGAATCTAAAGTAGCAGTTACCAATTGCTACTTATATACTATTTTTACTGACATTCAGATTCGAAAATCACCTACGTAAGAAAAAAAATGGCTGCCAGAAAAAAATAAAATGAGGCTACACGACCCCTAAGCACGCAAAACACCACCAGGCACATACAACTTTGAAACAGGAAAAAATATACACTATTACAAACTATGCTAACACATAGACAATCGCCGCCATTTTACTACCCTAACTTGAAACTAATAACATTACCATTCTAAAATGTCGCTTTACACAACTAAACAAACGGTTCACCCTCACGTACGCAGCCTATTTATACTGCACACTTGCCACATTGCTGACACTTACACCTCAGGTTAGCAACAGTCCAAATGTACATTGTAAGCTGCAGAAAAATCAAAATAGATTGTTAGCTCTTCAGGATATGGATTTATGGATATATTAATTACAAATATGTCAAGTATATTAATTTATTATTAAATTAATTAATTAATTCATTAATATTAAAATATATATATATATATATATATATATATATATATATATATATAAAATAAAAATTCCAGAGGAGAGGCCGAAGGCGCTCAGCACGGGGCTCACACTGAAGGCACAGGGTGCTCACAGAACCAAAAGTACACCAGGGGAGAGCCTCATAATGAGCGCCAAAGGCACTCAGCACGGAGCTTGCAATGGTCACTGAAGGAGGTCACAAGACCAAAACAATACCAGGGCAGCACCTCACAATGAGCGCCGAAGGTACTCAGAGGACCAAAAGCCTTACATTGTGTGGCAAACATCATTACCTACCTTACAATTTTATTGCCGTAATTTTTTGACGGGCAAGTCGGGACTTAGCCGAAATGAGCACCAAAGGCGCTCCTGCAGGCCTCGCGAGGTCAGGCAAGCAGTTGAGGCATTAAAGCCCTCGGGACTTAGGCTACAAGCACTTAGGAAACAGAGGATTGCATTAGGCTGCAAGCAGTTGAGGGACGCTGCACTTAGTAAAAATAAAAACAGTGGTCGCAAAAAGACGCAGTTAACATCCGAACTGCGCAAATCGAAAAACACCATAAACACAAAAAATAACACAATTAAAATAAAATAAAAAAACACTGCACACAGCACAGGGGGACAGCCAGGAGGCCTGGGAGTGAGGTTATACGCAAATTTACACTGAATTTGCCGAATTTCGGCACTTAAAAAAAATGGCGGCCACAAAAAAAGAAAACAAGGCTACACCACCCAGAAGCGCGCAAAACACTGCCACACTATTACAAATGACCGAAAAAACACTGCCACACTATTAAGGCAGAAAATGCTTGCGAAACGCGTACACGATCGCCACCATTTCTTAACACTAACTTGCACATTACCACATTACACTTTTGAAATGGAGGTTCTCCAACCTAAACAAATGATTTATTCTTGTGCACACAGCCTATACACTGCACACTTAGCACATTGCTGACACTTTCTCCTCAGATGAACAACAGTCTCTCTACACATTTTAAAAAAACTTGCCAAAAAGATTGTTAGCTCTTCAGGATATTGATTGATGCATATTAAGTACAAATAGGTAACGTATATTAATTTATTAATTTATAATAGTAAGGTATATTAATTTATTAATTAATTATTACTTTAAAAAAAAATCTCATATTTTACACGGCCCTTACTTTATGAATAATTCTCATTGGCTGACAGGGAAAGGACACTCAAAGCAGTTAAATATTTAAATCACTTTATTATGCTCTTACACCTGATACATTTTCGTCACACACAGAACTAAGGTGCTCTATGCGACATACGATGGCGCTCATTGGACTACGAGCCTCGCAAAGCGCCAACATGCAGGATTTAGGGTGCAATTAACGCCAAAGGCGCTCATTGCATTGCATGCCTCGAAAAGCGAGACGAGCAGTTGAGGCATGCAGTAGAATCCCAATGTGTGACAAACAGCATTTCAACTATTTTTTATTTGGCATTTTTTCACAATCGAAAATCATGGCGGCCGAAAAAACGTAACAGGATGAAAAAGAGGCCAAAGGCAGTAAAAAAGAGCCCAAGCCAGTAACACTTAACGCAAGGCCCCTAAACTACCCAGGGGGGAGAGGCTCGCAATGAGCGCCCAAGGTGATCATTGCAAAGCAGGAAAGTTGCGGCTTGCCAAAAACGGCAATGAGCGGCAAAGCCGTTCATTGCAGGGCTCGCAATGAACACCAAAGGCGCTCAGTGTGGAGCTCGCAATGA
The DNA here is from genome assembly GCA_027410445.1 of Discoglossus pictus. NCBI lineage: Eukaryota > Metazoa > Chordata > Amphibia > Anura > Alytidae > Discoglossus > Discoglossus pictus. The sequence continues at coordinate 146,105,115 of CM050168.1, forward strand.
GTGCCAAAGGTTCTCAGAGGGGCCATAGTCTTGCATTGTGTGGCAAACAGCATTGCCAGGCTTACAATTTTATTGCCGTCATTTTTGACGGGCAAGTAGCTTGTCACATATAATAGTTATGAAATTGTGCAACGCTCCTGCTGTGCATGTGTATCAGAGGCAGGAGGTTTCACACTTTAAGAATGGTGAATGCCTAATGTGCGGTGTGACCCTCATTTGCGGTGGTGGAGCATCCCAACGTCCCCGCAAATGCGGATCCTCGCGAAGCGAGAGGCCGCATTTGCGGTGGTGGTAGGTCCAACGTCGGCAACACACACACGCAAGACTTTAAAAAATAAAAAAAACTCAAAGGCGCCTCACTCGTGGTTACACACACACACGCAAGACTTAACAAAAAAAAAATCAAAGGCGCCTCGCCCGACTTAGAAAAAAAAAAAAACTGCATTGTACACGTAAAATCCAACTGCGTCCCTCGCAAAAAAAATACGGCCGCCTCGCAAAAAAATACGGCCGCGAAACGAGCCATTGCCAACACGCAAAACCGTCCGAAAACGGCGCGCATAAAAACATCAGAAACACAAGAAATAAACACATTGAACACATAAAAAGCTTACTTACAGCAAGGGGGGGCATCCGGCACCTTAAAGTTAATTTACACGTCCATTTAAGTCCAAAAAAACGAGTTTAAACTGCCGCAAATCACCTAAGCGAGAGAAAAAATGGCTGTCGAACAAAACGAAAACGAAGCTTCAGATGTAACTATACTACAGTGACTCGCAAGACTGAAACACTTACTATGCGGAACGTACCACACTGATATTAACCACCATTTTGAAAACTACTACGCACAAAATGGCGGATGGAACGCAAATTGTAAGCTGGAACGCAAATAGCGCATGCGTATTGCGTTCTAACGGTCTGAGGCACTTGAAAGTTTATAAATACTGCCTACTTTCAATATAAAAAAAAAATAACTATTAAAATATGATTCATGTATAGTGATATGTGACACGCACATATATGTGTATCATGTAGAGTGACATGCCACACGCACATTTATGTGTGTAGGCCCGAAAACAAACTAATGTTAATTGAAACTAATTAAAGAAGTATATTTAAATGACATTAATTTATTGTAATTCAATATATCACCTAAAGCTCAATCTTTCTCCTTTTTTTTACTATTCAAACAGACTCTGCATCAACAGCGTCACTCAAGAATTTGCCCCGTGCATTGTGAACCACAATCCCTTTTAAAGAACACCAACAAAGAGGAGGTAAGATAGAAAAATACATTACATGCTGAAAAAGACCATGCTTTGCTAAATCAAAAAGAAGAAATATACAATTAACCATTTCACTTTCTTTTTCAAACAGACACTACAAGAAGACCGTCGGATTAAGATTGCCAGGAGGGGACCCTCTGTCATTCGACACTTCAATCAAGGTAAAGTATAAAAAGTACAAAAAATAAAGGAACTATATATGTTTAATGGCCGCCAATATAACAAATGCAGCAACCAAAAAGTAGTGAACACAAAATAGGATAATGCTAAAAACATTGCCATAATATCCAAAATAGGAAAAAGATTAATTTGCACTGTAGAAAAACATTAAAGCTTCATAAAAAACACTAATTAAGCAAATCAAGTATGCAACATATGGTAGACACAAAACAGGATTGTACCTAAAATCACACAAACACATAGCAAACTAAATTAATATTCTTCTTTAATGTTTAAGAACCTATACAGGGAGTGCAGAATTATTAGGCAAGTTGTATTTTTGAGGATTAATTTTATTATTGAACAACAACCATGTTCTCAATGAACCCAAAAAACTCATTAATATCAAAGCTGAATACTTTTGGAAGTAGTTTTTAGTTTGTTTTTAGTTTTAGCTATTTTAGGGGGATATCTGTGTGTGCAGGTGACTATTACTGTGCATAATTATTAGGCAACTTAACAAAAAACAAATATATACCCATTTCAATTATTTATTTTTACCAGTGAAACTAATATAACATCTCAACATTCACTAATATACATTTCTGACATTCAAAAACAAAACAAAAACAAATCAGTGACCAATATAGCCACCTTTCTTTGCAAGGACACTCAAAAGCCTGCCATCCATGGATTCTGTCAGTGTTTTGATCTGTTCACCATCAACATTGCGTGCAGCAGCAACCACAGCCTCCCAGACACTGTTCAGAGAGGTGTACTGTTTTCCCTCCTTGTAAATCTCACATTTGATGATGGACCACAGGTTCTCAATGGGGTTCAGATCAGGTGAACAAGGAGGCCATGTCATTAGATTTTCTTCTTTTATACCCTTTCTTGCCAGCCACGCTGTGGAGTACTTGGACGTGTGTGATGGAGCATTGTCCTGCATGAAAATCATGTTTTTCTTGAAGGATGCAGACTTCTTCCTGTACCACTGCTTGAAGAAGGTGTCTTCCAGGAACTGGCAGTAGGACTGGGAGTTGAGCTTGACTACATCCTCAACCCGAAAAGGCCCCACAAGCTCATCTTTGATGATACCAGCCCAAAACAGTACTCCACCTCCACCTTACTGGCGTCTGAGTTGGACTGGAGCTCTCTGCCCTTTACCAATCCAGCCACGGGCCCATCCATCTGGCCCATCAAGACTCACTCTCATTTCATCAGTCCATAAAACCTTAGAAAAATCAGTCTTGAGATATTTCTTGGCCCAGTCTTGACGTTTCAGCTTGTGTGTCTTGTTCAGTGTTGGTCGTCTTTCAGCCTTTCTTACCTTGGCCATGTCTCTGAGTATTGCACACCTTGTGCTTTTGGGCACTCCATTGATGTTGCAGCTCTGAAATATGGCCAAACTGGTGGCAAGTGGCATCGTGGCAGCTGCACGCTTGACTTTTCTCAGTTCATGGGCAGTTATTTTGCGCCTTGGTTTTTCCACACGCTTCTTGCGACCCTGTTGACTATTTTGAATGAAACGCTTGATTGTTCGATGATCACGCTTCAGAAGCTTTGCAATTTTAAGAGTGCTGCATCCCTCTGCAAGATATCTCACTATTTTTGACTTTTCTGAGCCGGTCAAGTCCTTCTTTTGACCCATTTTGCCAAAGGAAAGGAAGTTGCCTAATAATTATGCACACCTGATATAGGGTGTTGATGTCATTAGACCACACCCCTTCTCATTACAGAGATGCACATCACCTAATATGCTTAATTGGTAGTAGGCTTTCGAGCCTATACAGCTTGGAGTAAGACAACATGCATAAAGAGGATGATGTGGTCAAAATACTCATTTGCCTAATAATTCTGCACTCCCTGTAAGCCTTACAAAGAAGCCTAAATAAGCATACCAAAAGTGGTAGACACAAAACAGGATTGTACCAAAAATCACACAAACACATAGCAAACTAAATTAATATTCTTCTTTAATGTTTAAGAATCTATAAGCCTTACAAAGAAGTCTAAATAAGCATACCAAAAGTGGTAGACACAAAGAGGATTGTACCAAAAATCACACAAACACATAGCAAACTAAATTAATATTCTTCTTTAATGTTTAAGAACCTATAAGCCTTACAAAGAAGCCTAAATAAGCATACCAAAAGTGGTGGACACAAAATAGGATAATGCTAAAAACATTGCCATCATATCCAAAATAGCAAAAAAAATTAATTTTCACTGTACAAAAACATGTAACCTTCATAAAAAAGACTTATTAAGCAAATAAAGTATGCAACATGGTAGACACAAAATAGGATTATGCCAAAAATCACACAAACACATACCAAAGTAAATTAATATTCTTCTTTACTGTTTAAGAAGCTATAAGGCTTACAAAGAAGCCTAAATTAGCATAGCAAAAGTGGTAGACACAAAACAGGATAATGCTAAAACCATTGCGATCATATCCAAAATAAGAAAAACAGTTATTTAACAATACAAAGAAAGTACCGTTACAATGAACTATAAGCACATATAAACAAACTGTTGATAATAAAAAATGTAAAAAACAAACTTAACATCTCAAACTAAACTAATTATACATTATTTTCTTTTACAGATTAACATGGCTACTAACGAGAGCAAACAAGAAAAGATAAGACGGCAAGCTAGAGAACGACAACAGAGATTGGCCAACCAGCAGACACCAGAGGAGAAAGAAATTTGACGAGAAAAAGAACGCAAAAGAATTGCAAGCAAAAGACTATCAGCTGAAAAAATTAAAGATACACCAAAAAAAGCTAATAAGCAAACACAGGATTTAGAAACAGTTCCTAATATGTCAAATACGTATATTAATAATTAAACAACTTTCCAAACATACACATCTCATTGCCATCATTTTTTGAGGGGCAAGTCGCTAGTATATCATATTATCCATTGGGTGAAACGCCTGTGCAGTTCCTGAGTTAAATGCACCTGGGGCGTCGGGATCAGCACATGTGCAGTGAGTGGCATAAGCTGCGCACGAGCAATGCACATTGGGATCAATTGCGCACTGCAAGGGAGGACAGACACACTACTGCGCATGTGCAAGCATCAGGATGGGGGGTGGAGAGAGTGGGATAGAGTTGGGAGACAGTGGGGAAGAGAGACATGGGGAGAGAGACATGGGGGGAGAAAGACAAGGGAGGGGGTGGGAGAGAAATATGGGGAGAGAGAGACCGAGAGAGACAGGGGAGGGATGGGAGAGAGACATGGGGATGGGAGACATGGGAGAAACAGGGGAGGGGCGAGAGACATGGGGAGAGACAGGAGGGGTGGGAGAGACATGGGGGAGAGAGACAGGGGAGGTGGGGAGAGAAACATGGGGCAAAGAGACAGTGGGAGGAGGAGAAACGGGGAGAGGAGGGAGAGAAACATGATGGAGAGAGACAGGGGAGGGGTTGGAGAGAAACATGAGGGGGAGAGAGACAGGGGGAGACAGGGTAGGGGATGGGAGAGAAACATGGAGGGAAAGAGACAGGGAGAATGAAAAGGGGTAGAGAGAGACAGGGGGAAGGGGGAGAGAGATAGGGGAGAGACAGGGAAGAGGGGGGGACATGGGGGAGAGAGACAGGTGAGAGTGGAGAGAAACATGGGAAGAGAGACAGTGGGAGGGGGAGAGATATAGGGGAGGGAGAGAGTCATGGGGGAGAGACATGGGGGAGAAAGACAAGGGAGGGGGTGGGAGAAAACATGAGGGGGAGACAAGGGGAGACGGGGGGGATGGGAAAGAAACATGGAGGGAGAGAGATGGTGGAGAGAGAAAAAGGGTGCAGAGAGACAGGGGGAAGGTGGGAGAGAGTTAGAGGAGGGGGTGGGAGAGAGACATGGGTTAGAGAGACATGGGAAACACAGGGGAAGGGGAGGCACATGGGGAGAGAGAGGGGATGGGGAGAGAAACATGGGCAGAGACACAGTGGGGGGGGGAAACGGGGACAGGAGAGAGAGAAACATGGTGGAGACAGGGGAAGGGATGGGAGAGAAACATGGAGGGAAAGAGATAGGGGAAACAGAAAAGGGGTAGAGAGAGACTGGGGGAAGGGGGAGAGAGATAGGGGAGAGGGTGGGAGAGAGATATGGGGGAGAGGCAGGGGAGAGGGTGGGAGAGAGATATGGGGGAGAGGCAGGGGAGGGGGAGAGACATGGGGGAGAGACAGGGGAGAGAGGGCGAGACATGGGTGGAGAGAGATATGGGAGAAGGGAGAGAAACGTGGGAAGAAAGACAGTGGGATGGGGAGAGACATGGGAGGGGAGGGGAGCGAGAGAGTCATGGGAAGAGACACAGGGGGAGAAAGACAAGGGAGGGGGTGAAAGAAAACACGGGGGAGAAAGACAGGGGAGGGGATGGGGGAGAAACATGAAGGGAGAGAGATGGGGAGAAAGAAAAGGGGTAGAGAGAGACAGGGGAAGGTGGGAGAGAGATAGGGGAGAGGGTGTGAGAGAGACATGGGAGAGACAGTGGAGGGGGGAGAGACATGGGAAGAGACAGGGGAGAGGGGGAGAAAAACATGGGGAAGAGAGACAGTGGGAGGGGGAGAGGAGGGAGAGAGACATAGTGGAGAGAGACACGAGGGGGAAAGAGACAGGGGAGGGGATGGGAGAGAAACATGGAGGGAAAGAGACAGGGGAGAGAGTAAAAGGGTAGAGAGAGACATTGGGAAGGGGGAGAGCGATAGGGGAGAGGGTGGGAGAGAGATATGGGGAGAGACAGGGGAGGGGGAGAGACATGGGGGAGAGACAGGGGAGAGTGGGAGAGAGACAGGAGAGGGGAGATAGACGATGGGAGGGGGAGAGGGAGGGGAGATAGACAATGGGAGGGGTAGAGGGAGGGGAGAGAGAGAGAGAGACATGAGGGAGAGAGACATGGTGAAGAGAGGCAGGGGAGAGGGTGGGAGAGACACAGGGAGAGGGTGGGAGAGAAACCTGGGCGAGGATAGGGCAGAGACATGGAGGGGAGAGAGATAGGGGAGCGGTTGGAAGAGAGATATATGTGAGAGAGAGACATGGGGTAGAGAGAGTTGGGGAAAGGGTCAGAGAAAGACATGGGGGAAGGAGGGTAGGCGGAAGAGAGAAGGAGGGGGAGAGAGAAGGAGGGAGGGAGAGACTGAAAGACGGAGAGAAAGAAGGAGGGAAGGGAGAGAGAGAGAGAGAAAGAGGGAAAGAGAGGGAGATAGGGCACAGAGAGAGAGGGCATGAAGACAGAGAGATGGTGCACAGGGAGAGGGAGAGAGTGCCCAGAGAGAGGGAGGGCGCACAGAGAGAGAGAGGGGGATGCACAGAGAGAGAGAGAGGGCGCAGAGGGAGAGAGTGGGCGCAGTGAGACAAAGCAGATCATGTAATGAGCTGGCACTTCCTATATATTATGAAATACCCCAAAAAATTACAATTTTAAAACAAAATAATAGTTAATTTATCATTAGAAAAGCAAATAAAGAGAGACCAACATCTCCAGCATGTGTTTTAACGACCATATGACATCATATTTTAACATAACAAATAATTTGCTTTGTATAAGAAATAATGTGTCTCTAGTGTATTACTAAATATAAACCGTGTTGGATTGTTTTCTCCTCATCTGTGCTTATATGTTACAGGAAACGGAGTAGCCTTATAGATGTCTGAACTACAACATATCGTGCTTGTTTTTCCAAAGGTATTACTATTATATTGAAAACACAATTAACAGGCTTTCCATGCATTCCGTTCAACTCACTGATAAGATTACCACTTTGTGTTTGTCTGCCTGCCTGTAGCTTTAAAGTCATTTTTCTTCAATTTATTTTGCTTATTTTTTTGTATTGTATAAAATATGAACTTTTAAATGCATAATATCTTGACTACAGTTGCCATTTAATATAAGTAAATACCATGTTGAAAAATGTATGAGAGATAAATCACACACATGCAAAACACATCCCTTTAGTGCAAACTGTTAGCAAAATAACTGATCTCTGTAGTTATCTAAAGACATCAAAAAAAACTGCAATTACAACAACTTTGGACAGTAAGTGGTCCATTGATATCATGCACTGTTTATATTACTGCCACTTTATAGTGTAAGCACCTGCTCCAAGATTGAAAGTCATATTAGATGTACTAGTTATACATAATTATGCATATTAGGAAAGGCACATTAAACCAGCAATACATTTTATATATAAAATATTTGTATGCATTTAGTCATATTCTTATAGGATAAAACAATCTAGCTTTATCTGAATTAGTTTGAGGTTTAAAAAAGTATATATTTATCTGCTGACTCATACAATAAGAGAAACAATAACATCTGAAGCTAAAATATATTGGGCGTTTACTAAGACATGCATAGAATGGTATCTCTAAATTAAAGGAATACTATAGTGCACAAAGAATAAAGTTCTAAGGTTTTATTTATTTTTTGCTGTTTTTTAGCAATTCAGTCATGCCTCACTCTCCATGACCTAATGGCTAGAAGCACGCAAAACACATCTGTCAGCCACTGTCCCTCTGAGCTCCATCAAGCTCATGTTCATTGCTTCAATGCACTCATCCAACCTTCTCTGTTATCCCTTTCTTTGTGTGCATTCAATCCTTCCCAGTGAAATAATATTTTCTAGAGAATCTTGTCTTCTCATGATTTTGTCAAAATCTTCAGCTTCAGGGTTATACCTTCCAGTGAACAGTTGACTTGATTCCCTGTAGTATTGATTACCTGGATCTTTTGCAGTCTCTCTAACACCACAATTCAAAAGCATCAATTCTACGGCACTCAGCCTTTTTTATGGCCCATCTGTCACATTCAATTTGTTATACTGGGAATACCATATTTTTACTATGCAGACCTTTGTTGATAGTGTAACATCTTTACTTTTCACTAGCTTGCACAAACTTGCCGTAGCTTTCCTCCCCATAAGCAAATATATTTTAATTTTATGGCCACAGCCGCCATCTGCAGAGATCTTGTATCCCAGGAGAATAAAATCTGACACTACCTCCACTTCCACTCCATCTATTTACTAGTAACTGAGACTTCTGTTTGCCATGATCTTCATCGTTTTAATGATGAGCAGCAGGCCAGCTTTTTTTTACTCTCTTTTTTCCCTCTCATTAATAGGCCCTTTATTTCTTCCTCATTTTCATCCATCAAAGTAGTATCAAGGGGCAGAACTATCTCCTGTGCACCCAGTGCAATACACCAGGACCCTTCTCTGCTGTCAACCTTTTTTTTATTTATTTAATTAATTGTTCATTTTTTTAATGGCCTCAGGGTCACCTCTGAAATCTCACTGTACCCCTGCACCTCTTGGAACCACCCCCTCTGGCACCCTTGGCATCACTAGCTTCTGTGAGTCTCTGACTCCCCTGCCCTGTGTCTTAAAGCCGGGGGAACGGAATCCTAAATTATGCCACATAGACGTCATTCAGGATTCACTGCTATAGGACCCGTGGCACAGATGCCAGAAACTCAAGTGAGCTGGTGAGGTGCAGGGTTCAACTGGGGCAGGGGCATATATATATATATATATATATATATATATATATATATATATATATATATATATAAAAATAATAATAATAATATAATATAATATATGTTATTTATAACACACCAATATATTCCAGTAACAAGGAAAGTACATTACTACCAAACTGCAGAAGATGGAGGGCCCTGTTTTGAGCTTAGAATCTTTGCAGAAGAAAAAAACACTATTTACCTGTTCTTGCTTGCAAAGCCAATAGTAGAGCAGTGTTGTCAGCCTCCCATTCACTGCTGGGATATGACTCATCCCTGCTTCCTGTATATGCTGTGTGGAGTTGCCATAGCAACTAACATAGTGCTATGTCTCAAATCTTTCATCTAACCGGATTGGCTAAAACTAATTATGGAGTGGGTGTTAACCTTAATTTTAAACTGTCAGAAATTACAATAGATTTTGCTAACTTCACATTAACTGTTTAATTGTTTATTTTGGTATTTTTTCATGCAAACATTGTTTTTCATATACTATTAATTCTCCTAGGATGCATTCATAATCCAGGAAATTTACATATCCCTTTAACACTCTTAAATTAATGACTGGTTGAACTTTATTTAATTTGCTAAAAACCTTAGCGTTTTAAAGCTTAAATGTTAAGATATATTTATCAATAAATACATTTATGAGTCATTCAGAAAATAAAAATAAAAACATTTGATTCAAGCAACTTTTTTTTACTTCACCACCTAGTGGATTAAGGAATGAGTAACAAAACATTTTATCAGTCATTTTGTAGCGCAAAAAGCAAAGCCTGTTTTCATATTTAAAACACAGTTTTTATGCACTTCTTAATAAAATAAAGTATACAAAAGTAAAGAGGAACCTTCCATGTCTCTTTAACTCTCAACTTGTTTCTGCTTACTTTCACTTGTAACCCTGCTTTATAAATATATCACACTAGCGAATTGCCCGTCAAAAAATGACGGCAATGAAATTGTAAGGTAGCTAATGCTGTTTAGTGTGTAATAATGAAATATATAATACATTAATAAATGAATATACTTTACCTATTTTAAAGCATTGTGTGGAAGAGCTGTGAATGTGTTTTGATGTTGCTGCAGCATTAGTGGTGTGGATCTGCTGTGTAAGCGTGCTGAATGTGTGCAGTGTAACACTGTGCGTGCGCGAGCCCAAACCGTTGTTGTGTACTTCCGCATTGGCGTCAAATGGCGAGTAATGTGTGTTATACGTTTGTATCGGAATATCCGTAGGTGTTTTGTGGTGTTTTGCGAGTTTCTTGTGGTGTTTTGCGAGTTTAGAGTGCTGTAGCCTCGTTTTCGTTTTGTTCGGCGGCCATTTTTTCTCTCGCTTCGTTTTTTTTTTAGTCTCTAAACTGTTTTATTTGAAGTAAAATCGAGGTGTAAGTTGTATTTTTGAGGTGCTGGGTGCTCCCTCTTGGTGTAGGTAAGTTTTTTATGTATGTGGTGTGTGTATGTATTGTGTTTTACATTTTGTAATGTTCGCGAGTTGCGTCCGAGTGTTGCGAGTCCGTAATGTGTGTGAACGTGTGTCGTATGTTGTTTGCGAGTGTCGTAATGTGTGTGTCGTAGTGTTTGGGTTGCGACGTGAAGTTTGCGAGGGTCGCAGTTGCTGGCAAGGAGCGCCTTCGGCGCTCCATGCCAGCAACTGCGGCCCTCGCTTTGCGAGGTCCTCAGGTGCTGGCATGGAGCGCCTACGCGAGGGCACTGCCCGAGGGTCTCAGTTGCTGGCCTTCGCGAGGGCACTGCCCGAGGGTCTCAGTTGCTGGCAAGGAGCGCCGAAGGCGCTCCTTGCAGCAACTGAGACCCTCGGGCAGTGCCCTCGCTTCGCGAGGGCCTCGGCTCGCTGCGCGAGCCGCGGCCCTCGCTACGCGAGGGCCGCAGCTCGCTACGCGAGTCGCGGCCCTCGCTTCGCGAGCCCGCAGCGTTAGCAACAACTCGTACGCTCACAACTATATATGTGATTCCATTCAAGCTGCTTTCTGTATGATAGGTAATACTGCAAAGTGTTTATTGATGTATCTGATGATGTCCCCTTTCATATCCTGATGACCAGCCATTTTAATTTTTAGGTTTTCTAAATTTATAGTTAATAATACCAGGGAAGCACATATCTCAAGAAAGTTAATCAGAAACATAAAATTATTTTAATAAACTTTGAATATGAAACATTAAAGAGCCTCTGTATTACAAACACACATACAAACACACACACACACACATATATATTTTCCATTTAAAATATCACTATATTAGAAAACTTTTCGAATGAGAAAGAATTGATCTCTAGTGTGGTGTAGTATAGGTAATAAACATTATGGCTGCCTGAACTGCAACGTGTACTTGGTTTTAATGTAAATTATATAAGAAATCAATATCAGCTGGATCTCCTATTAACTCACTGGTAAGATTGAGGCAGATGATTCAAATACTTTGTACCTGCCTGCTGTTTTAGTTTTCATTTTCTTTAATATACCTTTATTTTCCATGGAAAAATAAAATTTGCAATGTATAAAACAAGCTCTTTTAAATGAAAAAATATTTTGGACTTCAATGAACCTTTAAAATATGTCTGATTACTTAGATACATTTTGTTATTAATCAGCTATTTTTGTGGAAATCCGGGAAATAAGCTTTTAGAAACACACATGTAGTGTGCATTATATATTTGTCTTCACAGGTGGAGTTCATACAGCTTGGCACTACAAGTAATATTTATTTTTATTGTTTTGTTTTACTTTTCTTGCATGTCTCTAGCTTTTTGTCTTTCTGAATTTTTTTCAGCTTTCTATATGTTTATCAAAACAATCACATATATAGTTGTCATAACTGCTGGTTGTCAAAAGTTGTTGCTAACTCTGCGGTCCTTGCGAAGCAAGGGCCTCAGCTGCTGGCATGGAGCGCCAAAGGCGCTCCTTGCCAGCAACTGCGGACCTCGCAACTTTTACGGACTTACGACACACAAATACGAGACGCAGGACTTAGAAAAAAAATAAAAATATCGAACTCACAAAATTACGACTTTAAGGCAGACCCGTGCGAACCTCAAAACATTCAAAACACAATAAATACACACAACAAACACATAGAAAGCTTACCCACAGCAAGAGGGGGCACCCAGGACCTCTGCAAGTGAAGTTACCCCTCCATTTAAGTCCAAATTCAAGAGTTTAGACACCCGAAAATCATCTAAGCGAGAGAAAAAATGTCCACCAAAAAAAACGAGGCTACAGGACCCTAAACACGCAAAACACCACAAAACACCACAAAACACATACTGATTTTCCGAAAAGCCGGACAAGGTCCAAGAACAAGGACGCTAAATCACCAACAGCCGCGTACCACAAATTAGGCACAACACAAACTTACATAATGCGGAAGTACACAGCTACCCTAACGGATTTAGCTCGCGCACGCAAACTATTTACATTACACACTGCACACATTGCTCAGGGGTTGAGGAGGGGGTTGAGGATGGGGGGGTTGAGGTTGAGGAGGGGGTTGAGGATAAGGAAGGGGTTGAGGATAAGGAAGGGGTTGAGGATGAGGAGGGAGGTTGAAGATGAGGAGGGAGGTTGAGGACGGAGGTTGAGGATGAGGAGTGGGGTTGAGGAGGGAGGTTGAGGATGAGGAGTGGGGTTGAGGAGGGAGGTTGAGAATGAGAAGGGGGGGAAGAGACACAGGGAAGGGAGAGGGGGGAAGAGAAACATGAAAGGGAGAAGGGGGAAGAGACACAGGAAAAGGAGAGGGGGAAGAGACACAGGAGAGAGAGGGGGACACAAGAAAAGGGCACACAAGAGGGGGACACAGAGGGCACAAGAGGGACACAGGGGGCAGCACATTTCCCACCCTCGGCTTATACTCGAGTCACTCATTTTACCCAGTATTTTGTGGTAAAAAAGGTGCCTCGGCTTATACTCGGGTCGGTTTATACTCGAGTATATACAGTTAGAGATGTCCCGAATAGTTCGCCGGCGGACTGTTCCCGGCGAACATAGCATTTTCGCGTTCGCGGCAAACTGCGAACATATGCGATATTCGACACGCCCCCTATACTTTATCATTCAGCAAACTTTGACCCTGCATGTCACAGTCAGCAGACACATTCCAGCCAATCAGCAGCATACACTCTCTTCCAGAGCCTTCTAACTCATGGACAGCAGCCATTTTGGAATCATAACTAACTTGCAGTCTTACTGAGAGGAGGCTGAGTGTAGGTGATACTGCATCAATAGGGAAAACCATAGCTAGGCTACTGTACACAGTGTGCAATACAGTCCCGAAGGACTCTTTTAATCTCTGCTGCAAGGACACCCCTGTGTCTCTTCCCCCCCCTTATCATCATCCTCCCCTCACCTTAGCACCCAACCCTAACACCCCTCACACTTATCCCTAACACCCCTCACCCTAACCCTAACCCCCCTCACACTTATCCCTAACACTCCTCACCTTAACCCTAACACCCCTCACACTTATCCCTAACACCCCTCCCCCCTAACACCTAACCCCCTCACCCTTATCCCTAACACGCCTTACCCTAACACCCTTCACACTTATCCCTAACACCCCTCACCCTAACACCTAACCCCCTCACCCTTATCCCTAACACCCCTTACCCTAACACCCCTCACACTTATCCCTAACACCCCTCAACCTAACCCTAACACCCCTCACACTTATCCCTAACACCCCTCACCCTAACCCTAACACCCCTCACACTTATCCCTAACACCCCTCACACTTATCCCTAACACCCCTCACCCTAACACCTAACCCCCTCACCCTTATCCGTAACACCCCTTACCCTAACACCCCTCACACTTATCCCTAACACCCCTCACCCTAACCCTAACACCCCTCACACTTATCCCTAACACCCCTCACCCTAACCCTAACACCCCTCACACTTATCCCTAACACCACTCACCCTAACACCCCTCACACTTATTCCTAACAACCCTCACCCTAACCCTAACACCCCTCACACTTATCCCTAACACCTAACCCCAACACCTAACCCTAACACCCCTTACACTTATCCCTAACACCCCTCACCCTAACCCTAACAACCCTCACACTTATCCCTAACACCCCTCACCCTAACCCTAACACCCTTCACCCTAACCCTAACACCCCTCACACTTATCCCTAACACCCCTCACCCTAATCCTAACACGCTTCACACTTATCCCTAACACCTAGCCCTAACCCCTAACACCCCTTACACTTATCCCTAACACCCCTCACCCTAACCCTAACACCCCTAACACCCCTCACCCTAACACCCCTCACACTTATCCCTAACACCCCTCCCCCCTAACACCTAACCCCCTCCCCCTTATCCCTAACACGCCTTACCCTAACACCCCTCACACTTATCCCTAACACCACTCACCCTAACACCTAACCCCCTCACACTTATCCCTAACACCCCTTACCCTAACACCCCTCACACTTATCCCTAAAACCCCTCACCCTAACCCTAACACCGCTCACACTTATCCCTAACACCCCTCAACCTAACCCTAACACCCCTCACACTTATCCCTAACACCCCTCACCCTAACCCTAACACCCCTCACACTTATCCCTAACACCCCTCACCCTAACACCTAACCCCCTCACCCTTATCCCTAACACCCCTTACCCTAACACCCCTCACACTTATCCCTAACACCCCTCACCCTAACCCTAACACCCCTCACACTCATCCCTAACACCCCTCACCCTAACCCTAATACCCCTCACACTTATCCCTAACACAGGGGAGGATGATGATGGAGGGGGGAAGAGACACAGGGGAGGATGATGAGGGAGGGGGTAAAGAGATACAGGGGAGGATGATGAGGGAGGGGTAAAGAGATACAGGGGAGGGTGATGAGGAAGGGGGGAAAGAGACACAGGGCAGGATGATGAGGGAGAGGGGGAAGAGACACAGTGGAAGATGATGTGGGAAAAGTGACACAGGGGAGGATGATAAGTGATGGGGGATAGAGACACAGGGAAGGATGATGATGGAGGGGGGAAGAGACACAGGGGAGGATGATGAGGGAGGGGGTAAAGAGATACAGGGGAGGATGATGAGGGAGGGGGGAAGAGACACAGGGGAGGATGATGAGGGAGGGGGTAAAGAGATACAGGGGAGGATGATGAGGGAGGGCTAAAGAGATACAGGGGAGGGTGATGAGAAAGGGGGGAAAGAGACACAGGGCAGGATGATGAGGGAGGGGGGGGAAGAGACGCAGGGGAAGATGATGTAGGAGGGGGAAAAGAGACACAGGGGAGGATGATGAGGGAGGGGGGAAAGAGACACAGGGGAGGATGATGATGGAGGGGGGAAGAGACACAGGGGAGGATGATGAGGGAGGGGGTAAAGAGATACAGGGGAGGATGATGAGGGAGGGCTAAAGAGATACAGGGGAGGGTGATGAGGAAGGGGGGAAAGAGACACAGGGCAGGATGATGTGGGAGGGGGGGAAGAGACACAGGGGAAGATGATGAGGAAGGGGGGAAAGAGACATAAGGGAGGATGATGATGGAGGGGGAAGAGACACAGGGGAGGATGATGAGGGAGGGGTAAAGAGATACAGGGGAGGATGATGAGGGAGGGGTAAAGAGATACAGGGGAGGGTGATGAGAAAGGGGGGAAAGAGACACAGGGCAGGATGATGAGGGGGGGGGAAGAGACGCAGGGGAAGATGACGTGGGAGGGGGAAAAGAGACACAGGGGAGGATGATGAGGGAGGGGGGAAAGAGACACAGGGGAGGATGATGATGGAGGGGGGAAGAGACACAGGGGAGGATGATGAGGGAGGGGGTAAAGAGATACAGGGGAGGATGATGAGGGAGGGCTAAAGAGATACAGGGGAGGGTGATGAGGAAGGGGGGAAAGAGACACAGGGCAGGATGATGAGGGAGGGGGGAAGAGACACAGGGGAAGATGATGTGGGAGGGGGAAAAGAGACACAGGGGAGGATGATGAGGGAGGGGGGAAAGAGACACAGGGGAGGATGATGAGGGGGGGAAGAGACACAGGGTAGGATGATGATGGAGGGCGTAAAGAGATACAGGGGAGGATGATGAGGGAGGTGGGAGGATGATGAGGGAGAGGGGATGAGACACAGGGGAGGGTGATGAGGAAGGGGGGAAAGAGACACAGGGGATGATGATGAGGGAGGGGGTAAAGAGATACAGGGGAGGATGATGATGGAGGGGGATGTTAGGTTATTTATGCCCTTTATGGATTAAAACCAGACTCTGCATCAACTATGTAATTTTCCGTGGGAGTTTTGACATGGATCCCCCTTCGGCATTCCACAGTCCAGGTGTTAGTCCCCTTAAAACAACTTTTCCATCACTATTGTGGCCAGAAAGAGTCCCTGTGGGTTTTAAAATCTGCCTGCCCATTGAAGTCTATGGCGGTTCGCCGGGTTCGCCGGTTCGCGAACATTTGCGGCGGTTCGCGTTCGCGGTTCGCGAACCGAAAATTTTATGTTCGCGACATCACTATATACAGTATGTGTTTCAACAGATTGAGTTTCAAGGCTATCCAATATGTGTCAATTTATATCCCAATTTACCCCACCGATATGCTATCTGTCCGGGCAATCCAGGGTGACCATATCTCCTTAAGTTTTTAGATAGTGTCCTTTAACAACTGAGTCAATCTCTCGTTGATGAGAATAAAATTAATTTTATTTAAAAATGCCTGTAGGCTATTTGCTGATGATCCCCACTGTCGAGCAATATTGCTTTTTGTAACATTTAAAATTGGAAGAGTTGGTTGTGATGGAAAGATAAATGGGGGACTGGGAGACCCAGAAGGCATAATACAATATTCGCGTCAATTTGGGAGCTAAATACCATAGAGGCTAATGTAAGAACTTTTTCCCATAAATCCTTAACCTTTGGACATGTCCACCACATATGTATGACTATCAGTTTGGACAAGACCCATTTATAAAGCTTAACAGAATGTAACTTTTATTGACATTTCGAGAATGCTATAATTCAATGATCCCTTTGTGAGAGTTCGTCAGGATTTCTCCCAGGCTTCATCACTCTGAGATTCTCCCAAATCCTCCTCCCACAGACGCATATACTTCGGTTTTGATGGTGGTGCTGCTTCACTGAAAAAATTATACAACAAGCTAACGGTTTTGCTCCACAGTGGATGATCCCTTCAACGCTTAGTAAACCAGTTATCAATCGAGTTTCCAAATGTTCTTGTCCAACTTGTTATAAAGTGCTTCACTGTAACAAAATTGTAATGTTCAGATAAAGGTAAATTAAAGTTATCACTCAAATATTCGAAAGTTATACTCATATTATTTATGAACCAATCCCCAAATCTTAGTAACATATTGGATTTCCACCAGTTCATTGAGTTAGAAGTTAGTTGAATTGGAAAATGAGGATTGTGTATAACCGGGGTAAGAGTAGATCGTTTTGGTGCCATGCCATTTTTCTGGGTAGCCCAAGAAGATTCATTTGATTGTATTTACCCTGTTTCGCATCACAGAATATGTTGGAGCATTACAAATAATGGATAACTAGCGACTTGCCAGTCAAAAAAAACGGCAATAAAAAGGGAAGTCTGGCAAAGCTGTTTGCACACAATGGGAGCCTGTCACCCCTCTACTTTACTGGCCTCACGATGAGCTCCTTTGGCGCTCATCACGGGCCTTGCAATGGGTGCCTTTGGTACTCATTACAAGTCTTTCCCCCTGTCTACTTCCTCCCTTGTGTCTCATTTCTCCTCTCCCTCCCTTATGTCTCCTCCCCCCCCCTGTTTTTAACCCCCTCTCCCATGTCTCTTCCCCCCTCCCCTGTGTCTCTTTCGCGCCTATGTCACTTCCCCCCTGTCCCCCCGTGTCTCTTCCCCATCACGTCTCTTCCCCTCTCTCCCTCCCCTGTGTTTATTCCCCACTCCCCTGTGTCTCTTCCCCTCTCCCCTGTGTCTCTTTCTGCCCTCTCCCTCCCCTGTCTCTCTTTCCCCCTCCCCTGTGTCTCTTCCCCCTCTCCCTCCCCTGTCTCTCTTCCCCCTCCCTGTGTCTCTTCCCCCCCTCTCCCTCTCCTGTGTCTTTTCCTCCCCTCTCCCTCACATATGTCTCTTTCCCCCTCCCCTGTGTCTCTTTTCCCCTCTCTCCCCTGTGTCTGTTTGATCCCTCTCCCTCCCATGCATCTCTTTCCACCTCCCATGTGCCACTTTCTCCCCCTCCCTCCCGTGTGTCTCTTTCCCCTGCCTTGTGTATCTTCCCCCATTTCCCTCCCCTGTGTCTTTCCCCCCTCCCCTGTGTCTCTTCCCCCCTCCTCTTCCTCCCCTGTGTCTCTTCCCCCTCGTCTCACTCCCCTGTGTCTCTTCCTACCCCTCCCTCCCCTGTGTCTCTTTCCCTTACTGTCTATCTTTCCCTCTCTGCCCCGTCTCTCTTCTCCCCTCCCTCATGTCTCTTCCCCCCTACCCCATGTCTGTTCCCCCCTCCCCTGTGTCTCTTTCCCCCCTATACCTCCCCTGTGTCTCCACTCAGCAAAATCGAGTTAAATTTGCATTCCACCTTACTCCCAGATGTCCTGGCTGTTACCCTGTGCTGTGTGTTTTTGTTGTATTCTTTTTTTTTTGTGTTTCGTGTTTTTTGCTTTGCGCGGTTTGGCCATTAACTTTGTATTTTTCATGTCTCGTATTTTGTTTTGTCTAAGTCCCGTGTCTCGTAAAAAAAAATGTCTGAGTCCCGCGTTCATCAAGTGCTTGCAGCCTAAGGCGATCCTGCGTTTCCTAAGTGTAAGTCCCGCATGTTTCATTGGCTCCACTGCTCGCCTTGCTACGCGAGGCTCGCAGGCAATGAGAGCCTTGGGCGATCATCGCCTAAGTGCTGCGAGTTAACGGATTGCCTCGCAAGCAATGACGACGTCTCGTAGTTCGACAATTATAATATGTGATATATATATATATATAACATATAACTTGAAACTGCTGTTCTCTGATGATGGTCCTATTGTACTATCAAGATAAGACAAAATTAGTTGTCAAAAGTCTATAGTGAAAAGTAGTGGTGGACCTAGAAAATGGAGGGGTCTGGGGCAAAAATTAGTCACCCCCCCAACTTTTTTAATGGCCTTTCTCAAGACCCCTTCCCATAACAGCTCCCCTCCCCAAGACCCTTTACCAATGCTGTTCCCCTCAAGACCCCTTCCCATAGCTGCTCCCCTTACTTCCTGCCTGTGTGAAGCTAGTCTGCCTGCAGCCTATCTCCACTCTCTGGTGACATCCTCCACAGGGTTAGAGGAAAGTTGGTGCGGCTGAAGGGGCACAGGGTGAGGGGCCCCTAACTACAGATATATATCCACTCCACATACCAGCCATCCCTCTCAGCAGCCATCTTCACATAACACCAGTCTCTCTCAACATTCACCTCCACACAGACTCACACCTCTTAGCATCCATTCCAATAACTAGCATCCAGTCCTTGTTAGCAGCCATTCCTACTCCGCATTCATCCTCACACTGCACCCAACTCACATAGCTCCCTATTCCCTTTGCTTCCCCCTCATAACACCCACCCCCCCGTAATTTGGTCTCTCACCTCCTCACTGATACACATCCCCAGTTTGCTGAACTGTTCCACACTACCACCTGTTGGAGCTTCAGAAGAATTGCTGTTTTTTTTAAATAGGTATGGATCAATTTCATCTTTCATCTTTCATCCAGGTGGGTTGTGCAGCCAAAGAGACCAAGGGGGGCTTGGTGGGTTAGGCTAGGGTGGGGGGCCCAGAAAAAATATTATAAAAAATGACATAGCACTAGGCTTGCACCACCTGTACCACTGGTAGCTCCATCCCTGGTAAGAAGTCTAATTGAAAGTAGTTTAGCAAGTGAGAAAATAGAGAGCATCAACATTTTGATAACAAGCGCTACAGTAAATAACAAAAGATATATAGATTTTTTTTAATTATTTTATTTGGTCATAAAACAAACAAACAACATACATTTTCCCAACAGATACGATCACATAAATATAACATAGGGAACCGAAGCAGAAAGAGATATATCCATAGACATAATGGACAATATGTTTGATTCTAAGAAATGACATATTGAAGTTTTTTCATCTATCTCTGGACTAAATCAACAACATTTATAAATCTATCAACCATCTATAAACAACCACTTCTATTATTTCCGCTGGTGTATGGATATTTTTTCCTCTCACTTCCATATTCCCCATTTAATATTCATCCATATATTGCTCCCAGATAGTCCAATTAAGGGTATTTATTTTCTTAGACTGTTCATTAATATTTTCTTTCATCAGATCTTTATTGTAATTAATTTTCTTAACCACTTCTTTCCAAGTAGGAATTTCAAATGTATTCCAATATTTAACTACCATCGCTTTAATGATCAATAATATATGAGATATCAATAATTTATTTCTAGGAAAAATGTCATCTATCCCTATATGGAACAATATTAATTCCGGGGAACATGGACATCTTGTCCCAGTGATTATGGTGAAATATCCACAACATTCTTCCCAAAACTTTCTTATCTTATCACATTCCCACCACATATCTTGTGCATTGCCTTCTTTGCCACATCCTTTCCAGCATAATGACGATTTTTGGGAATCAATCTTTTTCATAATCGCCGGAACTATATACCACTTTTGTGTTAATTTAAAATACAGCTCTCTATACATAGTATTAATAGAAGATTTCTTTATTAACCTTAAGGCCCTTAGCCATTCTTGCTCATTGTAATCTATATTAAGATTGTGTTCCCAATCTTTTATACTCTTAGTTTTCCTAAATGTCCTATGTTTTGTCCTACTTTTGCTAATCTTTGATACCAGATGATTCACCTGACCTTTAATCATAAATGCTTCTAAATCATACATTTTATCCATTTTATCATATATAAATCCCTTTTGTTTCATTTTTTCTATCAATATACCATATTTCATCCATGAAAAGGATTTTAGGGCTCCTTTCTCCTGAAGTTCCCCTTGCTTTATTAAACATCCTGCTGGGTATAAATCAGCTATATTAAGAATTGATGCTTTCTTCAATAGATTCACTTCTATATGAAATGATTCATCTCTTAATATATCTATAGGTGTAGAAGCGGAAGGTATATGAATTAACTCTGATCTAATTTTGCTTTTCCCCCAGAATTTTATTATAGATCTAATACCTTCTGGTAGTTTATCCCAAATTACATATTTTCCATTAAATTTCCCCAGCAATGTTCTTATTGGAGTAACTCCCAGGAGATCTTCCTCAATGGTTTTCCATCCTATTATCCTATGTTGTATGTTCATATTAATTATATGAGATATTGCTATATTTTCACAGATCTCTTTCATATCCGGAGATCCCACACCTCCCAGATCAAACTTTCTATTTGTTATTATTTTTTTAACTCTCACTTTTTTGCCTGCATATATAGATTTGTCTATTGTTTGCTGAATAGATTTAATAATGTATTCCGGAACTTTTTCCGGGACACATCTAAGTAAGTATGTAATTTTGGGGACGATGCTCATATTAACTATAGCTATTCTAGCCGACCATGAGAATCTTATTGTATTCCAATCATACAGTAATATTCTAATCTGTTTTAATATTTCTGTTATATTTTCTATTATAATTTTATTATTCTGAAAGCTAAATGTAATGCCTAAGGGCCTCATTCTATTACAGGCCGTAAATCGGCCGTAAGGCTGCGATTCCTTGCGGGGGTCCAGTTAACTCGCGATTCTATTATACAGCCCCGCAAGGATCTCCCCTTACGGCCGGCCGCATATCTTGGAACCGGCCGTAAGCTCTGAAATATAAAAACGCAAAAATAAATTCAAGCCTGCACTGTACAGCTCTGTAAATGCTAGGGATCATATTGGGGGACACGAGGATTAAAAGTAACTCCCTCTCAAGCTTGCACATCAGCCCAAACCCGAGTTCAAATTAACTGTTTATTTTCCGGCTGCGGCGTGGGCGGGTCTGAGGTGCTCCAAGCACTCTGGACTTTTTACATGTATATTTTACGTATATTAAAAAATATATATTTTACGGATTTGAGTATAGGGTAATTATGTGCTATTTTTGCTAACACCGAATATCACTTTATAGACTCTGCAAAGTGAAGGATGGCTTTAGTTGGGCTATTTTATGTGCTTAATTGCTGCTAGCGGGACCTGTTTGCTGCAAGTAAGCTGCGGCTCGCTTTTAGCCTTGCAGAGAGGGTTCCCGGAGCAATTGAATTGCAAATAGGAATTTCTTACGGCCGATTTCCTTGCGGCCGTTTAAGATCAAAGGATTTCCTCCGGCGCGAGCGGCCGCAAGAGATAGCAAGGCACCGGCCATAAGCCTGCCGGAATCCCCGGCCGGAGGGGAATAGTATAGCAGAATAGCTTGCGGCCGGTCCTTGCGGCTCCGCAACGGCTGCGGCCGCTAATAGAATGAGGCCCTAAGTGAGTAACATACTTAGTATTCCAATTAAATGTATATCATTTTTTTAATTTGTTAATTAATCTAACTCTATGTAGTTATGAATAATATCTGATTTCAGAGAATTTATTTTAAAGTAAGATACTCTACCAAAATCTGTTAACAAAAAGTGTAGATAAGCACATGAATCTATTGGGTCTGTTAGTGCTAGCATGATATCGTCTGCAAATAACATTATTTTATAATCATTATTACCTATTTTTATACCTTTGATGTTTTCAGCTTTCCTTATTAATGAGGCGAAGGGTTCCATAAATAACAGAAACAACAATGGGGAAAGGGGACAACCCTGTCGTGTACCATTACTAATCACAAACTTCTCTGTTTCGAAGTTTGTGCCTGTAATGTATGCTGTTGTATCCTTATAAATAGCTTTAATTGTTTTGGAGGCAAAGTTAATAAACCCAAACTTCTGCAGTACTGCATCCAAGAATTCCTAACTTACCCTGTCAAATGCTTTTTCTGCATCTAGTGACAGGATTAGTGTGGGGATCCTTCTTTTCCTTATGGTAAACATTAAGTCAATTAGACGTCTGGTATTGTCTGATGCCTGTCGTCCTTCAACAAAACCAGATTGATCTAAATGTATCAACTTTGGAATAATTCTATTCAATCTGTTAGCCATGATTTTTGTATATAGTTTTAGTTCAATATTAATAAGTGATATGGGACGATAACTAGTTACTTCTTCTGGGTTTTTCCCCGGTTTTAGAATATTAATTATTTTAGCTTCTGATAATTCTGACAGCATTTTTCCATGATTTTTAATCTCATTAAACATGTTTTGTAAATGTTCACTAATTTCTTTTTGGAAAATTTTATAATATAGATGATCAAAGCCGTCTGGACGTGGGCTTTATTAGCTTTTGCTTTATTTATTACTGCCTCTATTTCTCCCAAAGAGATATCTTGATCTAATAATCTTTCATCTTCTTCTTCTAATTTTGGTAAACTTACTTTACTCAAAAATGTATTTATCTCTTCTTTACTAGGTTTTTTAAATATAGGATTACTATTTAAATTATATAGTGAACTGTAGAACGTCTTCATAATCTCACCTATTTTGTCAGGATGAGTATATAAAGAATTATCTGGTCCTCTTAGGCTATATATTTTATTTTGATTGTTTTCTCTTTTTAGTTTATTAGCCAAATATTTACCCGTTTTATTACCCATTAAAAAAAATTATTGTTGAAATTTCCATATCAGAGAGTCTACCTGGTATTGTAGTATTTTATTTATTTGGGCTTTCTTTTTAGCAATCTGCGCTGATCTCTCCTCCAAAGGATTCGCTCTGTTTTCTCTCATTTGTTTCTCCAACTCTATGTACAGTAATCTCAAGGGTTTCCCCCTTTTCCCATGTATCCTAGCCATCCGTGAAATCATTTGACCTCCTATAACTGATTTATATGCACACCAGAGCATGGAAGATGAGTCTACTGTATTTTTATTTATTTTAAAAAATTCCTTAGTTTCCTTTTTTAGGAATTCCAAGGTTTGTTCATTCTTAAATAGGATCAGATCTATCTTCCATTTTTTTTTTTTTACTTATCTTTTCTTCTTTAAGGTTAATATATATCATTGAGTGATCTGACCATGTAGCAGTACTTATTTCTATATCCTTAATTAATCTAAAATGTATATATATCTGTTAGAAAGTAGTCTAATCTTGAGTAGGAGTTAAAACGATTTAAGAAAAATGTATATTCCCTTTCATCAGGATGTAGTAATCTCCATGCATACAAAAGGTCATCATTAGATGTTATTTTTTCGAAATCTTTAGATGTCTTTTTAATCTGATTTTCAGATATATTTTTTTTTTCCTATTCTATCTTTTACCGGATCCATCAACATATTGAAATCCCCTCCAATTATTAATTGTCCCTTTCTATTTTTTTTTTATTTCTTTAAGTATCTTTTTAAAGTATCTAATTTGTTTTACATTGGGGAGGTATATATTAGCTATTGTCATATTTACTCCATTTATTGTACCACACCATATTATATATCTTCCTAAGGGATCGATTATTTTAACGTCCTCGTGGACTTTTATATTATGGCTAAAAAGGATTGAATCTTTTATTATATGTTGAATCTATTTTAATATTTTAGTTTTTGTTATTTACATATCTTAAGGTATCTTTACCCCAGTGAGTCTCTTGTAGTAGGAGGATATCTGCTTTATTTTTTATATAATTATTATAAGCTATTCTCCTTTTTGATGGTGAATTTAGTCCATTAACATTATGGGTTATTATTTTAACCATTATTTACGATTACTACAATTACCTTCTTCATTTGTATCTTATTGCCCTTGCTTTGTATATTTGGTCTCTTTCTAATATATCTGGTTCTACCCTGTACCTCCCCATTATTCTACCCGTGTAATTTGCACCATTGGGAAATTCATTCATTCGTACTCTCTTACAATCATTGGACATGTTCTTCGTTGGGCTTAATCTAAGTCCAAGTTTATTTATTTATTTATTTATTTTTGGGGCTTTTATGCCAATTTTAGAAAATGCTAGGAGTTTTAATAATCTTACTGGTTTATTAGTTGGGAGGTCATGTATTCTTATTTCCATATTGTTTTCATTCTTAATTATAGCAACTTTATATAATAGTTGTAATTTCCACTTTCTCTCATTCTCCCCTCTTTTCTTCCTTTGATCTTTTACCGGGCATCAACTCCACAGAGGGAGAGTGCAAAAAGGAAAGAAAGAGAAATAAGTCCTCAGCACCAGAAACCGTGGCTTGTTCCCCTATAGTATATTTTGTATAATAACCTTCACTTATATATACTGAATTTATAGATATGTTTTGTACTATATTAAACTAAAAATGAATTTATCCCAATTTTTTTTTTTTAATCTCCTGATTTGCTTATCCTTCACATACTATTTCCTCTCTCCTCCTCTTTCCCCTCACCCTCTCTCCCATGGAACTGGACCCAATCATCATTACTTTTTCAGCATCGTCCTTTTCATATCCCCCAAAAATAAATACCTTTACATTTTTTCCTTTAATTAATTACTACCACGTCTTTAAACAATTTAAGTGGTTTAAACTATTATAAATTTCCTACAGGACAATACAATATAGCAAATAAAGTGCTTAATTTTCCCCCAATATATCCGTACCAAAAAGGAGGTTTATATAATTTTCTCTAAATATTGTGAACATCTCTATCTGGGACATTGTTGTTATCAGTAATCCAAATAATGATATCTTCATTTCAATTTTTTTATTTAGGTATTAATGTGCACAATTACTCACTTTTTCTTTTTTTCCTTTTCCTTCCTTACCCCTTTCTTAGTCCCCCTCTTTCCTCTCCCTTTTCCTTTCTTTTTCCTTCCATTTTCCTCCTTTTCTCCCACAACAATGGTATAATCCCCTTATCTACAGATAACTTCCAGTATAAAAGTGTAAGTATATAAAAAGTGCTTATATTCCATAAGGTGCTAGTTATCCAATCTTCAGTTTTTACTCCTTTATGTGTTTAAAGTGTTTCGTATTCTATTTAAAAATTCTATATTTCTATAGAGTGCATACAAATAAGGTGCTTAAGTTTCCCCACTATAATGTCAGTGTTCTCTTAAGAAATGTTTATATCCTTTCCTCTGTATACTATAAACATCATGACTAACATATTGTATTAACAGTAATCTTAATTTTACAAGACAATATTTCAATAATTAATTCCAAATTCTAAGATTCATATTACTATATTTTCTACAACCTTTTTGTGCACCACTAGTAATCCAATCCAATCTTCGTTTTTTACACCTTTATGTGTTTAAAGTGCTTCGTAATCTATTTGAAAATTCTATATTTTTATAAAGTGCATACAAGTAAGGTGCTTAAGTTTCCCCACTATAATATCAGTGTTCTCTTAAGAAATGTTTATATCCTTTCCTCTGTATACTATAAACATATAGATTGTTTTCTTGATGCTAGATTGTTATAGAATATCCCAAGCTACATTTTTATTATTATTTAGGGAAAATGTTTCTCCATGGTTATTGATTTATTAATTAGAATATGACTGAATAACAATATCAACAAAAAAATGTAATGGTAGGGGTGAAAGTTATGTAAAATAATACTTATGTAACATAAAATTATAGGCCCTTGAAGCCACTGTAGACATTTCAGTATCACCAGGTATCTCACAGCAGAACTACAAGTTGTGATAGAAAGTTCTCAGTGTGACAGTGAGCCCAGCATGCTGAGATACCTTACTGTATGGGGAGGTATACATATGTTGTGCCACATGTTTGAATGCCACGCTGAGCAACAGCTTTCATCATTTTAGGATGATCCAATGTCTCCAAAGTCTGAACAGTCCTACACTAGAGTATTTGCACTTGGAATATAAAAGCAGTGAGCAGCTGGTTGAAAATTCTTAATGGACCACTGTGATCATATATTTAAAATATACCTTTTTTCAAGATCTACACTTAAAAAAATGCAAATAGTATTTAGAATGGAAAATAAATAACACAGTCTCTAATGTATTACCTTTTATATGATCAGCTTTCTGATGTTGGAGAAGACTTGTAACATAAGTTTCTTTTGGCACAATGGTAATGTGGCATCAACAACTTCTAGTATATTTAATAAGACTAATATAATTAAATTACAAGGATGCTCCATTATGGAAAAGTAGCTGAAAAAAAACTAAATGGATCCTTGCATTTAAGAATAATTTGATATAAAAGATAAAAAAGTAAAGGCTGTTTTTTTACTTGAAAATAACATGTAGAAAAAAATGAACGAAGAGGTCCTTCAAATGGACCTTTGAACTTTGATATTTTACCCTTTTTAATACCTACTCCCTTCCCAACCTTGTTTTTCATTTTCTCCTTAACCATGTTCCACATTTATTATTTATTTATACAGGTGGGCTCCATCTATGGTAGGACGGTATCATTCCATATTATAGAGTTCAAACATAGGACAGTATCATTTCATCTATGGGTGGGCTCCATGTATGGTAGGATGGTATCATTCCATCTTATACAGTTCAAACATAGGACGGTATAATTTCATCTATGGGTGGGCTCCATCTATGGTAGGACGGTATCATTCCATATTATAGAGTTCAAACATAGGACGTTATCATTCCATCTATGCGTGGGCTCCATCTATGGTTGGACTGTATCATTCCATCTTATACAGTTCAAACATAGGACGGTATAATTTAATCTATGGGTGGGCTCCATCTATGGTAGGACAGTATAATTCCATCTTATACAGTTCAAACATAGGACGGTATCATTCCATCTATGTGTGGGCTCCATCTATGGTAGGACGGTATCATTCCATATTATAGAGTTCAAACATAGGACGGTATCATTCCATCTATGTGTGGGCTCCATCTATGGTAGGACGGTATCATTCAATTATATAGTTCAAACATAGGACGGTATCATTCCATCTATGGGTGGGCTTCATATTCAATAAGTAGTATGAATTTAGTTTCCTATAAATTATAGGATGTTAATGTTTTGCCCACAAAACATTATGAATAGACAAGCTAAGCACCTAATCAAATCCAGACAGTCAAAACAAGTGCAGTTAAATGAGCATTTCTAGCATAGTCAGTGATCTGACAATGACTAAAATAACATTTTATTTATTTGTAGTTTGCAGCTGTACATATTTAAGAATGGGCATGCAGCATGACTTTCCCAAGAGTTGTTCTATGTTTATTCTTTAATTACTTTTTATTACTTTAAAAGAGGTATGAATGTAATGCTTTTTTAACATACATATATTAAAGGGACATGCAAAGAATAATATTCATTTTGAAATAGTGTATTTTTTTTTGTGTCCCTGTGTGTTTTCGATCCTCAGAGGACAATACACTGTGTCAAGTGTTTAATTTCTCTAGGAACTTGCCCTTGCCTATGAATTAGTTGTAATATAATTGTATGAGTGATACTTGTATGCCAATGAGCCCTTTAAACTACAGTATGCTTTGTGTAGTATTGTTTTATGCAGTAACAACTTTTGTAATATTTAAAACATGAAAACAGTTTCCTTTTATAATGGGGGATTACTGCTTTAATGCTGCTACTTACATCTTTTTGATGACCGTCATATGTGTTCTCCTGCCATGCACTATGACACAATTTTTTTCTTTATTTAATCATTTGTTAATGCTAATTAAACTATATTGCAATCTTCAACTTGTTTCAAACTCCCTAAGGAATTTTCCAATTTGCAAATGTGATTTACTTCTGAAAAGTAAAAGTTGTTTGTCACAACCTACAATGATGATGGAGTATAGAGGATCCTAGTCCTCTTATCTCCTGTAGGTTTTAGACCTAAGATTTGGGTGACTCAGACCAATGGACCTTCCTTGCGGATGCAAGAGCATAAGTCCCAGCTTTTGGTAGTGTGCCTGGGAAAACCTGGAAGGGAGTCAGAAACGATCTCCTCTGCCAGCATATGCCCCTGGGTCAATAATACACCTGCACACAAAGTCTTGATGAAAATTATGAACCATGTTTTATTTTAGAACAGCATATTTAACCACATCACACAAGAATGGGGGAAGTGGCTACCGTTATCCAGCCCCAAATGACGTCTGGCCAATCATGAAGGGGAACTGTGCGTGAACCAATAGTCCCCTCCCAGGTCCGCCCACTAGGCGAGGCCAACTAATTAATTTGGGCTTTGAATGTCCAGGGGAAAGCATGTCTTTTACTCTCCTGTGCCCATGCTATGAAGGCTGAGAAGCCTTCAGGCCATCCCATTGTTTCTGGGTGCCTGCCTGTCTGCTCTCCAGCTGTGAGCTTCCCATTGTTAGTTCTATGCTGGATACTTAGCTAATGGGATTAACAGGCCTTTGGGAACAAAAGGAGGCTTGCCTGTATTCAACGTCTTCCCCTCTACAATATAATAACCTACTAATATAATAACATACATTCATATTTACAAATACAACACACAATATTTCACACACATACAACCAACACATCCCACCAGCTCCCTCACATGACACCCATTACAATGAGCCTAAACATGGAAGGGATGGGGATATGCTAAGGGGTAAACTTATAATACTTTATCCCCTAGACCACAAAATAACAATATAACCTTAAGTGGGCCCCAAACCTTTTGTTCTTCCACATGGCAACAGCATGTGGAAGATAACCCAGCCCAAAATGGCCACTGCTGCCAGTCACAAAATGGCCCCAGCATAGTTCACACCAAATCCAATATGGCCACTGGCTGATTCATGACATTGTTTATTTGCAGTGTGCACTGATTATTGTACAGGAGAGAGGAGGAGAGGTTTTGCCTGTGTTTAGGTGCACTTCATCGTGTGAAATAGTACACAATTGTATGTTAAAATGATCTGTTCTACTTAATTACAATAATAACATTTCAAAATCTAAAGTTTTAGTCTGTTTACAAACACGCTGTGTTGTGCCTACTGACTGTTACATGATATATAAAATATGTTGAACATATGCAGTAAAGGCATGGTGAAGAATTAAAGCAGTTTTCCCTGAAATTAGGAATGCATATAGCAATTAACCCACAACTGACCTATTTAGGTGATTCCAGCATTCCATTTTCTGCACAGATGAATTTGTGAATGGTTAACTCTTTTTTTGCTTATGCTCACTACAATGAGCTGTTGCTGGGGGTCTGCCTGGGGGCTTACGAGTAATACATGTAAACAGTGATTTCATTTATTAACTTATCAGTAAAAAACTCAGGTATTTCAAATAATCAAAAATAATTTCAACACGCTTTTAGTAGATCCGTACAGTGATATGACCCAAATTGTGCTGAATTAAGTGGCCCTTTAACTTACATACGTATATTACTTGTGTGGGTCTGCTTGTAATTGTGATTTACTTCTGAAAAGTAAAGTGTGTTTCTTTGCTCTGTGTACTGATTAGTGTACAGATGAGTAGTCAGAATCTCATCTATACAGAAGAAGGAGAGAACTTGTGAGATATCAAACAGTTCTAGAGTAAGTGCACTTACAGTGTGGGATTTTAAACAAAAGTAGGGAGTTAAAAAAGGGGTTAATGGTAGCACATAAAAGGGAAGAAAGAAGAAGGAAGGGTAAGGAAGAAGGGAAAAACAAAGGAGAAAAAGAAAAAAAAGGTATTTTTAATTAAGCTTTATATAAACCTATTGATTTGCTTTTCTCACTGTATTTCTGTAATTAGTAGTCATTAACCCAGTCCAATGGCAACCTCATTTAGTGTACTTCCTACCACATGCACTGCTAAAACAGTTGGTCCAGGGTCCATACAACCGTGACAGGTGTGAGCATATTGCCTCTCTTGAAGCTCAACTTGGAGAAATAGAGAGGAGATATGCTCCACTGGAAAGCAAGTTGGTGCTCACTTTAGCTAGGCCTAGCCTGGAGGCTAGAGATAGGACTAGTGAGGATGTCCAAGGAGGTAGCTGGGTTACAGTTAAAAGAGGAAAACAGAGGGAACAAGAGGAGAAGGTAGTACCAGTTCTGAGTTGGCAAGCACCAACACATTTGACAGATTGAGTGAAACTATTGGGGATGTCCATTCAGAAATGGCAATGCTAGATAGAGCTGTTCAGCCAGGAGAACAGTTCTACTGGAGGAGAGAGAGGGAATCGGTTTACTGTCTCCAAGGTGATCCGGTTTGACATGTTATGGATCTGGTAGGTAAATTATTGGGAGGGTCTGTAAATGAACCAGCGGTCTTGTTACATATTGGTACCAATGATAAAGTAAGTGAAAGATGAATAGTCCCAAAGAATGATTTTTTGAACTAGGAAATACGCTTAAGGCAATAACCTCTAAGGTAGTATTTTCAGAGATTCTACCAGTGCCACATGAAATATAAGGAGCCTAGGGAGCTTAATGCATGGCTAAGTAAGTGGTGCATTAAGAATTGTTTGGGGATCTAAGAGCAATGGGCTGACTTCTCACTTTGGTACAATCTCTATAGCAGGGATGTATTGCACCTTAATGATGAGGGAATTTTTGTGCTAGGGGAAAGGATGGTTGAAAGGCTGGAGGAGTTTTTAAACTAGTAGGTAGGGAGGGACTAGATAGAAGTAATGAGGTAGAACGTGTAGAGGGAGTCAGAAATTAATTAGTCATGGGGGAGAACTCAAGTACAGTGGCAAATACTTTAAAAATGCATGACAGCATAAAGTGTATGTGAGTTAGAATTCTTAGCAGTAAATGAGAAATGGGACTTCATAGGCATTACTGCAACACAATGGAATGACTCTCATGACTGGACTGTTAATGTGGATGGTTATAACCTATTTAGAAAACATTGGGGCAATGGTAGAAGAGGAGGAGGTTTTTGTCTGTATATTAAAACTGAATCTAAGCCTATAGTCAGAGAAGACATTTATGGTGGAACTAGCGATAATGTTGAATACTTGTAGATAGAGTTAAATAGAGGAAATTATAGATCTGTAAGCCTCACATCTGTGTGGTGTATCACCAAATTAATATATATATATATATATATATATATATATATATATATATTACACAAGGTTCGTCTACATTAAAAGGTATTTATTAAAAGGCAACAACACAATACTATAAATGTATCACAAACACACAGCCCAGACCCACGGAGCAACAACCCTTTTTAAATCTATCTACCTATATAGTAATCCCCTTCCCCAAACGCTTGATCTCACCCACGGTTAGGCCATCGCCATCACCATCACCTCCAAGAAAGAAACAGGAAGCAACAGCAGTTTCCTGCCTGGATATACCCTTAGTTGCATCACTTACTCCAGCAATTGTGGGAGGGAAGCAAAGACTCCCAGCCCTCCCACCTAGACCTGTTTAAGGAGGTCCTGAATTACCATGCAAGGAAGACAAGTTACCACAATCTGTAGTGGGAAATCTTTTAGAATGCTTAATATGGATAATATACAAGAATGTGTTTATTTAAACAAGGTTATAAGTAGGAGTCAACACAGATTTATAAGGAATAGGTCATGTCAAACTAATACAATTAGGTTATATGAAGAGGTTAGTAGGAACGAGAATTGGCAACTCAGTGGATGTAGTCGTTTTGGATTTTGCAAAGGCTTTTAATACAGTGCCACATGGGAGACTATTGTACAAACGAAAGAATGAGGGTATCGCAGTAAATATCTGCTCATGGATTGAGAGCTGGGTAAAAGAGCTGTTGTAAATGAAACATACTCAGATTGCACTAATGTGGTACGTGAGGTTCCTCAGGGTTCAGTAATAGGTCCTCTCCTTTTTAACTTATTTATTAATTACTTAGAACTACGATTCAAAAGTATAGTATCTATTTTTGCTGATGACAAAAAGTTCTGCAAGGTAATTAAACCAGAAAATGATGTACTTTCCCTCCAAAGAGATTTGCATAAATTAGAGAAATGAAAGATGAGATTTAATATGAATAAATGTTAGCATTTAGGAAGGGAAAATCGCCATACAATTTATAATCTTAACAGAGCAAATCTAGGGACATCCGATATTGAAGGGGATTTGGAAGTGCTTGTGGACAACCATCTACATGCCTTTGCAAATGCTGCTTGGCATTGAGCACTGTTAAGTAAAATCATAGCATGTATTAAGAATGGTAATGAAGCAAGGGAAGAAAATATAATTCTGCTATTATCCAATACC
Organism: Discoglossus pictus; assembly: GCA_027410445.1. Lineage (NCBI taxonomy): Eukaryota > Metazoa > Chordata > Amphibia > Anura > Alytidae > Discoglossus > Discoglossus pictus. The sequence continues at coordinate 146,138,242 of CM050168.1, forward strand.
TAGTACTTATTTGGAATATGGAATACAATTTTGCGCACCACTTTATAAAAATGACATTTTAGAGATGGAAAAAGTACAGAGAAGTACTACAAAAATATTAAAGGGTTATAGAATTGCTTAGCTATGATGATAGACTTTTTTTCCAGGAGGGAATATGATTACCTTATATAGATACATCCAGGGTCAATATAAGACTTTGTCAAATGAACATTTTGTGCCAACAGGTTTTCAACTGACAAGAGGACATCTCTGGAGGTTAGATGGGAAAATATTCCACCATTAAGAAAGAAAAAGGTTCTTCACAGTAAGGGTGGTTAAACTGTGGACTACCACCAAGAAGTGGTAACATCAGATTCAATAAATAACTTTAAAAATGGATTGGACATATTTTTGAATAAAAAGGGCATTCAGGGTTATCTTGGATAACTAAAGAAGGAGTATTGATCCAGGGAGGAATTTTTTTGGCAGTATCTGGGGTCAGAAAGGAATTTTATTTGTTGCCTCTTTGAGCCAATTCGCAATGTTATCAATTAACAATTAATCTGCATCTTATAAAAATCAGAGATCAAAAAGGTTGAACTTGATGGACTAAAAGTCTTTTTTCAACCTCAATTACTATGAAACTGTAACACATTATATCAACATTTTTGTAGGCTTGCTGCTTCTTTATCTAGACTAAGGTAGTTTTTACTTACAATGGCCATAATAATTGCAAGCCCGTAGTTACCTTCAAACTAAACTTTTGGCTGCAGGTTCCAAATTTGTTACATATATAGATGTATTTAATTGGCTCAAGCCCACAATTTCTAACATTTCAGGGCATGATCAAGATCAATTAAGCAAGCCTGTAAGTTACATGTTAAACAGAACCAATAGTAAATGAGACCATCATCAACATGGATTTTAAACTACAATCATTTATTATTTATAAATCTAATTCACTATCAGACTTGCAATACAGAAATCAATAAATCAACTGTTCTAGTCCATGCGGGTTCCATGATATGTATTTACTCCTTGATATCTATGATCTATATAACACTAAAATAAAACATAAAAAAAGAAAATGTTATTGCAGTTTTGCGAGCTTGAGACTGTTGTGCAATTAATTATAATGCCTGTCATTGCTTGTCCAGTATTATTAAGTACAGTATTGTGTGTTTATTTGCATTTGCAGTGTTACAAACAGATGTTTAACCCACTTGCGAGTCCTATGTAGTACTTGTATACTTTTTTTTAACCATTTGCCAGTTACAGGTTTGAAGACAATTGCGGACTTGTTGAATTGTTATAATTAAATATCGATTTTGCGTTTTTAACACTAGTAACATTTGTGGGCTTGATACATCAAAGGAGGAGATAGGACAGAGTAAAGTTTTTGACAACCGAAGTGCTTTTGAGCCTGTAACTCGCCAATGGAATGCGAGTAGCTAAATGTATCCAATTGAATATCAGTAACATGTATGGGCTCCTTTACAGGCTGAAGTAATTGTGATTTGGCCAACTGAATAGGGACCAATGTCTGTGGTTCCTTGCAACTGCTAACCTTTGTTCAAATTTTAATACAGATATTTAAATCTGCTGTCTCTGCTAGACAATTTAGAGACGGGACAAAAAGAATGATTACAGGTCTTACAGGCCTGGCATCTTCCAGAGCAAGTGCAAACTGTCCTATGACCTAGGCATGCTGCTCATGTTTAAAGTCAGTGGACATACTGCAGGACAGGGTACACAAAGACTTAGAAGGTTCCAGGTTGGGCATGCAGTGAACAAGCAGAATCAATCATGATACAAGCATCTCAAAAAAGGACAGGTAGGCGGATGGGCCCTTTCTACAACAATGAGGCATCTCTATATCTCACAGTGACATACTATCAAATTCAAACAGTGAAACATTTGTAAAATCACAAGACTAGAAACTGAAGGTTGTGTATTAAGGAAACAAAATGTAAGTTACATTACAATATGTGAAGTGTTCACATACCAAAGAGTTCACTTTTTAACCTGTCCTCTTTTGCAGCTTCCAGGATAGAATGCCTGCTGAATATGGGATCAAAAAGATAAGGCAGCTCCACTATCTCATGTGTGGCTAAGAGATGATAGCATGGATTTTAGATATTAAAACAGTCCATAAATCTCTATGTTTGCTTTCTGCTCAATAAACTTACTTTGTTTCAGGTCTCATTGGGACTCCATTTGGTAATCTGCGAGAAAAGGCTCCCTCTTAACTTTGGGAGCTTTTTTTCCCACTAGCTTTAGAGCCATCACATTAGTCCTTACATGTTTAGCTAAGTAATATTTACAATATATTGGGGTATATTCATAGGGCCAGGATTTAGTCATGAATAAATAATATACACCCGATGTGTCATATAAATAATATACATTCAATGTATATGCTGAGCATCATGTATGTGCTGAGCATCACGTAAAGGGGACTCTGTTATCCCAACACAAAGTGTAACTTAACCTCTGTAAAGCACTACAGAATATGTTTTGCCCATTACAAATAAAGGATAATAATAGATAGTAATAATGCACAACAATAATACATATCATGTGTTCAGGCACACTGGATGTGCATACACTCAGTCCAAAGTAATCATCTAAATCTATATATCATAATAATTTTGTAGCACATTCAAATCATATTGCATACTGTAAAGATACTGGATGAAAATGTCTCCATGTATATGGTTGCTTAATACTGAGGCTGTCACAATAAATAATTTGGCCCCTATTTAATTGAGCAATTGTTAGTTACTGGAGCTTGTAATGTATCCTGTAAACTAATTTGCTATTCAATTGGCATCTTGTAGCTACCCGAAAACGATTTGCGGGTTTCAGGCTGAAAACCCCTGCGGCTGTCAAAATCATAACTCCAACCCATCGAAGCCTTTGATCTTTCAAGGCTGTAAATGTTACAATCGCAAATCGCTATTCAATTGCTACAACTTCTCAAGTCTGTAAATATTTTTTCAGCTGTAAATGGCAAACATAGAAGAAAATCCTACGAGTACCAGATAGGACTCGCACGGGGATAAAAACACCTGATCGTAGCACTGTAAATGCAAATAAAAAAGCAATACTGCACTTTAAAAGACAGGGACAATTAAAAAAATTTTTTTACATTTCATCTCCGTATTATATCAATCTCAGTAATCAAGGAGTTAATACTGTACATATCAGGCCACCCACATGGACTTGAACACTATCATCCTTCATTTCTATTATTTTGCACAATGCCGGATTGCGAGTCTGATCGCATATGGGACTTTTAAATACGAATTGATTGACGTTTACCCGCCATGTTTTACTGACTGCATGACAACGGTCTCACTTACTATTGCCTGTTTCTAAATCTGTTGCTTAATTTATCATACTCTGAAATGCTATTTATGGGTGCATGGTTTATGGTTTAGGCTTTCGGGCAGGTAGCTGCGGGTTTGATCAATTGAATCATTCTGTAACTGTTGCAAATTTGCAATTGAATGGGGGCCTTAGAGTTTAATGATAATATGGGGAAGTGATAATACTTGTCAGATACATATTGATGTTAACATCAACAATATTTAACATAATCTCACATTTAAATGCAAACAACACATAACATCTGCATTAACAGACATTAGATTTAAAACAGATTGCCTTTTAGGATGTAAAAAACATGTTATGATAAATCCTGGTCATAACAATGACACAAGCGTTGTTGTTAAGATCTGCCCTAATACAGTGCCTTGCAAAAGTATTTACCCCCTTGACTTTTTACCTATTTGAAACTATTTTTTAGAAAAAGAAAACAGAAAATCGGCATGTGCATATGTATTCATCCCCTTTGTTATGAAGCCCAGAAAAAGCTCTGGTGCAACTAATTACATTAAGAAGCCACATCATTTGTGAAATGATGTCCACCTGTATGCAATCTAAGTGTCACATGATCTATCATTACATATATACACCTTTTTTGAAAGGACCCAAAGGCTGCAACACCGAAGCAAGAGGCACCACTAACCAAACACTGCCATGAAGACCAAGGAACTCTCCAAACAAGTAAGGAACAATGTTGTTGAAAAGTACAAGTCAGGGTTAGGTTATAAAAAAATATCCAAATCTTCAATGATCCCTATGAGCGTCATCAAATCTATCATAACCAAAAGCAAAGAACATGGCACAACAGCAAACTTGCCAAGAGACGACTGCCCACCAAAACTCATGGACTGGGCAAGGAGGGCATTAATAAGAGATTAATAAGAGAGGCAGCACAGAGACCTAAGGTAACCCTGTAGGAGCTGCAGAGTTCCACAGCAGAGACTGGAGTATCTGTACATAGGACGACAATAAGCTGTACGCTAAATAGAGTTGGGCTTTATGGCAGAGTGGCCAGAAGAAAGCCATTACTTTCAGCAAAAAACAAAATGGCACATTTTGAGTTTGAGAAAAGGCATGTGGGAGACTCCCAAAATGTATGGAGGAAGGTGCTCTGGTCTGATGAGACTAACATTTAACTTTTAGGCCATCAAAGAAAACGCTATGTCTGGCACAAACCCAACACATCACATCACCCAAAGAACACCACAGTGAAACATGGTGGTGGCAGCAGCATGCTGTGGGAATGTTTTTCAGCAGCCGGGACTGGGAAACTGGTCAGAGTTGAGGGAAAGATGGATGGTGCTAAATACAGTGGTATTCTTGAGCAAACCCTATACCACTCTGTGCGTGATTTGATGCTAGGACAGAGATTTACCTTCCAGCAGGACAATGCTGCTAAAGCAACACTTGAGTGGTTGAAGGGGAAACATGTAAATGTGTTGGAATGGCCTAGTTAAAGACCAGTCCACAATACAATAGAAAATCTGTGGTCAGACTTAAAGATTGCTTCTCACAAGTGCAAACTATCCAACAAAAATCCCAGTGGTAAGATGTGGCAGGCTCATAGAGAGTTATGCAAAGCGACTTGGAGCTGTGATTGCCACAAAACGTGGCTCTACAAAGTATTGACTTTAGGGGGTGAATAGTTATGCACATTGCCTTTTTCTGCTATTTTGTCCTATTTGTGGGCATGTTCTGTAAATTAAATGATGCAATCCATGTTAACTCCAGGTTGTGAGGCAACAAAACACGAGAAATGCTAAGGAGGGTGAATACTTTTGCAAGGCACTGTATATTGTAAAAATAGAGTGTGTATGCAGATTCTATATGCTGTTAGCACTGATTTCTCCAATAGTTACAATCTAGTTTGATCTGTAATTAATCTGAGGTGTTTCATCAAGAGGCCTTTGGAATGTCCCCCAGACAGGTCATATGAACTGCTATATTGTGAAGACAGCAGTAGAATATGACAATCTTACAAACTTTTTCTGAGAGTATTGTAGGGCACCACCTGAGCTGTGCAGGCAGCATACACTGTATAAGTTTCCTGCATGCTTTGTGTGCCTATCCTCTGCCTCGGTTTGTGGATTATTGACATCCTGCATCACCTGCCAAATGAAAAATTAGAATATTAGTTAGCTATTGTGGTGTCTATGTAATTTCACATTTATTTGAACACATGAAATAGTTGCATAGTGTATATGTAATGCATTTGAATGTGTAGCATCACTTACATATCTTGAAAATCTTGACTGTTCAAAGACACGGCCATAACTACGAATACACAGCTGAGCACACAAGTAGGATACCATTCATTGTTTGATCTGTGTAACACATGCATATCAGACACTTTAATGCTACATATTACCTGTGTCTATCAAGGGTGTGGCCAGCTCTGTCTGTGTGCTGGTCTGAAAATAAAGTATGAACAGTGTGGGATCTGCTTCATACTGAGTGTGCTTATTAGAGGGATCTGGCTAAGACACATGCAGTGTTACTGGATGGGGCCTATGGGACAGCAGATCTGTCACTTCTCTGGGGCAGAGATAATTATTTCATGGTGTCAGGCCAGTGACATCAGGCCAACCTGCTTCAAAGCTCTATCAGAGTACAGTACTTAGATAGAGCCGGCCACGCCCCGGATTGACACAGGTGTATTTATTACTCATAATTCCAGGTGCAATGTACTAACCTAAATATGTCTACATTAAGTAATTCAAAAATAACTAATGTGAACTTAATTAAGAAAAGTGTTAACACACCATTATATCTACTATTACTATACACCAATGATAATGAAGTTGCTCCACTTTGTGCCCACTTAACACCATAGTGAATATAAGATAAAATGCCAATTATAATGATTAACCAATGTTACCTTTGCAAACTTTCTCATGGGTACAAACAGTACCCCTGTCAGAAATGTTTGTCATTAACTATATTCAAATATAAAATATATAAACAGTGAGATAGATATAAACATTTTTATTACTCATCCATCCCATTTGTTTGTTAATAAACATATATTGTATTTATACAGGGACTAGTATGTTACTTCTCACAGACCCAATAATTTTATTACTCATCCTTTCCATCATAGTATTAATAAAAAAATAATATATTGATACAAGGATTAATACATTATTTCTCACAAACCCAATAATTACTGTTATATAATCTCTAGGGTCTAAATATTTTAAGATAATTTAGGATTGGGAATAACAAAATTGTTTCCTACTCAGGTTTTCAAAATTACAAATTGTTCAATATCAATGTGTTTATTTACGTAAATATTGATTCTATCCTATAAAGAAGGCAAGGTTCACAAGGTTGGAATAGGGACCTAACAGATCCAAGCTATCTTAACTCAGAAGTTGTGTTAAACATGTCTAGTCACTCATAATCTCAAGAACATTCCGATGAAAGTAGAAAGATTACAAATCTTGTTGCGTCTGTATGGTGTAACCATCCCCAGAAGTGTGATCCATTTTGTTTCCACCTTAGATAGTTATTTTTCTAAATTGCCACCACATATTCCTAATTTATTCTCTTGGAGGATCCAACATCTAATTTCAGGCTTAGAATGATGTCTGCAAAAAATGTGTTGCTACCGATGTCAAAGTCTTGTCTTTCTCCATATCCGAACAGCTATTACGGATGTTACCCAAATGTTCCCCAAGCTTCTTCTTATCTCTCTCTTTGTCATTTTCACATATCTCAGGTGACAAGAGCATTCTAGGCAGTAGATTACTGCCTTACTGCTGCAGGTATAAAAATCTTGAAGTGGGATGGATTTTTAAGTACAGACTTGTACTGACTCTACTATGGTCATATACTCAGAAACTGCACTGTCCACACTTGAAGGTGCCATTGGGAAATGGATTGGAATTCTTCAAAGTGGCTTTTAACTAGTTTATCTTTTTCGCCAGCAGGTATCAATTTTTTCTACAATCCATGTATTCAGGTGTACTTCTGATTTCAAAACCTGGATATGCTTGTTCAGGATATTAGATATTTAATTCCATTGCTGGCTGATTGTTCCAATGTATCTAACGGTTTCCTTTTCTTCTCTGTTTGTAGGGAGTGTGTAGTGCACAATGATAAGCTTTCTCAGTAGAAGTGTTACAATACCCTCTAGCTTATAGTCTGTTGGGTAAATGGAGGGATCTCACTTTAAAGGTCTCAATATCAGAGCAATTTTATTTCAACCTTAAAAATTCCACATTGGGTATTGTTCTTTTGGTTGATGGAAGGTGTGAGCTGGGTTAGTGCAAGATGCTATTTGTAGCTGTGGGTATTCTATAGATATCTTTCTTGACAGTTTCATTTAGTTCTTTGGAAATGTTTATATTTATTCTGATTGAGTATGGTAATGAAGACTTCCATAACTCCTTTCTTACCCTCCCAAATGATAAAGATGTCGTCTATATAATGTAGCCATAGGGAGATCTGATCCGTGAAGATGTCATTCTTTTTGTTGATGACAAGTTCCCGCTCCCAAATACAAAATATTTATGTCTGAGTATATATTTCAGAAGCTTGATCAAAAAATTTTGTTCCGATTTGTCAATGGTTCCATCTGTAGGAAGTATTCAATGGCATGGCATCCTGCTTCGTGGTTAATGGAGTTATATAATCCCTCAACATCACAGGTCGCTGGTAACGTGGATGATTTTAATGTTACATCTGTAAGCTCGTGTAGTACATCCATGGTGTCTCTTATGTATGATGGAAGTTCCTGCACATATGAGCTTAACTTCGCATCCAGGTATTTGCTGGCTTTTTCGCAAAGACTGCCATTCCCAGAGATGATCAGTCTCCCAGGTGGTTTTAATTTGTTCTTTTGCCCTTTAGATAGTAAATCGCAATTTGTGGGGAGACTAGGCTTAAATACGTGAACTGTTTACTGGTGTTTAATTCTGAGTCTTAGCATCCATCAATATTCAGTCAAACATCTCTAAAAAGTCTTCTGTGGTATGCCCCAACAATCATTTATAATAGTTTTTATCTAAGAGTTGTTTAAATGCTTCCTCTACATAGAGATCTGTAGGCCAGATGACGATATTATCCCCTTTGTCTGAGGGTTTAAACAAGACATTGTTTTATTCCATCATCTCTTTAAGGTCTCTATTCTCCATTTTGGGGGTGTTATGAATTCCCATAGGCTGAAGTTTCATCAGATCCACAAGTTTTACGTAAATTTCTATTGTAGGGCAACTTGTTAATAGAGAATAAAATTATGATTGTTTCCGAAGTTGATTAAACCAAAATTCTTCTGTCTTTGCATTAGAAACAGTCTCTGAGGATATAATTATCCATATCTCATTTGAGATGTGGTTTTGTGGACTTCCATTTTGTTCCCTCACAAAGTGCTTTTTAATCAATAATTTTAGTGAGAATAGGTAAACATCTTTGATAGTCTTGAACAGATTAAACATCTTAGTAGGTGAGAAAGATAAACCTTTCCTCGAAATATTCACTTGATGAGTTGTCATTATGTGGGAAAATAAGCTGATATTCAATCACTCTTCAAGATCTACTATCTCAATCTTCTGGACCAGGTTCTCCTTGGTTGTTGTCCTTCGTTCTTACGGTATCCTTATGGTCTCCCTCCAATCTGATTTGGCAGTCTCCTCAACGCTAGCTGATGTATCAGATTCGGATGAATTAACAGTATTGGATTTGCTAGATTCAAATTTAGGTTCCTTCTTCTACTGGAATTGTGTGATCAATCAAAAATCTGGCCATTTTTAAAATCTGATGAATCTCTATTAAATTTAGATATGTTGTAGTTAATAATTTCACAGTCTTTGCTATCAATTTCTATTTGTATTTTCTGGTAGGTATTTTTGAAATCCTCCATGGACTCAAATCTTTTTAGATTTTTGTTTAATTCTGTTATTTCCTTATCCAACTCAGTTAGAATCCTGGCCTCGTAATCCGATAAAATCGTGAGGAGAGTTTCTGAACATATTACCAGGGCCTGTACCCATCTTTCCGTATATTGATTTACATGAAAATTTAAACATGGAAAAACTTTGATTCTCAGGCCCCTTGGTATGAGATTCTTTGGTCAGATATTTATTGTGCATTGTTTTATTCCAAAATGCGTTGACCTGTTTCCTTCAATAACCTTTCCAAACTATATAGTCCATCTTTCCAATCACTCTCTCGTTCCTCATCATTTTGTAAATTGAAAGTACTCTCTATCTCTTCTACTCTCCTATTGTATCTTTGACTGTAATCCAAATCTAAATCAAAACTTGCCATATTTATTCTTAGGCTGTATACTAACGCTGTAATAACTCAGAATGCTATAATAAGTAGCTCTACTTGAAGATAACAAATTAAATACAACAGAGTTTATCCATGTTGCAAAGGAGGAAACTTGAAGTACACAAGGGGAGAGGGTTACAATGAGCGCCAAAGGCGCTCAGCACGGGGCTTGCAATGAGCGCCGAAGGTCCTCAGAGGAACAAAAGCATTATATTGTGTGGCACACAGCATTGCCATGGCTTAACATTTTATTGCCATCATTTTTGATGGGCAAGTCGCTAGTAATATGATATTAGGTATTATTTGTATAGAAACCATTGATTGTCAAATATATATTCCTGGATCCCTATTCTTATTGGGTGGTGGAGTTTGGACTGGGACCCATCAGCTGATACGTCTCTAACTACACTATTCTTTGTATGAAGACAGTAAATCAATTATCACATACAAAATCAAGTAATTTTCACAAATATCTTATCCCTAATTACCATTAACAAATATCAAAGATAATTCTTCCAATCAATGTGTCCTAAAATAGGTCACAATTTAGCAATGATTATACAATGTATCACCTTATGATCAAATCTTAAATCAATCATACATATTTATCGCGGTCAATGGTTTTTTATTGTAGCAGAATATTGCCATAAAAATGAATAGTTTGGTAATTTATACATTAAGTACATTTGTCCAACATAGTGTGGTGATAGCTAAAACCAGAGACTTATGCGGCTACATACTAGCATTTCAGATTGCAAGTCCGGAGTATTGGCTTTCCACAAAGCCCGCCATGTGACATCATCAGAGAGGGACACTGTCGGAAATCGGTCGACTTGCGCGTTTTGAGTGGGCTTCTTCAAGGGCCGTACTTCCTTTAAGTACAAGTAGGTTTGATTGGCAGTGTAACCCTCTCTTGTCTTCCTATTTTTCCGCTAATCACGAGACAAAAGCCAGGACAACTCTCAGCTACTGCATCAAAATAGCAACGATAATAGAGACTCATTATATTTTGGGCATTGTAAATAATAAACAAAAAAAAACTATTATCACAACTCATCTGTGATATATAACTTAATGTGTGCTATGTCTTTTGTCTCCATAATATAAATCCAATTACATAGATATTCATATATATAAATGTAACGTAGGATCAAAATATTCTATCTACTAGAGAATCTAATAAATCCATTTATAATCCCCAATACTTACTCTAGATTGGGAAAAGTCTTGTTCTATCTATTACCCACTGACCACATATGACCTTAATAGATGCATCATTACTATACAGTATAACCTTTAATCCCTTATTAATACATAGTCGGATACATTTATGACTGTGCTCTGTTTATACATTAAAGTTTTGTTATACAGTTATCACTGTTTCAGTGTTTCGTGTGTTTGGAATGTTTAATATTTTGGGACATCAACATACATAACATTTAAGTAACAGTCATATATTTGTATGTATACATTGAGCCACCATAGAGGACAAATCGCCCCATTGGAAAATGTGTAGGGGAATTATATTGCCACATGGGAAATGTGGGTGGTGTGGTAGATAGCCCCAAACATAAGGCCATAGTGTACCACCATGCTCCATGTGGTCTTATGGCATATGTCTCTGCCTTATCCTGTATACTACAGGGATACTACCCCAACTGAGCGCTGATTCGCAATAGCGCTGTTTGCGCTAAATCTTGCCATAGCTCTTTAAATCGCGTTGCGGGCATTTTCATGCCCACTTAGCGTGCTTTTTTCAATATAGCGATGTTCAGCGATATGGCGATAAATGCCCCATTTAGCGTGGTTTTCGTATAGCAGGAACGCATATGCCGTGCTAAACCGGATAATCTTGTATATGTAATTCCCCATGTTATATTACTGTGTTCTGTGTTCTGTTTAAACTGTAACTAAATGGTCATGAACCGGTTAAGCAAAATAGGTCTACAATGAGACATTGTAGACAGACAGATCCAGTGATTGTATTGTAATCTGTTTTGTCTCATTGTTTGCCAGATATGCTAATTACATATCTGATGTGCTAGACAGCTAGAGAAGACATGTGTGTATTGGAAGTTAGCCAATTGTTCCCACGTGATAGACAGGATGCTAATGTTGAAGTCCATGTGAAGTCAATCTCCACTTCCTGTCATTATTGTATTGTATACACCCCCGCTCTGTATCTATCCTGTATAAATATTGTTTGACTTTCCCAAAAAAAAGTAGTTGAGTGGTGAGACATATAGAAATGGTATGTTCTCTTATTTGTTCCTGGTGGCTGCGAAATTGATCTGATCTCCACCCTGCAAGTAACTTGTCCTGGTCACTACCACAAAAAGCTTACTGAGACCCCTGGAAGTGCTGGTACAGAAGACAGATATCAGGGTGCTGATGCCGAGATTTCCAAGAACCCAATGGTTCTTGTGGGTGGTTAACCTGTAGTCTATAGCAGGTGGCCCTGGGCAGTAATAGCCCCTTCCCCTGGATTGTCACTGTATAGTATAACCATCCCTTCAGGCATTTGAGTACTGTAATCATATGTTTGCATGCCACTAATCTTAAGTTAATTGGAGTGGAGGTGATATATTGCCAGTAGTCTTTGTTCCAATATATATTTGATGACTCAAATATGTTAATGAATATGTATGTATGTATTTAAAGTCCACATTTGAGCCTCTGTGAGTGTTACATATCATTCCTAAGGCAGTTACATGTTGTTTTTGTTTTGCTATATAGTCATGTACTGTGTCTTTAATTGCTTTATGCATCTTTCAGCAACAGCTTTACTGTTATCCTATGCATGACCAGTCCAAAATATTATATATTTTTTTGGCATATTTGTTTCTTGGAGACTGTTGTGCAGTTAATTCTAATGTATTTCTATGCATTGTCATGACTCCTGGGTGAACCAGTATAATAGTATTCCATAAAAAAATGTAATTTCATGTCGGTCAATTAGAACTAGACATTGTTTAATTACCCAAAATGAAATGCTCAAAATTATTTTATAGCTTGTTGTTTTGTTCATTTCAACAATTTTTTAGGAACACCCCCCTCAGATAGCATATAATTAATCAGATACTGAATTTGTTCAGAATAATATAAATAGATAAGTGGAAAATATTCTGAAGTTATTTTGTCTAAGCTAAACAAATAAGACGCTGAGGCGCATGATATATATATTTAATAATCTTTCCATAAAATATTTAAAGATCCTTTAGTTTTTCATATGATATACCCTTGATAATTGCCTTTAACAATAAACAGAAAATAAATGTAAGATATCGAAGGCTGAAGCAGAGGAAGCCAAGATTTTAACAAAAGCACTGCAACTTTCTTATCCTTTGTGTATTCTGAAACTCATTTGTTTTGAGCCAGTATACCATTATTGTACAAGTAAGGCAGAAGATTGTAGATATAGATTGCGCAAGTTACGAAACAGAACACTCCATGATATTAATAGGTTTTGCTCAGCACATCCTTAAATTGCTTTTTTTTAAGGATGAGATTTTTAATAATTATTTTGTTAATTAAAATAAGGGCAATTGAGGACAAAAATGTAAAGAGGAATACATTCATTTCTTTTTTTACTTGGTATAAATTACAATAAAGCAGAGTTTCCATCTAGCAATGATTAAGCACATGGCATCTGAGTGGTATTGTTTTAAAAGATTTCATGATGCAATTTACTAAGTTTCACAATGATTAGGAAATAGAGAGTTAAAGGACCATTTATTCATTTATTTTTCTATATGGACTTTTAAATATTTAAATTTGATATTGAGCAAAATGTTTTAATATTTAAAAGATGCATATATTGTGATAACAGCCCTGATGAGGGAGAAGCCTGTAATAAAGTACTGTAATACCTGCTTCTCTTTAATCCCCAAAGGAGCCTAGTCCAGCCTTCACCAAGAGAATCCTGTTTGTACTGTATATGTGTTATATGTAGGTTTGTGGTTCATATGCTGTGGTCCAGTTGTTGTTGGCAAGGTCAGGTATTGGAAGCCTTAATGAAACTAACACAATGGGGTCACTCAGCATTGAAGACTTCCTGCTGAGTGATTAGGTTATTTGGCCTTTCTACCATAATTACATTAATTTTTTTTACTCTGCACCCAAACTAACTGAATTATCAGGAACCTTTTGTGCTTCCATGTATCAAAATACACAGGGATTTATATAAAGGTCATTACCCCTTTAGAAAGTGTACAAGTGCATCAGCTGTATTTATATGGGGGTAGGAAATAACTTTTTTGGCAGTTATAGCTACAACGTTGAACAGATATACATTTCTCACTATATTCCGAAAATCTGCTCTCACCAATAGGAAAATATAGGAAAATCTGCTCTCACCTTTAGAACAGATCTTTTTTACACTCTGTTTTCAATAGAAATTCCTTCAAAAGAGGATGTCTTAAATGTATGACAACCAAGGTACTTTACCATTAAATCACTAATAAAAGTGTTATCTTTGTGTGTAGGCCAGAAATCTTTTGAAATATACTAGAACAGTGTTTCCATAAGTATGAAATGTGTGACTGATTGACATAATAAACGTGGCCTCCATTCAGTTCCCTATTTTGTATAGTTATTCCGCTATATAATGGTCAGTAACTCTACTCTATTTAATTGACAATTTTTATCATGATTTCAAGTGAGCTACTCGTAATGCCCCAGAACAAGCCAGGATTGCAAGTTTTTCACTAAGTTACAATTCAATTTGAATTTTACCGAGCACTCGTAGAAAAACTGTCTATTGGACACTAAACATTAACAGAAGCCTCTGTTGAAGCAGAATTGTGAAACATGCACATCAGGATGTGACGTCAGTCGGCAGCGTTTGCTGCAATCAAGATAGTTCACTCTATCAAAGACTGCTTACAGAATTTTGGATAATAGTGGCTGAACACAGGAGCATTGCTTTTTTTGTTTTTTTTACTTGTATATGTTTTTTTTGTGTCCATTTTTATTATAAATCAAAAAGAATAAAAGTAGAAAACAAGTATTTTTGAATTGATCTGCAATCATTTTTAATAAGTGAAATAATAAACATTAAGTTTATTGGATATATTTCCACAGTGAGATGTTAATCACTCAATATACTTTGGGGACCATACATTTAGTTTCCTATTTTAGGAAATGTAGTAATCAAGGCATAAGTATAATGACTACTTATTGACAACATAAAGAGGTGGCTATATAAAAGTGTGTATATTTGCAGGTACTGCTTTGTTGGGAACAAGATGAAGTGAATTTTGTCACGGACACATTTTAACACATCATTTCTTTGGCAACAAATATGTTTACTTTGAACGATTGAGTGAGACTGAAGTACTAAACTGTGAAATCTGAAAATCCCATACCTCATGGTCCCTATCAAAGTTTCATCCCATTTTTGGATTGTGCCTGAACAGTGCTGGATCATATACACAATGTTTTTTGTGTTATATGATTGATTGAGTAACACAATAAGGTGGCTATATTGGCATTTTTAGGTTAAACATATATTGGTTGACAAAAGACTCCAAAATAAAGAGTTTTTCAATTAGGGTGTTGTAGTGTATTGTAAAATCCCAACTATAAGTGAGTTCTCTTACCTAAGATATAGATTTTTTATTGATTCTGACTACCCTGCTCCACACACCAAGCTTGTGACTGGTCTGTCACCACCCTGGCCTATACCAGACAGAAGCAGCTGCAGAGCTCGGGTGAGTCCATATCCCTCGCTGGGTCTTGTTGTTGTTGTTGTTCTGTCCTTCAGTCGCGTCTGAGTCTCAGTGGCCACATGGATGCAGCACACTAGGTACATCTGTCTGTGTTTCTGGTTGTGCTTATCCATATGGTTTTCATGGCAAAGATACTGGAGTGGGTTGTCCTACTACAGTGGACTATAATTTGTCTGACCTCTCTAAAATGATGTGCCCATCTTGAGTGACTCTTCGTGATATAGCTCACAGCTTCATTGAGGTAACAAGCCCCTACAGATGTGTATATATATATATATATATATATATATATATATATATATATGTGTGTGTAAAGGAGCATAATTAGTAATATGTACTTAATTAACCACTCAAATATGTTTTTCGCAACTTAATATTAACTACCGTATTTTTCGCCGTATAAGATGCACTTTTTCTTCCCCAAAACTGGGGGAGGAAAGTTGGTGCGTCTTATACGGCGAATATACCTTTTCAAACTGCCTCTGTCCTCTTGATCTCACCCCAGCGCTTCCTACCAGCATCGCGTCGGCCGGTGCGTCCTAGTGACGTCACACACGCAACGCTGCAGTACACGAGGAGTGCTGGTAGGAAGCGCTGGGGTGAGATCAAGATGGCAGAGATCAGAAGAAAGGTGAGGATCAGGGGGGTCAGGGAGGATCAGGACGGTCAGGGAGGATCAGGAGGGTCAGGGAGGATCAGGAGGGTCAGGGAGGGTAAAGGGCTCCCAAATGCTCCCAAATGCTGCAGTATATGGATATGTATGTGTATATGTGTGTATGTGTGTGTATGTGTGCATGTATGTGTGTGTGTATATGTATGTATGTGTATGTATATTTATGTGTGTATGTATATGTATGTATGTGTATCTATATATATATATATATATATATATATATATATATATATATATTTGTGTGTAATGTAGGTGTGTATCTGTGTGTAAAGTGTATTTGTGTTTGATTCAGATTTTTTTTTTTCTTGTTTTCCTCCTCTAAAAACTAGGTGCGTCTTATCTGCCGGCGCGTCTTATAGGGCGAAAAATACGGTAAGTATAGGCAGCCTATACACTGAATAAATATTTTGAAAAAAACACAGATTTATTCAAATGTATTTTTTTTAAAGATCATCTAAATAGCATGTGGGAGGTTTGAGATGCTTCTCCCACATGCTATTTAAATTATGTTTAAAATGGAGGAGGAGAGGGGCAGAAGGAGAGATGGATAAGAGGGAGAGATAGAGGGATAGAAGAAGAGGCATATAATCTACGTCTAACTATATATATCCCTCTCTCTCTATCCCTTCTTCTCTCTCTCTATCCCTTCCACTCTCTCCCTCTCTCTATCCCTTTCACTCTCTCTATCACTCTCTCTCTCTCTCTCTCTCTATATATATATATATATATATATATATATATATATATATATATCCCTCTCTACTATTTTCTCTATCATTCTCTCTCACTACTCCCCCCCCCCCCCTTTCTCTCTATCTCTATCCCTGTCTCTCTCTATGGGATCACTTTTGGGGGTGGAGTCTGTGTCACTGGGTAGGGTATATACAGGTAACATGTTGTGAGGTGTTTATACTGTTGGGTGGAGTCAATGTAAGGGGAGGGGCCAGGTCTCTATATTCCGCCCCACCACTTGGAAAGTCACCAGCCACCACTTAACATATGGGGAAAATAGATGGTTTTAAAAGTATTTCTAAGACCGCCAACAGCAGTTAAAGAGACAGCATTATGCTAAAACCCCATAAAACAGATCCATAGGCACAAATGTGCAATTAGAAAATATTTATTTTTCAATTACAATGTCTGAGTCATATACATATTGGAAAAATCAAAACCAATGCTGAGACCTGAAAATGCACTTAATAGATAGTACTGTTATGAAAAGAATGGAAAAGCATGTAACTGTATTAGAAATGAATACTTAACAATCACATATAATAGTTGTCAATTTGCGAGTTGTTGTCACGCTTGAGGCCCATAGGGCCGCAACAGTGAGACGTTGAGGCACACAGGACTTAGGCTGCAATGAGCGCTGAAGGCGCTCATTGCACTGCGAGCCTCATAAAGTGAGGCGAGCATTTGAGGCACACAGGACTTAAGCTGCAATGAGCTGGCACACATCTCGAGACACGCAGGACTTGCCAAAAATTATGGTCCGAATGACTTAGGACCCAAAGCATGTAAATGGACGGCGGGGCTCACAAAAATACGACTTTAACGGCCAAACCACCAAACTGGAAAAACATGAAAAAGCACACAAATATGTTCTCAACTCAACAGTGCATCACAACCAGTTGTTTTGCGTATATGACATAACTTCTCAGGGGGCAGAACATTGCATTGTGTGGCAAACAACATTGAATTGAATTAAAAATGTATTGCCATCATGTTTGACAGGCAAGTCGCTAGTTAATAATAATAGAAGACAAAAGTCATCAGCTATAATGTTTGTTAATTACATCAGACAGGAGTATCTGATCTCATATTGAGGATGACATGATTAACTAACGCATGTATTAATTTGGAGTTTGTGTAACATGCTATTAAATGTAATGCAAGTAAACGTTCGTAAATGTTATGCAAGTAAACAACCATTGCTACATTTGTACAACTTAAACCTAACAATCATGTGTTTTAAAATATATGTGTTTCTTTATTGCATTCTGATTGGGCATTTGTCGTTGATAGAATTGTTAGCCACTCTTAGACAGCAGTTTTGGTGGACTAGTGGAGAGGTGCTGTGTTGATGGCATCTGTGGGGGTGGGGGTGGGCGTGGTTGTGGTGGGAGATTTAGCATGTGCTGAAGGTGGGAGGATGAGGTGGTGATTTTACCATGGGCCAGCTGTCCGTCCAAAAGGAAGGACCAGGTGATGAGGAGGGGACAAGTGGGATGTGGCTGAGATGCGAAGAAGTCTCCTTACTGACCCCCTCCTCCTCATATCCCTCTGATCTTCTCTTTGACTCCTCCTACTGAGACGGATCTTAGGGGTGGGGGCAATCTTCAATATCCATATGCTGTTACGCCTAAACCGATGCCCTTCGCCTTGATCTCCGTAAAGGACCCAGACCTCTTTCCAGCTGAAATGAGAGAGCAATAGTATATGAGTTAATAATATTGTATGATCATGTGATCACTGTGTGTTCCTATATATCTAACATCATGTTGTTTGAAACTGGATGGTTCAATAATTAGCAACTGTGTGGAGTTCTCATTTCCTCGATAACATCATTGCATAGTGTTATGAGCATGGTTCTTAACGCTCATAACATTATATTGTTTCCTGTTTGCCCTCTGCAGCACATGCATACACATACTCTGAGAAACCTGTTCAGTGTGTCATACTAACCAATCAGTGTCCATCTATGTGCAACAGTTGTTAACAAACTGTTGAGACTTGGCCCCTGATAGGCTAGTGCACCACACTGCAAATCCATCCCTACAGAGTCTGTATCTGCATACACTGCAGTGGGCACACCCATACATGGACATTGTATTGGATGTTTACTCATGTTAAATATATTTTTTCATCATTAACCATTGTAAAGTGTTATTTGTACATATATGACACACATATGATGCTGTCCACCAAATCCAGGGAACTTACAAATAACTTTCATTGGTAGACAGCATTTACATTGGACGTGTGTTATCTATGTGTGTACAGTGTACATGTGGGAGTAAAAACAGACTGTTATTGGGGGTTACCACATGTATCTGTTCCTATTACTATGGGCACACTACCCTCTACCAATACCCTCTGAAACACAGATAGATGTGCCTGGGTGCTAGGAACCATGATCACAGAGAGTCGGACACGACTGAAGGACACAACAACAATATATATATATATATATATATATATATATATACATAAATAGGGAGAGAGAGAGAGGGAATTGGGGTGGGAGGATGACAAGCATACCTATGGAGACTACTGTGTTTCATACTCTTACATGTACTAATTAGCAGATAGCTATGAATGATCAATATTCCATATGTACTAATCAGTAAATATTATATGCATTTTTTTTGGTGAGTGGCATGTAATAGCTCTGCAAACTTGCTTGCAAAAATACCCTAGTAGGAATTTATGTGGGAGTCATGCAAGCAAGGTCTTTATATTTTATTCTGATCTACCTGTATGGACTTATCCTTAAACTATCCAACTGCTAAGATTCATTATTTAAAAAGGTCCACTCAAAATGTTAATAACCAGTTGTAAATATATGTATTTATATATGTACACTTAATTTCTGCAGTATCTGAGCACACTTTAGGTAGACCAATAAAAAAGTACAACAGCAGAAGTAAGTTTTAAATAATCTGTTGTTTTGGGAAAGAATGTGCTGAGTTTCATATACTAGGATTGATTGAATATCGGTTAATCTTCCTGCTGGAGTCATGCAATCTGGAGATACTGGCAGAATTTAGCAGGGAAGAGCACACCACCAAATAACAAAACATGCAAATATTCCCCTACAGCACCCAGAGGTGTATTCTTGATAGGAACATGTCTACTCATAACATACAAGAGCACGGACAACATGCTCCAGACTGTATGACACGTCTCACAATGTCCCATGTAGCCTCTGATTTATTATTCACAATAAAAGCTCATTCATTATGACCCTTCTGTTTATGACCCCCTACCCCTTTGAGCCAGGGATCACGTGCCAATAGCTGCCATGAGCCATGGGATAACTGGGACTCTCCCTGCCTATATGCTATGATCCCCCATTTAAAGTATAACCATTCGAGTCCCTATAAATCCCCATGGCACCTAACATTAATCCTATGCCATTGGGGTCTCCACAAAATAAAAATAAAAACTACTACTAATGGAGTTCCTTATAGGAGGTGCTCCTGTGCCAACTATACATTTTTGGAGACTTTTCCCAGTTTTATATAGAACCTTTGAGGATTATGATTGGCTAAAATATGTGTTAATCATATTTCAGCCAATCAGAATCCAATATTTGTTGTCACCCAGAGTTATAGTTAAATTTATATATTATGGGGGTCCCTTAAGATGCAGGCAGGGTGAATCCTGGAGATCTCCTGGTTCATGGGTGTAGAGCTATGAATCCCTTAGTTGTGTCAGGTATGAGGAAATTAGCCTCAAATCCAACACAGTTATGATGTTGGGTTGATAATAGTTTCAGATTTGGCACATTTAGGATTCTAAGAGGCATTTGTGTGGTTGAATGTACAAGTGGGTTTTTCAGAAAATGTCAGCACTTGTAAGGACCTACGAGTAACTCTAGGAGTGCTGAGATTTCCCTGCTGGAACAAGACGATGGCCTTTTAGAAATCCTCAATAGGACAGGTACTTTTCGCTTACTTTAGGTACTTTACAAGCATTCAGAGGGCATTTCTGGTAGTTTTTATATGGTGTATGTAATGCAATTGCTGGTAGCTGATTAACAAGTAAAAATTACTCATTATTTTTCTCACGGGAGACATGGAATGGAGACTAAGTCCACCTTTCCTGGGGCACATGGCTGATGTTATTTTTTTCTTCAGTACAGCTCCTCAGAATAGCAGGCAGACTAGGAGGTGAGCCAATATTTCAAGATGCAGTCAAAGTGCCCATTTCTAATTGGAATATGAAAACAAAACAGATTTGCACTGCAATAGTATAGTTCATTCCTTAACTTTCAAATAAAAATTAAATATACACTCACACAGTTTTTAATGGTAACAGGTTTAACAAATGGCATTAAAAGTAACAAGTCCCCTCAATACTATCAAACACAAATAGCATCTTCGTCTTTGCTACCGGGGTAGTGCTGTGCACTACTGAATACTCCTGTAAAAGGACACCAAACATGGATACCTTTGAGGGACTCAAACAGTCAAACTTTCCTTAAATGTTTTCAAAAACAAGTGTCCAATTCATCAGGGAGTGGACTGTTAATACTTCTTTGTCCCCACATTATAATTAAATACATATATACAGTGCTCAAATCAAATAGATTACAAACAATACATTTTACTAGTTAATTGCCCATCAAAAATGACAGCAATAAAATTTGAATGCTGGCAATGTTATTTGCCACCCAAAGTGAGCACCTTCGGCGCTCCTCGCCAGCCTCTCTCCTGTCTACTTCCTCCCTTGTGTCTCCCTTCCCCCTCCTCTCCCTCCCCTGTGTCTCCTTTCCCCCTCCTCTCCCTCCCCTGTGTCTCTCCCCCTACTCCCTCCCCTGTGTCTCTTTCCCCCCTCCCTCCCCTATGTTTCTCCCCCCCTCTCCCTCCCCTGTGTCTCTTCCCCCTCCTCTCCCTTCCCTGTGTCTCTTTCCCCCCCTCCCTCACATGTGTGTCTTCCCCCTCCCCTGTTTCTCTTTCCCCCTCTCCCTCCCCTGTGTCTGTTTCCCCCTCTCCCTCCCCTGTGTCTGTTCACCCTCTCCCTCCACTGTGTCTGTTCCCCCTCCTCTCCCTCCCCTGTCTTTTTCCCCCTCCACTCCCTCTGTGTCTGTTTGCCCTTCTCTCCATCCCCTGTTTCTCTTCCCCCTCTCCCTCCCCTGTGTCTTTTGCCCCCTCTTCTTCCCCTGTGTCTCTTTCCCTCCCCCCTTTCCCCTTATCCTCCTCTCTCCTCATCCCTTCCCTCCTTATCATCCTCCTGCTCCCTCATCCTCCTTCTCTCTCCTAATACCTTTCCCCCTCTCCAATTACCCCCCCCCCCCGCTCCCCTCACTTACCTTCATCAGCTGCTCATTCTGCTCTCCATTGTGTCTTCCGGCTGTGTCGGGACCCGGCATATGCTAATGACATGACATGCATGTGACGTCACATCATTAGCATATGCCGAGTCCCGACACAGCCCCCGTCTACTGTCAGGAACCAGGTACTTTGGGGGTGATGCGAGGCTGGGGGGCCTTGCGAGTCCTCCCCTGCAGGATCCAGGTAGTGCTGCGGGCCTCATGGTTATAGGCCGCAAACAGCTCACCTCACAGTTGTGGCCTGTACTGCCTATCCGCGGGCACGTAGGGATGAGCGCCTTTGGCACCTTTGGCACTCATCACCGCCAGCTTATTGCCTGGCCGCAACCGTGGCCCTCACTTTGTGAGTCCCGCAGTTGGGGCAGTTTTAACATTGCATTGCCAACAACTTTTGGTAAGCCTGCAATGCTGACAACTATATATGTGATAAAACAAAACATTCCTCATATATATAGGCATTTATATACTATATTCTACATATACAAGAACTGTGAACATTTCAAATCCATGACAATTAAATACAAATCAACATAATAATAATAATAATAATAATAATAATAATAATAATAATAATAATAACAATAATAATAGAACCACATCAATCAAAAATAAAATTATCTATTTGTATTCAAATCCTTTGATTGCAAAGTCCTTAAATGTGTATATCCAATATGCTTCTATCTTACTTGCTAGTAAACCTCCACCTCTACATTCTCAGTTGCTAACTGATATAACAAAAATAGCAAGCCTTGAACCTTGATCCCCAATAACAAATATATCACCTTTCGATTGATTATCTAAGATGTCTCTCCTACTTATCCTTTTTTCTTCATGGTATCATAATTATTCTTATATTCAATAAAACCTGAATAAATTCCCTTTTGTTTACTTTTGTTTATAATCAGTTTGATCGTTTGAACTACTGTAACTTTACATTCATTACTGCTCTCAACTGCTAATACATATCCATCTTTATATTTAACTTATGGTTTATTTATTTTTTAATGTCATTTTATATTTTTGTTTATATTCTTCCCTCTATTTCCTAACTCCATAAGCAGGCATATTACCTTAGAATGTATATTGTTTGGGCCCACTGACCACTTTTAACTTTGATAATGGCAGTAATCATCATCATCATCGTTTTCTGAAAACCACTCAATTTACAACTAATTTATTTGTTGCATTAAAGGAAAAATCACCATGTTAAAAAGGAACACAATATTTACTCTAAAGGGGGTCATTCACACACAGAATCCCCTCTATTTGGGATATTAGAGAAAACTATTCCCACTGAACAAAATCAAATGGATATTCCTATTAAAAACAAATATATTAAAAAAGAGGTCACAATTCTTAGGGACTAATAGGACTGCTTAAACTTGCTATTCCCCTCAAGCTGCAGGCTGAAACAATCTATCCTAGTATTTCCTAGGAATATTTGATTGCCCTTGAAGAACCTCATAGTCTGGGGACATAGATTACAAAGCTTCAGTCCCTATCTTTAAGACTAATAGCCATTTCACTACTCAACATAGCGTTATCAAATATAGGTATCACATCTGCTTTCCTCCAGTCATCTGGTAGTGACCCTGTGGTAATTGAGTCATGAAAAATTAGATATTTTGATGTATTCAAACAGTACCTAAGACTTTATTAATATGTATTTTTCCAACCCCTTGGATTTATTTATGTGTTAAACAATTATTTGGTGAAGGTAGTGGTGCCTCATTTTGTTGCTGTGTCCCAACCACAGTGTTATGGGGACCAGTTTAAAGCCATTTTTCACTGGGCTAGATTCAATAGAAACCATTGGGGACTGACTGGGTCTGAGAAAATATAAGGCTATGGGGAAGGGTCTCCCTTGCAATTTTCAAGTGATTGCAGACCTGTACCTGATTGGCCCATCCAAAATTCCTAGGCACCTAGGTCCTCCCGCGATTGGCTAACTTTAGAGCCTGGGGAACCGTCAAGCTGGAGCTTCAGCATAGGGAATCAGATCGGAATTCAGACAATCAGACGACTGCTTACTTTTAAATGGGTCAATGGATGGGACATGGAACGAGCTACTGGGAATGATGGTGCACGGCCAAAGGCTACTATTCCCGAATGGAGAGAGACTTTTCCACTTGGCCACTACAAAGCCTGCCCCAGTTATTGAACCAATGGATCTGTCTTGCCAGCATAATACCCACTGGATTGTACCCAGCTGTGACTAGCAGGGTACAACCCCCAGGACAGCTCCCTAACTCCCAGGACAGTGATGGCAGATCAGCCACTGCAGCCCCACTACTCAGGGGGAAAAAGCTTGACCAACCAAGAGACCACCTCCTACCAATACTAAGCAGAGTCCCTGGACTGTACTGGTGTCAGGGGTTGTACACTGGAGGGGGACAAAGGGACAGAGAACTAGCCTGGCCATGTTATAAGGGGTTTGATGTTTTCAATTCCTTTACGTATCGGACATTTATGTGTATAGCTGATATTATTCCATTCATGTGCTATCATGTGTAACCCCAAGTTATCTGTTAGTCTGTCATGCTCTTACTTAGAAATGTGTTCATTTTTAGTACCAGTATTAGGCCTTTAGTCACTGTATCTTTGTGCACTGTGGAACACCATCTTGTTCCACCAAACCAGTCACCGTAAAGCAAGTTGAACCAGTTCCTCCATCCATTCCATTGCCGATGGTATTTCTCCCATTGTTCTATTGTTTTGTTGTGTACGTGTAGGGAGTCTTGGACTCTAACAGACCCCAAGATAATAAAGTATGCTGCCAGGATTAAGATCAATGTTCCATATTTTGCTCCATGCTTAGTGTGTAGTTTATTGTCCTACTCCCTGTAATACATTATCGTTTTGCCTGTACGAGATGTAATATCCAACTTCCCCTCAATGTCTACATTGCTATACATTACTGTACCAACATGTGGGCAGATCACTAACAATGTACTGCAAGATGGACAAGGAATGTTGTATGTTTCACTGTCATAGTAACTATGAACACTTAATACCATACTGTTAGTGAGAACAGGACACAAAGACTTTAGTTAGTACTGTTCGCCTAGAAGGGTAGCACTTAGCAGCCTGGGTGATATTTGTACAAGCCCCATGAGAGATATCTGAGCCAGCCTATCTTTTAAATTTGAGCAAAATCCCTTTTTGGTACCTTGTTATCACTACCTGGATTCTAATTCAAAGGAACCTGCATCTGTTCTTGTGGTTTCTGCTGTATCCTGATCCAGTTCCTGGCCTGGAGAAGCAAGCTTGTCGCTGACATTTCCAACTCATCCGGGTCCTAAGGGGTGTCCTGTAAGCTGTAAACAGAAAGGTTTTGGGGGTCACCTGGTCCCTGGGTCATGACATACCTCTCTTGTGTATAAGGAAGAACATAATGTATGTAACTCATCTGCCTTTTCCTGGTGATTAATTTTCAGATGGCCTGTTTCACATTGTAATGTTCCTATAGCTTCCTTCCTGGCCTTCTTCCCATTAATATATTTTTAAAAACTTAGAGTCAGTCTTACTCTTCTTTGCAATTAATATTTCACTTTCTATTTTAGCCAGCCTGATAGCTCTTTTGCAAGCCTTTTGCAAGTCTTGTTGATTTCCTTCAACTCACATAAAGCATTCTCTGTTCCCTCTGTTTTCTTATAATTGAAATGATTTTTTACTCCACAACTTGATCTTTAAATCATTGTTAAGCCACACTGGATGTGATTTACTCCTTTTACTTTTATTTCCACATGGTATATTGTAATAAGCATGTTGTCCATTTATTTTCAGTATTTTTACCTGTCAGTTATTTGTCCCAGTCTATGCTTGTATTGCTTAAAATCGTCAATATTATTCATGATGACTAACTCTAGGATAGCCTCATGTTAATTGGGTTATTGTATAACCTGGGTCAGATAATAATCTCTGACTGTATTCAAGAACCTGCTCCCCTTAGTTGAACTGCTGCTCTCATTCATACAGTTTATTCAGGGTAATTAAAATCTCCCATTATTAGAACTTGACCATGCTTAGTTGCATTTCCAATATGAAAGAATAATTGCAATTCACTTCTATTTGAGGGTTTATGGCATATTTCTAACAATATTATTTTAGAATTTGTTCCCCCTTTATTTAACTCAACCCACAATCAGTCAATATTATCACCAGCTCCACAATAAATATATTCTCTGACTATAGGCTTAAATTCAGGCCTCCGTAGAAGCTCTGCCATGTGAAACGTGCGCGTCAGGCTCTTTTTGATGAACTGCTGTACATGTAGCTGGCGGCACTGTGCTGTGAACTCTGCTATAATAGAGTATACTGTAGTCTATAGGGATCTGTACTGCAGACATCATTATGGACATTTGATATCCTTCATACCGTGGTCCTCAGTAGTTTTCCTGGATTCTCACCATTGGACATAGAAGTACATATTAAATCTCATAGGCACTGAGATATATATAAAAAAATATTTGAGGGATGTTTCAATAAGTGCTTGTGTGTAACCAAGTGCACATTTGTATAAATTTATGATACAAGATAATTTCCCTTTGTCAAAAATACATGATTTAAGAGACAAGTTTGTGTTCTTTATGAGACTCCTTAATCAATTATGTGATAGAGAAGGTACATATTCATTTCTGCCATTATATCCTGTAGACTCCTACCTTAGTAACCTTACTCACTGCTCCATACTATGATTATTAATTGGTGTACATGTGATTTACGTTATATACAGTGACGGCAGTGTGTGTAGGTAATACTGGCCTTATACCAGTTTATAATCATCAATTTTTTTAAGTATACAGTATATGAGCCTGTTATGTATTTTAAGATTTTTCTTTAATAAAAGGTAAGTATTAAATAAAGAACCAATTCACTTCTTATACTATGTATGCCACTAACTATATAGAATACTTGGGGCTCATGTGACTATTTCTCATAAGAAAGGTACTGTCACCCAAGAGTTAAGCGTACTTACTATTTTGTACCACATTTGATAATATTTAAACCCTTTGGGGGAGATTGACTGGTTACAAAGTGCAAGCTTCTTTCTTTTTTCTATTCATTGTCTTTTGACAACTACTAGCCAATCTAACTCATTGAGATTTCACTAGTCTTTCCCCTTTGGACCAGGTTTCAATTTACTAAATTAGCATATTATTATGCTTTAATATATAAAGGTCCTCTTGTGATGTACTCCCACCAGGATTGATAGATACATTTTATTGTTCTTTTTTTCCCTTACATTCAGGCTTAACATACAGACAAATCAGTCCTGCTCAATTACAATTGTCCATATCTTTCCTAAATAAGATTTCTTGTTTTTTAATTGTTTAGTCACGCCCAACTCTCCGTGACCCTATGAACCACAGCATGCCAGGAACATCTGTCAGTCACTGCCCCTCTGACGTCCATGTTCATTGCTTCAGTGACCTGATCTATCTATCTCCTCCTCTGTCATCCCCTTCTTATTGTGCCTTCAATCTTTTCCAGCATCAAAAACTTCTCTAGGGAATCCTGCTACTTCATGATATGGCCAAAATATTTGAGCTTCATCCTCATGATCATACCTTCTAGTGAACAGTTTGATTTAATTTCCTGAAGTACTGATTTATTGTATCTTCTTGCAGTCCAAGTAGTTTTCACCAAAAGCATAATTCAAAGGCGTCAATTCTACGGCATCCAGACTTCTTCACATCCGTATGTTACTACTTGGAAAACCATATTTCTAACTATGCTGACCTTTGTTGATATTTTAATTTCTTTACTTTTTAGTAGCTTATCCAAGCTTGCCATAGCATCCCTCCCCCCCCCCCCCCCCCCCCCCCAGGAGTAAACTTCTTTAATTTCATGGCTACAGTCACCACCTGAGCTTATTCCTAGAGGAATAAAATATATCACTGCCTCCAAATCTTCCCTGTCTACTTGCCAGAAACTGAGATTGCTGTTTGCCATGATTTTCATCTTTTTAACATTGAGCAGCAGGCCAGCTTTTGTACTCTTTTCTTTTACCCTCATCAATAAGTCCTTTAGTTCCTCTTCAATGTGACAATATCCAACCTTGTTGCACGCTTTTTAACATTTAGTACCATTCTGTTGTCCCATGTTCGGTTATGACCGTGGCTTCTTGGTCCAAATACAGATTTTTCAGGATGCAGATTAGATGATTTGATACTCACTTCTCTTTAAGAACTTGCCACATTTGTTGTGATCTACACAGTCAAAGGTTTTAGAATAGTCTATGAAGCAGAAGTAAATATTTTTCTGGAACTCTCGTGCTTTTGCTATTATCCATCTGACATTGACAATTTGATCTCATGTGCCTCTTTTTCTGTGGAACCCGGCTTGCACATCTGGCAGTTCTCAGTCCATATATTGTTGCAGTCGAGCTTGTAGGATCTTAAGCATTTCTGGCATGTGAAATTAGTGCAATTGTTTGATAATTGGAGCACTCTCTTTTTCACTGACTTTTTCTTGATTCAGATGTAGACTGACCATTTCCAGTCTATTGGCCACTGTTGAGTTTTCCAAATTTCTTGCATAAAACAAGCAACACTTTCATAGCCTCATCTTGTAGAATTTTAATAGTTCAATTGGGATTTCATCAACTCTTGCAGCTTTGTTATCCGTAAGGCATTCTAGGGCCTATCTCACTTCACTCTCCAAGATGTCTGGCTACAGCTCATTGGACAAACAATTGAGGTCATCACTGCTGTTACAATCCTTCCTGTATAGATATTCAGTGTATCCCTTAAGCGTATCCCTTCTTTATCTGGTTTTCTTCTGTTAAGTCCCTACTTTTGTCCTTTATCATGCCAACTTTGATATGAAAGGTTCTTTTGAGATCCCCAATTTTCTCGAAGAGATCTCTTGACTTATATGTTCTGTTATCCTCTTTGATCTCTTTACTTCACTCATTGTAGGGTGTCTCCTTGTCTTTTTGCTATCCTCAAGAATTCTGCATTCAGTTGGACAAATCTTTTGCTTCCTTCTTTCCTGGGCTACTTTCAAAGCCTTATAAGTTTTATTTCTTTTAAGGATATTCTTTGTTGCTGTTTCCTGTATAATGTTGCAATCTTCGATTCAAAGTTCAGGCATTTTATCTACCATGTCTAATCCCTTGAATCTGTTCTTTACTTCCACTGCACATTCACAAGGGGTATTATTTATTTTGTATCTGCTTGGTCTGGTGATTTCCCCTCTTTTCTTCAGTTTAATTCTGAACTTTGCAATAAGAAGCTCATGGTCTAAGCCACAGTCGGCTCCCAATTGTGTTTTTGCTGATTGTACAGAGCTCCTTCATCCTTGGCTGTAAAGTATGTAGTTAGTTTGATTTATATATTGTCCACCTGGTGATATCCATGTGCAAAGTCATCTTGGAGGCTTTTGGATGAGGGTGTTTGCTATGACTAGAGAATTATCTTGACAGAATTCTACACATCTCTGACCTTCTTCTTTTTGTACCCCAAGACCAAACTTACCAGTTATTTCTGGTGTCCTTTGGTTCCCTACTTTAGCATTCCAATCTCCTGTAATGATAATACCTTATTTTCTTGTTCATTTATTGGGTTGTAATTGAGAACTGCTTTGGTCACCCTCTGATTGACTATGAGGGCTACTCCATTTATTTTGTGGGATTCTTGACCACAATAGAAGATCTGATGATTGCCTGATGTGAAATGTCCCATTCCAGTCCATTTAAGCTCACCTATTCTCTGGATATCAATGTTTAACCTCGTCATCTCATTTTTGACCAAGTCTAGTGTTCCTTGGTTCACAGTTCTAGCATTCCAGGTTCCAATGCTGAATTGTTCTTTGCAGCAGCTGACTTTCCTTTCCCCTTCAGACACATCGGCAACTGGGTGACCATTCAGATTTGGCCCAACCACTCCATTAGATATGGTGCTACATGTGCTTGCCCTCTTCTCTTTCTCAGTAATATGGTGGGCACCTTCTGACCAGAGGAGCTTCTCTTTCTGGGTCATATTGTTATGTTTCTGGTGATGCCTGTCCATAAAGTTATCTTAGCAATGCTAATGGAGTGGGTTGCAGTTTACTGCTCCAATTCCTTCTGCTTCCCCTTGAAACTATAACCAAGCTACCTCCCTGACATCCTCACTAGCCCTAACTCCACCTTCCATGCTAGATCCAGCTAAACTGTGCTCGGTGAGCCCCAACTCTCTTTCCAGTGGAACAATATCACTAAGTGCTAAAATCTCCTCTCCAGTTCTCTAAATTGAGCTTCAAGAGAGGCAACATGCTTACACTTCTCACAGAGGTATGGACACTGGATCAGTTGTTCCAGCAGTGCATATGTGTGGCAGGATGTACACTGACACTGAGTGAAATTGCCACTGGACTGAATCATGATTACTAAACACAGAAATACAGTGAGAAAACAAATCAATACATTTGTAAAGAGCCTGTCACTCCTTTTATTTAAACTTTCACACTTATACTATAACTGCATTTACAACAGAGCTGTTCAAAAGCTCCCAAGTTCACTCGTTCCCATTTAAAGGAGATGCTGACTAGTCCCCTGTACAATAATCAGTGCATACAGCAAATAAATAACCTTTACTTTTCAGAAGTAAATCAAAGTAGGACCCGCACAAGTCACACACATATATGTAAGTTAACAATGCAAAACCACCCCTCTTTCACCAGTACAATAATCAGTACACACAGCAAAGAAACAAACTTTACTTTTCAGACATTTATATACTGCTTATTCTTCAAGAAGAGAGTCAAGGTGCTTAGGAAAGGGAAGACAAAAAAGAGAGACATAAAGTTGTCATTCAATCTAAGACTTGGGTGAAGAGCATAGGCTTCAGTCTCTTTCTGAAAATGTCCAAATTGTTGCACATGGCAGAGATTTTCAGAAACTTGGCGCTGCAAACAAATAAAACTTGGAACCTAGAGGCTTGTGAGGAGATTCAGAGAATGGTTAATATATTTTCAGCTGCAAATCTTAGATCATTAGAACATAATGAGTTAGGAGGTCCTTCAGATAGCTGGGCTTTCATCATGTAGAACTTTGCATGTCAGCAGGCCAATTTAAAATATATGCAGTCTTTCACAGAAGAAAACTACTTACACACAGAACAACCTTCACATTTCCACAAAGTAACACAGTAGAAATGGCCAATAATCCTCTGCACTGCATCATCATATTAGTAGTAAAGAAAAAAAGAGAAAAGAATATTATAAAATAAATAAAAAAGATTACTACATGTATTCTTCTGAAATCATTGTAGTGTGGCATAAGTTCCTCTTAGTCACTCCATAACTGTATTTTCTCTCCCCACTTTTCCCTATGTTGGTCATCTATGCCTCTGTGTTTCTCTGTGGTTCTTCTGGTATGTCATCTCCTTGTCTGTTAGATGCTATCATCAGGCCATCAGCCTTACTAGCCAAACTGAACCACAGAAAAGGAAAAGTTTTCCCCAAAGGCTCAGGTAGGCAGTAAAATGCTGTACTGCTTCATTAATCTATAGCGGACCAACAAACTTTTAGTTTAATAGATGTTAATCCGGAGGGCAAAGCTCTATGATGGATCCTTTAGTACCTATTAGCTTTAGTATTTTTATTAAATGCATTTTAATAGTCACTCTATAACAGATCTCTACATTCCAAACATATTTATGTTGTTTTGGACATCTGTCTATAACATGAAGTACTATGTGCAGTTGTGGTTGTACACATACATATGCATACATTTTATTCAGCAATGCATTAGAAATATGATCAACAAATGTTAACAACTGCAGATCTCACAGTTTGGCCTGCATTATAAAAGTTTTGATTTTTGACTTGCATATTTTTCTTTATCTTTTCTCTCTACTTTTCACTATGCACACTGTAAAAACATGCTTGTATCTTAAGGCTATGTGTCTTAGTTTTACAATTAACAGTATAAACTAAAAATACTAGATTAGGATATAGGTCTTCAAGAACTCAGGGATGACACGATTAATGAACCTAGCACCATATGGTGCTTTTAAACTACAGTATTTATTAAAAATGAATCCAATAGTTTTTATAGGCTTTACACATTTGTTAATCCAACCTAATATCTCATCTGTAAATTCTGTATGATCTATGTGTAGAAAATACTCATCATTGGTTGCACAACTTCTAACTTTATGTTAACTGTAGGAGGGGCAGGGTTTGAAGTAAAGATTTAATGTAAATGACACAACCATACAGATAGGATTCAAACACATACTTGTAACATGCAAGCAGAGGAGTCAGCACCTATGTGTCACATTAAGGTGCTGAGTAGCTGTTTTTGCCACAGATGTGTACAAGAGATTATTTTATCCAGATGTCTGTGTTAGAATAAAATAAATAACCAATATTTTTTTAGAGTATACATATTATAAATATATATATATACATAAATATATATATATATATATATATATATATATATATTCAATTATATCACAATGTGAATCAATGCCAGACATGATACATGGAAGGAACTGTGACACAGCTTTGCTACTGAAGCAAGCAAATTGCATGTTGGCCATAAGATGTTATTTTTAATTACTGATTCTATTACTAATGATACTGACCGAACGATTGTGACCATATGCTTAGGAAGATTTAAGTTCAATAACTTGTAAAAGGTTTTCTCAGCTAAAATCTATATATAATTTAATACAGGCCAGGAGAAATTATATGAAGAGTTTTTTACCACCTGCATATTTTATCCCAATGTAAATACTTCTAGATTTAGACATATGCAGGTCCTGATACGCCAAAAAAGATTCAGACGGGACTGATTGTTACGTTGTTTTTCTATTGTTTGGAATACATTATTATGTATTGTTGCACAAAAATCCTGATTCCTCTAGCCATACTCTCATTATCCCAATTTACTTTTGA
Organism: Discoglossus pictus; assembly: GCA_027410445.1. Lineage (NCBI taxonomy): Eukaryota > Metazoa > Chordata > Amphibia > Anura > Alytidae > Discoglossus > Discoglossus pictus. Next base: position 146,171,240 of record CM050168.1, read on the forward strand.
TAATAAAAAATATCCCATAAATACAATCTGTGCATTAACCACCTTTCCATGCTTTTTTGTAAAAATGCCTGATGGAAAATTTGTGCACATACATTTAGTTATCTACAACTTGAGAATGAAATGCTACAAATTCTTGATATTCAATAATGTACTGTTATTTAGCAGCACTTTTTTTGGATGAATAAAAGGTTATAACATAGCAATTCCCCCAAAACAAGCATTTATCCATTTTTGGCAGTAAAACATACAATTCAATCCTTTTTCAGCAATTCTATCCAGAGCCGCAGAGAGCAATGATCACTCACATTATATCTTGCCTATGTGTGAAGCCAACATTTCCACCTCATGGTCTGTTTATTTTCTTCTATACAAGTGCACAAACACTTAACATCAAATTCATTACGTACTGTCCACAAACTGCATCCACTTAATGATAATTAAGTAATTTAATTAGTATACAGTCAAGACCAGAATTAGTATTCTGTTAAGGACCAAACAATGTATATACTTGACTTCCCTTGTATCAATTATTTTTAAATGATTTAATTTGCTATTTATTTCTGATTATTCAAGTCAGTAAATAATTGTGAAAGGATTATTGAAGTGACATACTTATAGTATTCTTTTTTGAAGAACCGCATTTAAACAGTTTATAATATAGTCGCACAGCCTTTACTTGTAACTACTGTATTCCTTCTTCATTTATTTAAATATTTACTGGATATGGATGGATGGACATATATTTATATATATTTGTGTACATATATTCAAGTGCTAGTACACTCCAGTGGTAACTAGTTTGACTACTTTTCAGCTATAGGATTAGAATATCGTTTCTGTTACCCCCTTCATAACTTATGGAGGATTTATACAATGAGAATTATTATTTCCCACCTTTTTGTATTCACCATTATAAGTTATTACCTTTCTAGTATATTAGGAATTTAACACTCTTATCAGTCACATCACCATTCTCTCATTATATGAATAACTTTTGTATCCTCCAATATATTTTTCACTTTATAGACCTTCACTGTGGTCTCCTAGCTGTTTACATACACAGCATAATATGTTTATTGCTCACCTTGTAATAGTCCACTTCTTATTTAACACTTTATTTTATTATATATTCACAGCTCATGTTTTAAGTTTATTCATTCACTTAGACAGTCCTCTTGTCAGTGATGTTATTTTCCATCACTATATTTAAATATCACTGTCTGCTCAGACATCTCTTGATAAAAACTTTTCACTTTATATTAGTAATTTTTAGCATATTCCCTCCACACAATTTTTATTTATATGATTATTATTTTTCCAGTAATACCTTTAGAAACTTCTACAAGTATATTCCTATCTTGTTGACCATCTTTTATCAATTAGTCCATCATGGAACTATATCAGGATTGTCTTTTGACCTCCATAGGTGCCTGCATTTGCTTTCCCCCTTAATTAGTATTTTTGGCCACACCAGATTGATTATAGATTTAATATATTGTACTCCGTCTCTCCCATTTTTGCATTCTAGATACTTCTCATTCCTTTCCGGTTGTCCTAGCAACCGCAGCACTTAAATACCTTGCATCAACGCCCCTTTCTGTTTGCCCATTGAGAAAGACGTCCCCTGTGACGTTGAACAACGTCAGGTGTAGGCGGAGCGTCACATGCGTTTCACAGTGACTCACATGTAGACACCCTAGTTCTCTGCTTCCACTCACAATAGATCCCTTGAATTACCCTACTTTACTCTATATCAGTTCATACCACTCTTTGACTAATATCCTAAAATATATTTTGCTAATGCTAACTGGAAAACTGTTTTTTTACATTAAAAGCAACATATAAGAGTTTTAGTAACTGTGACATAGCTGAGATTATTAAGGGAGAGTAGAGAAATATTATTACTAATTTTAAGAACTTTGTTGTGGACGCTGTTTAGAGCACTGCACCTTTGAATCCTTCCTATTTAAGGATGTATTAGAAGAGATATTGAATCTCCACTTGATTAGGATTCTTTGGTCTATTTTAATAGCTTTGGTTTTAGTTTACCCTTGTGTCGCTTGGTTTTAAACTTTTAAATCGTCGTTGTGAGGTATAAGTACCGAATAAAGTTTTCTTATTGTACATATATAAGTAATTTTTCCCATGCGTTGTTATACGATATATTGAGCTGTGATTTGCAGCAAAAGGTGGCTCTACAAAGTATTGACTTTAGGGGGGTGAATAGTTATGCACATTGACTTTTTCTGTTATTTTGTCCTATTTGTTGTCTGCTTCACAATAAAAAAAAAAAACATCTTCAACATTGTGGGCATGTTCTATAAATCAAATGATGCAAATCCTTAAACAATCCATGGTAATTCCAGGTTGTGAGGCAACAAAACACGAAAAATGCCAAGGAGGTAAATATTTTTGCAAGGCACTGTATGTATATTTAATATATGAATGATGGTAAAATGTGTCTGTATACCTCTATGTCTTCATGCATTTGATTAGTGTAATCTTATGTTTCCATGGCAATAATAATATGTAAATTAGAAAATAATGTTTGTGTGGCCACATGATTAAACTTTCCATATTAAATATGATGTTAGCATCATCACAGTGTAGCATCAAATCCCATATTGGTGCACACAACACCTGACATATGCATTAAGTGTGACATTATGATCAAACGCCTGAAATATGTTTTAAGTGTGACATATTGATCAAATATTAAGTCTTATTTAATCTACAAAACATGTTCATGTAAACAGTTCAGGCCATAACAATGACACAGACGTGGTTGTTAAGATGTCGCTGAATTAATGTGACCAAAATGTGTTCATGCAGTATATTATATGTTGTTAGCATATATTTCTACAAACGTAATACATATTTGTGGAGGTAATACTAATAAATCACAACATTATAACACTGTTCTGGATCACATTCCACTGAAGGTCTTTTTTTTAACAAACACGTTATTGTCATAATTAATGAATACACTAACACTAGATAGAATATAACATAAGTTTTATATGTATACATTCTCACATGCACAACAGCAATGGCAGGAGACCTAACAGGTGTACACAAGAATTCTGTTGATGGAGGTGTGTTTATGGATTACCGGCCCAATTTAAGCCAAATTCAGTGGCAACCGCCCCTCACTGGAAGTCCTCTTACTGCACCTTATGATATTTCACACACTTATGCGTATAACACAAAATGGTATTGTATAAATGTAGAGATGTCGCGAATAGTTCGCTGGCGGACTGTTCCCGGTGAACATAGCATGTTCGCGTTCGCGGCGAACTGCGAACATATGCAATGTTCGATCAGCCCCCTATACTTTATCATTAAACAAACTTTCACCCTGCACCTCACAGTCAGCAGACACATTCCAGCCAATCAGCATCATACCCTGCCTTTCAGACCCTTCAACCTCATGGACAGCAGCCATTTTGGAATCATAACTAACTTGCAGTCTTACTGAGAGGAGGCTGAGTGTAGGTGATACTAATTCGATAGGGAAAACCATAGCTAGGCTACTGTACACAGTGTCCAATACAGTCCTGAAGGACTCTTTTGATCTCTGCTGCAAGGACAGCACCCCAAAAAGCCCTTTTAGGGCTATAACATCAGTCTGTTTTTTGTTTTTTTCTATCAAATCTAAGTTAATTTGCCTGCCTACTAGCCAGTGTGTGTGTCAGGCTCACAACTGATACTGTGCCCAGTGCAACCAATACAATCAGGTGGTGTACCAGCAGTATACCTTTAAAAAAAAAACAAATTGTATTTTGTTAAATTGAAGTTCATTTGCCTGACAGCTAGTCTGTGCGTGTCTCAGGCTCACAACTGATACTGTGCCCAGTGCAACCAATCCAATCTGGTGGTGTACCAGCAGTGTACATTTAAAAACCAAAACTTTTATTTTGTCTAATCTAAGTTCATTTGCATGCCTACTAGCCAGTGTGTGCGTCAGGCTCACAACTTATACTGTGCCCAGTGCAATCAATCCAATCACGTGGTGTACCAGCAGTTTACTTTTAAAAACCAAAACTTTTATTTTGTCTAATCTAAGTTCATTTGCCTGCCTACTAGCCAGTGTGTGTGTCAGGCTCACAACTGATACTGTGCCCAGTGCAACCAATCCAATCATGTGGTGTACCAGCAGCTACTTTTAAAAAAAAACAAATTGTATTTTGTTAAATCTAAGTTCATTTGCCTGACCACTATTCTGTGTGTTTCTCAGGCTCACAACTGATACTGTGCCCAGTGCAATCAATCCAATCTGGGGGTGTACCAGCAGTCTACTTTTAAAAACCAAGGCTTTTATTTTCTCTAATCTAAGTTACTTTGCCTGCCTACTAGCCAGTGTGTGTGTCAGGCTCACAACTGATACTGTGCCCAGTGCAACCAATCCAATCTGGTGGTGTACCAGCAGTCTACCTTTAAAAAACCCCAAATTTTATTTTGTTAAATTGAAGTTCATTTGCCTGACAGCTAGTCTGTGCGTGTCTCAGGCTCACAACTGATACTGTGCCCAGTGCAACCAATCCAATCACGTGGTGTACCAGCAGTGTACAATTCAAAAAAACAAAATTGTATTTTGTTAAATCTAAGTTCATTTGGCTGACCACTATTCTGTGTGTTTCTCAGGCTCACAACTGATACTGTGCCCAGTGCAATCAATCCAATCTGGGGGTGTACCAGCAGTCTACTTTTAAAAACCAAGGCTTTTATTTTCTCTAATCTAAGTTACTTTGCCTGCCTACTAGCCAGTGTGTGTGTCAGGCTCACAACTGATACTGTGCCCAGTGCAACCAATCCAATCTGGTGGTGTACCAGCAGTCTACCTTTAAAAAACCCAAAATTTTATTTTGTTAAATTGAAGTTCATTTGCCTGACAGCTAGTCTGTGCGTGTCTCAGGCTCACAACTGATACTGTGCCCAGTGCAACCAATCCAATCACGTGGTGTACCAGCAGTGTACAATTAAAAAAAACAAAATTGTATTTTGTTAAATCTAAGTTCATTTGGCTGACCACTATTCTGTGTGTTTCTCAGGCTCACAACTGATACTGTGCCCAGTGCAACCAATCCAATCTGGTGGTGTACCAGCAGTCTACTTTTAAAAACAAAAACTTTTATTTTGTCTAATCTAAGTTCATTTGCCTGCCTACTAGCCAGTGTGTGTGTCAGGCTCACAACTGATACTGTGCCCAGTGCAACCAATACAATCAGGTAGTGTACCAGCAGTCTACCTTTAAAAAACCCTGAATTGTATTTTGTTAAATTGAAGTTCATTTGCCTGACCGCTAGTCTGTGTGTGTCTCTCAGGCTCACAACTTATACTGTGCCCAGTGTAACCAATCCAATCTGGTGGTGTACCAGCAGTCTACATTTAAAAACAAGCAACACTTTTTTCTAATTTCATTTGCCTGCCTGCCAGCGTGTGTGTCTTAGGCTCACAGCATATACTGTGCCCACTTGCCCAGTCAGTGCCAACACTCATATTTGGTGTTACAGTTAGTAGTCCACATTTAAACAAAAAATACAATTTTGACTGTAATACATTGAATAGCAGTTACTTGTCTGCAAGCGTGTGTGTCAGGCCTACAGAGTCTACTCTGCCAACTTCTGCAAGTGCACAGTGCCACTCATATCTGTTGTCACAGTAGCTTGAACACATAGTACCACTAATCGCAAAAAAATGACAGGCAGAGGCAGGCCAATCCGCAGGAGCCGTCATGGTCGTGGGGCTGTCATTCCCTTTGGCCTTACAATAATGCCCAGTGTTCAGAGGCCAGTTACCCAGAACTCAAAAACTTCTGAGGACATAGTTGACTGGCTAACACAGGACACCCAATCTTCTACAGCTTCCGCTCGGAACATTGACGCACCATCCTCCTCCAGCTTAGCTTCGGGCACCTCTCTAGTTACCACTCGCCCGGCTGCCGCTACCACCAACACTTGTACCACAGCCGCTTCAATTGATCAGTCAGAAGAGTTATTTACACATCAGTTTGAAGAAATGAGTGATGTGCAACCATTATTGCCAGAGGATGTAGATAACAGGGATATGTCTCAGTCAGGCAGCATTACACAGATGTACGTACGGTGTGATGATGATGATGATGTACCTGCTGCTGCTTCCTTTGTTGAGTTGTCAGATACAAGTGAAGCGGGTGATGATGATGACGATGCGTCTGTGGATGTCACGTGGGTGCCCACTAGAAGAAAAGAAGAACAGGGGGAAAGTTCAGATGGGGAGACAAAGAGGAGGAGGAGACAAGTTGGAAGCAGAGGGAGGTCATAGCAAGAAGCTAGTGGCACAGTCAGACAGCATGCATCGGCATCCGGGGTCAGCCAGACAGCACGCCAATCAACGCATGCTGTTGCCACCACCAGAACGCCGTCACTGCAGAGCTCAGCAGTGTGGCACTTTTTTGTGTGTCTGCCTCTGACAACAGCGATGCCATTTGCAACCTGTGCCAAAAGAAACTGAGTAGTGGAAAGTCCAACACCCACCTAGGTACAACAGTTTTGGAAAGGCACATGATGTCACATCACAAACGCCAATGGGATCAACACCTGAGTACAAGCAGCACACAAACTCAAAGCTGCCATACTCCTGGTCCAGCATCTTCATCCACGTCAACCACTGCTGTCCTCCTTGCCCCCTCTCAACTATCCGCCACTCCGTCTCTCGCCTCTAGCTGTTCCTGCTCATCTCCCCACAGTCAGGTGTCTGTCAAGGGCATGTTTCAGTGTAAGAAGCCAATGTCACAAAGTCACCCCCTTGCCCGGCATCTGACAGCTGGCTTGTCTGAACTCTTAGCCCGCCAGCTTTTACCATACAAGCTGGTGGAGTCTGAGGTGTTCAAAAATGTTGTAGCTATTGGGACACCGCAGTGGAAGGTACCCGGCCGAAATTTCTTTTCACAAAAGGCAATCCCCAACCTGTACTCGATTGTGCAAAAGGAAGTAATGGCAAGTCTGGCACACAGTGTTGGGGCAAGGGTCCATCTGACCACTGATACCTGGTCTGCAAAACATGGTCAGGGCAGGTATATCACCTACACTGCGCATTGGGTAAACCTGCTGACGCCTGCCAAGCATGGAATGCGTGGCTCTGCAGAGGAGTTGGTGACACCGCCACGACTTGCACAAAGGCCTGCTGCCACCTCTTCTACTCCTCCTACTCCATCCTCTTCCATAACCTCCTCAGCTGAGTCCTCTTCTGCTGCGGCGTCTTGCTCCACATCAACGGCACCCCCCCAGCTCCCCAGATACTATTCCACATCCCGGATACGGCAGTGTCACCCCGTCTTGGGGTTGACTTGCCTGAAAGCAGAGAGTCACACCGGGCCAGCACTCCTGTCCGCCCTGAACGCACAGGTGGATCAATGGCTGACTCCGCACCAACTGTAGATTGACAAAGTGGTTTGTGACAACGGAAGAAATTTGTTGGCGGCATTGAATTTGGGTAAGTTGACGCATGTGCCGTGCATGGCACATATGTGTAATCTGATAGTACAATGCTTTGTGCACAAGTATCCAGGCTTACAGGACGTCCTGAAGCAGGCCAGAAAGGTGTGTGGCCATTTCAGGCGTTCCTACACGGCCATGGCGCACTTTTCAGATATCCAGCTGCGAAACAACATGCCAGTGAGGCGCTTGATTTGTGACAGCCCCACACGTTGGAATTCAACACTCCTAATGTTCGACCGCCTGCTCCAACAAGAGAAAGCCGTTAACGAGTATTTGTATGACCGGGGTGCTAGGACAGCCTATGCGGAGCTGGGAATTTTTTTGCCCAACTACTGGACGCTCATGCGCAATGCCTGTAGGCTCATGCGTCCTTTTGAGGAGGTGACAAACCTTGTCAGTCGCACAGAAGGCACCATCAGCGACATCATACTATTTGTTTTCTTGCTGGAGCGTGCCCTGCGAAGAGTGTTGTATCAGGCCGTAGATGAGCGTGATGAAGAAGTGGAAGAGTTGTGGTCACCATCACCACCAGAAACAGCCTTATCAGCATCGCTTGCTGGACCTGCGGCAACACTGGAGGAGGATTGTGAGGAAGAGGAGTCAGAGGAGGAATGTGGCTTTGAGGGGGAGGAGGAAGGCCAATCACAACAGCCCTCCCAGGGTGCTCGTTGTCACCTATCTGGTGCCCGTGGTGTTGTACGTGGCTGGGGGGAAGAACATACCTTCAGTGAGATCACTGAGGACAAGGAACGGGACATGGGTAGCTCGGCATCCAACCTTGTGCAAATTAGGTCTTTCATGCTGTCGTGCCTGTCGCAGGACCCTCGTATAAAAAGGCTGAAGGAGAACGACCTGTACTGGGTGTCCACGCTACTAGACCCCCGGTATAAGCAGAAAGTACCTGAAATGTTACCGAATTACCGCAAGTCAGAAAGGATGCAGCAGTTCCAAATGAAATTAAAAAGTATGCTTTACACTGCTTATAAGGATGATGTCACAGCACAACAAGAATCTAACAGGGGAAGAGGTGAAAGTAATCCTCCTCCTCCCACGACCACGCCGGCAAGGACAGGACGTTTAAAAGACGTGTTGTTGATGGAGGACATTCGGACCTTTTTCAGTCCTACGCATCGCCACAGCCCTTCGGGGCTACAAAAATCCAGGCCTTATACACGCCCCCTGATAAGTGTCGTAACAAGTATTAAACTGATAAGAGTAGTACTTACAAACATGCCACTCCTATCTGGTGGCACCTTAGATTGCACGCGCCGTGCCCCAAATTTGAAGTGGGAGGACCAACCAAGCATTGTTTTCCATCCCCCGGTTCCAAAAATCCAGGCCTTATACACGCCTCCTGATAGGTGACTTAACAGGTATTAAACTTATAAGAGTAGTACTTACAAACACGCCACTCCTATCTGGTGGCACCTTTGATTGCATGCGCCGTGCCCAAAAATGTAAGTGATACGACTAAACATCTTTTTCCATCTCCCGGTTCTAAAAATCCAGGCCTTATACACGCCCCCTGACAGGTGCTGTAACAGGTATTAAACTGATAAGAGTAGTATTTACTAACACGCCACTCCTATCTGGTGGCACCTTTGATTGCACGCGCCGTGCCCCAAAATTGAAGTGATATGACCAACCAAGCATCTTTTTCCATCTCCCGGTTCTAAGAATCCAGGCCTTATACACGCCCCCTCATAGGTGATGTAACAGGTATTAAACTGATAAGAGTAGTACTTACAAACACGCCACTAATATCTGGTGGCACCTTTGATTGCACGCGCCATGCCCAAAAATTTAAGTGATACGACTAACCATCTTTTTCCATCTCCCGGTTCTAAAAATCCAGGCCTTATACACGCCCCCTGATAGGTGCTGAAACAGGTATTAAACTGATAAGAGTAGTACTTACAAACACGCCACTCCTATCTGGTGGCACATTTGATTGCACGTGCCTTGCCCCAAAATTGAAGTGATACGACCAACCAAGCATCTTTTTCCATCTCGGTTCCAAAAATCCAGGCCTTATACACGCCCTCTGATAAGTGACGTAACAGGTATTAAACTGATAAGAGTAGTACTTACAAACACGCCACTAATATCTGGTGGCACCTTTGATTGCACGCACCGTGCCCCAAAATTGAAGTGATATGACCAACCAAGCATCCTTTTCCATCTCCCGGTTCTAAAAATCCAGGCCTTATACACGCCCCCTCATAGGTGACGTAACAGGTATTAAACTGCTAAGAGTAGTACTTAAAAACACGCCACGCCTATCTGGTGGCACCTTAGATTGCACGCTCCGTGCCCCTAAATTGAAGTGATACGACCAACCAAGTATCTTTTTCCATCTCCCGGTTCCAAAAATCCAGGCCTTATACACGCCACCTGATAAGTGACGTAACAGGTGTTAAACTGATAAGAGTAGTACTTACAAACATGCCACTCCTATCTGGTGGCACCTTTCCTTTGATTGCACACGCCGTGCCCCAAAATTGAAGTGGGAGGACCAACCAAGCATCTTTTTCCATCTCTTAGTTCCAAAAATCCAGGCCTTATACACGCCCCCTGATAAGTGACGTAACAGGTATTAAACTTATAAGAGTAGTACTTAAAAACACGCCACTCCTATCTGGTGGCACCTTAGATTGCACGCGCCGTGCCCCAAATTTGAAGTGATACGACCAACCAAGCATCGTTTTCCATCTCCCGGTTCCAAAAATCCAGGCCTTATACACGCCCCATGATAGGTGACGTAACAGGTATTAAACATATAAGAGTAGTACTTACAAACACGCCACTGCTATCTGGTGGCACCTTTGATTGCACGCGCCGTGCCCAAAAATTTAAGTGATACGACTAACCATCTTTTTCCATCTCCCGGTTCTAAAAATCCAGGCCTTATACACGCCCCCTGATAGGTGCTGAAACAGGTATTAAACTGATAAGAGTAGTACTTACAAACACGCCACTCCTATCTGGTGGCACCTTTGATTGCACGTGCCTTGCCCCAAAATTGAAGTGATACGACCAACCAAGCATCTTTTTCCATCTCGGTTCCAAAAATCCAGGCCTTATACACGCCCTCTGATAAGTGACGTAATAGGTATTAAACTGATAAGAATAGTACTTACAAACACGCCACTCCTATCTGGTGGCACCTTTGATTGCACGTGCCGTGCCCCAAAATTTAAGTGATATGACCAACCAAGCATCTTTTTCCATCTCCGGGTTCTAAAAATCCAGTCCTTATACACGCCCCTGACAGGTGCTGTAACAGGTATTGAACTGATAAGAGTAGTACTTACAAACACGCCACTCCTATCTGGTGGCACCTTTGATTGCACGCGCCGTGCCCCAAAATTGAAGTGATATGACCAACCAAGCATCCTTTTCCATCTCCCGGTACTAAAAATCCAGGCCTTATACACGCCCCCTCATAGGTGACGTAACAGGTATTAAACTGATAAGAGTAGTACTTACAAACACGCCACTAATATCTGGTGGCACCTTTGATTGCACGCACCGTGCCCCAAAATTGAAGTGATATGACCAACCAAGCATCCTTTTCCATCTCCCGGTTCTAAAAATCCAGGCCTTATACACGCCCCCTCATAGGTGACGTAACAGGTATTAAACTGCTAAGAGTAGTACTTACAAACACGCCACGCCTATCTGGTGGCACCTTAGATTGCACGCTCCGTGCCCCTAAATTGAAGTGATACGACCAACCAAGTATCTTTTTCCATCTCCCGGTTCCAAAAATCCAGGCCTTATACACGCCACCTGATAAGTGACGTAACAGGTGTTAAACTGATAAGAGTAGTACTTACAAACATGCCACTCCTATCTGGTGGCACCTTTCCTTTGATTGCACACGCCGTGCCCCAAAATTGAAGTGGGAGGACCAACCAAGCATCTTTTTCCATCTCTTAGTTCCAAAAATCCAGGCCTTATACACGCCCCCTGATAAGTGACGTAACAGGTATTAAACTTATAAGAGTAGTACTTAAAAACACGCCACTCCTATCTGGTGGCACCTTAGATTGCACGCGCCGTGCCCCAAATTTGAAGTGATACGACCAACCAAGCATCGTTTTCCATCTCCCGGTTCCAAAAATCCAGGCCTTATACACGCCCCATGATAGGTGACGTAACAGGTATTAAACATATAAGAGTAGTACTTACAAACACGCCACTCCTATCTGGTGGCACCTTTGATTGCACTCGCCGTGCCCAAAAATTTAAGTGATACGACTAACCATCTTTTTCCATCTCCCGGTTCTAAAAATCCAGGCCTTATACACGCCCCCTGATAGGTGCTGTAACAGGTATTAAACTGATAAGAGTAGTACTTACAAACACGCCACTCCTATCTGGTGGCACCTTAGATTGCATGCGGCGTACCCCAAAATTGAATTGGGAGGACCAACCAAGCATCTTTTTCCATCTCCCGGTTCCAAAAATCCAGGCCTTATACACGCCCCCTGATAAGTGACGTAACAGGTGTTAAACTGATAAGAGTAGTAATTACAAACATGCCACTCCTATCTGGTGGCACCTTTGATTGCACGTGCCGTGCCCCAAAATTTAAGTGAAATGACCAACCAAGCATCTTTTTCCATCTCCCGGTTCTAAAAATCCAGTCCTTATACACGCCCCCTGACAGGTGCTGTAACAGGTATTAAACTGATAAGAGTAGTACTTACAAACACGCCACTCCTATCTGGTGGCACCTTTGATTGTGCGCGCCGTGCCCCAAAATTTAAGTGATATGACCAACCAAGCATCTTTTTCCATCTCCCGGTTCTAAAAATCCAGTCCTTATACACGCCCCCTGATAGGTGCTGTAACAGGTATTAAACTGCTAAGAGTAGTACTTACAAACACGCCACGCCTATCTGGTGGCACCTTTGATTGCACGCGCCGTGCCCCAAAATTTAAGTGATATGACCAACCAAGCATCTTTTCCCATCTCCCGGTTCTAAAAATCCAGTCCTTATACACGCCCCCTGACAGGTGCTGTAACAGGTATTAAACTGATAAGAGTAGTAATTACAAACATGCCACTCCTATCTGGTGGCACCTTTGATTGCACGTGCCGTGCCCCAAAATTTAAGTGATATGACCAACCAAGCATCTTTTTCCATCTCCCGGTTCTAAAAATCCAGTCCTTATACACGCCCCCTGACAGGTGCTGTAACAGGTATTAAACTGATAAGAGTAGTACTTACAAACACGCCACTCCTATCTGGTGGCACCTTTGATTGCACGCGCCGTGCCCCAAAATTTAAGTGATATGACCAACCAAGCATCTTTTCCCATCTCCCGGTTCTAAAAATCCAGGCCTTATACACGCCCCCTGACAGGTGACGTAACAGGTATTAAACTGATAAGAGTAGTACTTACAAACACACCACTAATATCTGGTGGCACCTTTGATTGCACGCGCCGTGCCCCAAAATTTAGGTGGGAGGACCAACCAAGCATCTTTTTCCATCTCCCGGTTCCAAAAATCCGGGCCTTATACACGCCCCCTGATAGGTGCTTTAACAGGTATTAAACTGCTAAGAGTAGTACTTACAAACACGCCATGCCTATCTGGTGGCACCTTAGATTGCATGCTCCGTGCCCCTAAATTGAAGTGATACGACCAACCAAGTATCTTTTTCCATCTCCCGGTTCCAAAAATCCAGGCCTTATACACGCCCCCTGATAAGTGACGTAACAGGTATTAAACTGATAAGAGTAGTACTTACAAACACGCCACTCCTATGTGGTGGCACCTTAGATTGCACACGCCGTGCCCCAAATTTGAAGTGGGAGGACCAACCAAGCATCTTTTTCCATCTCCCGGTTCCAAAAATCCAGGCCTTATACACGCCCCCTGATAAGTGACGTAACAGGTGTTAAACTGATAAGAGTAGTAATTACAAACATGCCACTCCTATCTGGTGGCACCTTTGATTGCATGCGCCGTGCCCCAAAATTGAAGTGATACGACCAATCAAGTATCTTTTTCCATCTCCCGGTACCAAAAATCCAGGCCTTATACACGCCCCCTGATAAGTGACGTAACAAGTATTAAACTTATAAGAGTAGTACTTACAAACACGCCACTCCTATCTGGTGGCACTTTAGATTGCACGCGCCATGCCCCAAATTTGAAGTGATACGACCAACCAAGTATCTTTTTCCATCTCCCGGTTCCAAAAATCCAGGCCTTATACACGCCCCCTGATAGGTGCTGTAACCGGTATTAAACTGATAAGAGTAGTACTTACAAACATGCCACTCCTATCTGGTGGCACCTTTGATTGCACGCGCTGTGCCCAAAAATTGAAGTGATATGACCAACCATCTTTTTCCATCTCCTGGTTCCAAAAATCCAGGCCTTATACACGCCCCCTGATAGGTGCTGTAACAGGTATTAAACTGATAAGAGTAGTACTTACAAACACGCCACTCCTATCTGGTGGCACCTTTGATTGCACGTGCCGTGCCCCAAAATTGAAGTGATACGACCAACCAAGCATCTTTTTCCATCTCAGTTCCAAAATTCCAGGCCTTATACACGCCCCCTGATAAGTGACGTAACAGGTATTAAACTAATAAGAATAGTACTTACAAACACGCCACTCCTATCTGGTGGCACCTTTGATTGCACGCGCCGTGCCCGAAAATTGAAGTGATATGACCAACCAAGCATCTTTTTCCATCTCCCGGTTCTAAAAATCCAGGCCTTATACACGCCCCCTGACAGGTGCTGTAACAGGTATTAAACTGATAAGAGTAGTACTTACAAACACGCCACTCCTATCTGGTGGCACCTTTGATTGCACGCGCCGTGCCCCAAATTTGAAGTGGGAGGACCAACCAAGCATCTTTTTCCATCTCCCGGTTCCAAAAATCCAGGCCTTATACACGCCCCCTGATAGGTGATGTAACAAGTATTAAACTTATAAGAGTAGTACTTACAAACACGCCACTCCTATCTGGTGGCACCTTTGATTGCACGCGCCGTGCCAAAAAATTGAAGTGATATGACCAACCAAGCATCTTTTTCCATCTCCCGGTTCTAAAAATCCAGGCCTTATACACGCCCCCTCCTAGGAGACGTAACAGGTATTAAACTGATAAGAGTAGTACTTACAAACACACCACTAATATCTGGTGGCACCTTTAATTGCACGCGCCGTGCCCCAAAATTTAGGTGGGAGGACCAACCAAGCATCTTTTTCCATCTCCCGGTTCCAAAAATCCGGGCCTTATACACGCCCCCTGATAGGTGCTGTAACAGGTATTAAACTGATAAGAGTAGTACTATTTAACACACCTTATAATAATGCAGAGAGAGGCAACGCAGTGAAACGAGTCTGAAGAAGAGGAGTCAGAGGAGGAAGGTGGCTTTGAGGAGGTGGAAGACCAAACACAGCAGGCGTCCCAGGCGGCTTGTTGTCACCTTTCGGGGACCCTTGGTGTTGTACGTGGCTGGGTGGAGGAACAGACCTTCAATGACATCAGTGAGGACAAGTAACGGGACATGGCTAGCTTGGTATCCCACCTTGTGCAAATGGGGAGTTTGCGGTTGTGCAAATGGACTGTTTGCGGTTGTTTGCGGTGCGTTAAACGGGGAGTTTGGTCTGTCACTGTGAAGCGGGCCTATCCCTTACACTACCTGATCGATACAACATCATACCTGATGTTTTAAAGCACGTTATTCCAAACAATTTAGGAATGTTAGGTAATTTATGCCCTTCATGGATTAAAACCAGACTCTGCCTCAACTATGTAATTTTCCGTGGGAGTTTTGACATGGATCCCCCTCCGGCATGCCACAGTCCAGGTGTTAGTCCCCTTAAAACAACTTTTCCATCACTATTGTGGCCAGAAAGAGTCCTTGTGTGTTTTAAAATCCGCCTGCCCATTGAAGTCTATGGCGGTTCGCCAGATTCGCCGGTTCGCGAACATTTGCTGCAATTCGCGTTTGCGGTTCACGAACCGAAAATTTTGTGTTCGCGACATCACTATATAAATGTCATTCTTTCCCATGGATATGACATACATGATCACTCTGGATGCTCTGGATCCATGCTGTCGATGACTATTGTTTGTAGTGTGGCTAGCCCTTTAATAGGCACCTGTTTAAGACCATGTCTGTTTCCTGATTTGTATTAACCACTTGAGTACTGGAGTCTGTGTTACCACTGCAGTTGATATATGTTATGTGGACATGTATTATTGCCAATAGTTGATGTTCACACATGTATGGTGACTCAAACCTCTTACTTTGCATATTTTACATAGAATGCAATATATGTGCCTACAAAGTGTTTAATATAATATTTATTTTGCAGTTGTGCAATTTGTATGTTCATATTATTACAGTACTGTCTCTTTAACTGGTTTTGAATGTCTCAGAAAGGCATTTTAGAGCCCTTGCATGTGGTATTCAGTGCACATAACTTTTCAGAGAAAAATCAGTGTAGCTTCAGTAACTTACATAACAACCATTAAATGAGATTAAAATGAGCTTTGACTCAAAATCTGTGGAACTTCATACCATAACTTGATAACAAATGACATTTTAGCTTAATTTAAGGTTGGGTTCACAATGTTGAATTTTGAGGGATTGAGATTGATAGGTTTCAAACTAACAGTGGAAGCTACACCATAAGTGCCTGCGCAAACGATTGGAATGGGTCCCATCAATACATACAATATAAAGTGAATACAGTTAATGTTATATAAATAATATTAAATAATTAGTAAAAATGATAGCTATTCATTTTTAACTTTGTATTTTGTTTTTAAGTTAATCACAACTTTGTGTTAAACATTTTTTTTATGAATTTCTTTTTTTTTCTTTCCAAATATAGTAAATATTAAAAGGACAATAAAAACACAATTTTGATGCACCTGAAAAAGTTTTTTTTTTATATAAATACAGGTTCTTGAGTGAATACTTTCCATTGAATAGATAATCACCCTGGGGTTATGACCCTTTCAGTCAATGAGTAGTGATAAAACTATATTGTATAAGAGCGTGAAGAGAATAGCTTTTGGGCACTCATACTTATTAAAGTATTTGTCCTTTTATTTATATTAATAAAATCAGAAACAGGAAATTGCCCTAAGTTCCATTATAATAGAATCAAAAATGTTGCAATCCTATACAGAGAGAAAAATAACCTGAATTAATTCCCTTTCCAGGTCACAGCTTTCACCATGTTTCTGCAATAATAAATAATATAAAAAAGAGATATTACTCACAGTTAATTCACAGTTTAGTATCATATAATTGATGTCTTAATTTTCCCTAAAAAACTTATTATGGGAAGGGTTGTGTTTTTTATTCTCATTCTCCTCTCTATTCTATTTTTTTTTTATATAATTATAATTATTATATTGTATAATATTGTTTACACATAGATTTATTAAATAGATTCCTGGGTTCAATTGGACCTTAGTGATTTAAAGTATAACCATGGGGTCATCATGGACCCCCATGGTATACTCAGACAGTTTTTTCTTTGAGGAAGCCAGTAGGGTGACATATATCAGGAAACTCAATGGACAACCAGAGCAGGGTCTATTTTATAGGTAAGATAAATTTCATCTGTTTCAAGCTTTAGAATGTAGAAAATTATGTGGACAAAACAGATCTTAAATTGTGGACACCAGATTATGAGTGCCAGTAGGCAGCTTGCTGATGACAGGGGATAGTTACAAAGAATACTTTTAGTTGTGGGATTTACCCTTTGAATTAATTATAAATTAGTGGATCCAAAGAATTATAAAAATAGCATGTAAAGATTATAATGTTACCCACTGGCCAGGGAGAGATTAAAACAGGTATAACCAGTTGTTCTCATTTAGAGGTGATAAAATAACTGATATGTTACTGAAATACGAGCCTTACTGATAAAATACACAGAGAGAGAAAAAGAAAACAGAGGCTGAAGTAAAAAAAACGTGTATAATAACCAATATTGAATGTATTTGGGATACTTTGAGCCTCATTCAATTGAGAAATTGTAAGTTACAGTAGCCCGTAGGCTATATAGGAGGCTGTAAGTTAATTTGCCATTATATATATTACCATTGAGAAAGGCTGATATAAGTCTGAAACGTGTCCGGTACAATTATTTAGTGATATTTATTTCATCCTTGTTTTACTGGTGCATTTACTTTATGCAGAAGTGACTGTTTTTTTTTACTATCCATACATACCACCCGCTTGTTAGTGGATGTAGGCATCAATATGTTTGCACTAGTGTGTTGTCAAAGTGAGTAAAGCAACATATACAGGTATTTCTTTTCCACAGTGCTGATACCCTGATCCACTTCCAAAAATGAGTTATTCTATGTGAGGTCTGCTAACCTCACTAGTATATAGCATCACTAAGAGAGTGTGACCTTGGTGTGTTATTGTGCATCTGAAGCACTGAAGCACGTGAATATAATACAATGCCACGTAGTTGCTGGGGCTGGACTTTGAAGGACAATAGCACTCTATTTGGGCATACTGAGTGCAGGTTTTTGGACTAACATAATTATTGGACATTAAGCCAATTTTCCTTGGACAATACTGCCATCCATTAAGGGGATTTGAGGGAGTTATCGACATAAAGAGGATGGGACAATAAATGTGACATCTTGCATTATATGCTGACATAAATTGTTTTAAATGTGAGTGCATTGGATTTCACTGTTTTTACTTGAATACATTTATTGTATATACTACACCATCAAGTTTTTTGCGCTTATTCACCCCCTACCCTCTTTTTGATTTTTATTATTTGTTTGGAGTGCATCCGTAGATAGCATTCATTTGGAGGAAGCAGCATCTACTTATGGTGGGGACAATACAGACATTGGACTGAGAGTTGAAGCAGACAAGCAACTACACCATTATATCCAGGTGGCAGATGATAAACCACAGACTCTTGACCCTATAAGTGAGATTGTTTATTTTATTACGGATTTAAATTTCACTTCTATACATATTTTGATATAGTATTCAGTGCTCTTAATATTCAAAGTAGGGTGGTTCATGGACAGAACTGGAAATTAATATAGTATACCTCTAGAGATAATATATTGCTTCATTGATTATATTGCATATATGACATGGGTTTTACACACTAGTACATTTTAGAAGAGTGATTGCGAACTACCATTCACTAAAAATACCTGTGTATTATTCAGGAATTATACACTGTAGTTCACCCCGGGGATCGGCTCTGTGGGGATTCAGTGTCACTACCACTGTTATTATTACTATTATCATCATTACAATCAGGTGTAAGCACATACTATTTACTTTTGCTATTCCTTCTAATGTAACAATTGATTTTTGGAGTGTATTAATATCTCACTTGTTTTATAATATATCTATCTCCTTTATAATTTGCTGTTCAATTGTCATTTTTTGGCGAGCCACAAATGGGCTACAAGTTATGGGCTTGAAATCCTTGCAGTTGTTACAACCGTAACTTACACCCCATCTAAGCCTTTGATCTTTCATGTCCGCAAGAGTTACAATCTCAAATCGCTACTCAATTGCTACAATTCCTCAAGACATATCCGTAGCACTGTTAAAGCAAAGAAAAAAAAATCAATACTGCACTGTAAATGACGGGGAAAGCGATGAAAGACATTAGAATTAATTGCACAACAGTCTCAAGTTCGCAAATCGTCAAAAAAATAATTTCATTTAAGTTTCATTTCAGGGTTATATCAATCTTGGGAATCAATGAGTTAATACATATCAGACCACCCATATGGACTAGAACAGTGTTTGCATACATTTTTTATAATTTTTTTGTCTTGCGAGTCCGATCGCATATCGGACCTCTAAAGGCTAATTGATTGACATGTTACCTCCATGTTTTACTGACCTAATGATGACGGTCTTATTTTCTATTGGCTGTTTCTAAATGGGTAGTCATGGCCTTTGCTTAATTGATCATGTTCCCGCCCTGAAATGCTACATACGATTGCATGGAGCTCGGGAAGGGAAGCAAAAAAAAAAAAAACAACCACCCCACAATACATTTTACTGAAAATTAAGAGTTACAATTCCCTTTAGATTGTAAGTAGCGAGTTTCCAGTCTTGTAGGGTGCTTTGGAAAAAAAAAACACTTTCTACAAAGATCCTAAGCTCAAAACAGGGGCCTTCATTTTCTGAATTTGTTAACAATAATTAATTTCCTTTGTTCTTATGCCTTGTACAGCGCTACGGAATATGTTGGCACAATACAAATAAAAGTTAATAAAAAAATAATAATAATAATGTGATACTGAAATGTAATATTAAGAGTAGTATTTTTGTTTTATATTATTTATTAATGCAAAGAGATAATAAAGGATGGTACGTGTAAATGGAATTAATTCAGGTTATTTTTCTCTTTGTATAGGGTTGCACATTTTTTAAAATTTGATTATAATGCAAACAAGGGCAACTTTTCTGTTTCTATTTTTAAGTATTAATTCTTTAGTAACCATGGATGCCCAAAAACAGTCGTTTCTCGCTATTAGTTAAATAAATGCTTTGCCTGTTCCATCCTCTCCCAATGATAACTACAAACACATACCCATCATCTAGTCCTCAGGATTTGATGCAACAAACAGAAAATTAACTCCTGTATGGAGACTTCAGAATTTCAGATTTTCTCAAAAATATTTTATGCCCATGCCTTACACAGCTGCAAATATTGTGAGTTTAGATCACATGCGACAAATAGGTATCTTGTTTCTTGAACTGCAATGGTCCTTTAAACATGTTTTACTTAAGACTTTTTCATTCTGACCAATATACTTAGGATGGCACTATTACTTCTTACTCCCAAGTAGCAAATTATTTTCTTTTGTCAACAAAAACTTTATCTGCTATTGAGCAGTAGCAACTTGCAATAACTATGTGTAAGTATAGCCAAGGGACGTAAGCAAGAGACATTGCTACTGAACAACAATATTGTACTAATAATCACTTCAGAGGATCAGTTAGGGAGTTCTTTTTGAACTATAGCCAAAATGTGTTTTCTAAGTTTGGTAGTACTTTGTCTTCCTTTCACTTTGATAATAAAATCAAATGGGTATCTTTTGCTATTTAGAGCTAGAGGATGCTTGAATTATCCATATTAAACTGAAAAACTGTTAAGGTTTCTGAAACTGGTTATTTAACTGGAATGAGCACAAAGGAAACTAAGATAACGTTATAATTTATTTGTAAAGAGCCAAAATATTCTGTATTTTAAAACTAAGAAAAATGGACATGTGAAGAGTGACAGAGAGAGAGAGAGGCACCTCGTTAGAGAGAGAAAGACAGTAACAGACTGAGAGAGAAAGACAGAGGCACAGAGACAAATGTGAGGGACCCCTCCCCACACCATTTAGGGATCCCCTTGTCATGACATGGAACTTTTTCCATGTTGCAGCTCAAGCATGTGCTTACCTCACAATAACACCTAGGCGGCTTACCTCACAATAGCACCTTGACTATAAAACCTGCTGTTCCCCAGTTTACCTGTCCTTGCTGTAGGTGTTCTAGCATCACTGAGTTCCATTTATTTCTACATCTTTGAGTGTACTGTGTTCCTGCTTCCCAGACATCGCTGTCAGCACGCCCTATCTGTGTATCTTGTGTGGGTATACTGGTAAAGTATCCTGGTTTCTTGGTCCATATACAGATTCTTCAGAAGGAGAATGAAATTATCTAGTACTCCCATTTCTTTAAAAACTTGACACATTTTGTTGTGATCTGCACAGTCGAGCTTGTAGGGGCTTAAGTATTACCTTTCTGGAATGTGAAATTAGTGCAATTGTTCAATAATTGGAGCACTCTACGGCACTGCCTTTTTTGGGGGATTGGGATGTAGATTGAATACTTTCAGCCTATTGGCCATTGATGAGTTTTCCAGTTTTTTTGGCATAAAACAAACAATACTTTCCCAGCAACAACTTGTAGAATTTTGAGTCCATTTGGGTCAATTTCACTTTGCTCTCCAAGATCTCTGGCTTCAGCTAATTGGACAAGCTATTGAGGTCATGACTGCTGTCAAGATCCTTCCTGTATAGATCTTCAGTGTATTCCTGCCAACTCTTCTTTATCTGATCTGCTTCTGTTAAGTCCCTACCTTTTTTGTCTTTTATCAGGCCCACTTTAGCATGGTCTCTTGATTTACCCATTCTGTTTTTTTCTATGATCTATTTACATCTCTCATTGGTGAATGTCTCCTTGTCTCTTCTTGCTATCCTCTGGAATTCTGCATTCAGTTGGACAAATCTTTTCCTATCTCCACTATCTTTCACTTTCGTTGTCTCCTGGGCAACTTTCGGATATAATATTTTCCTTAGTTTTGTTTCTTTTGGGGATATTCTAATGACTTACTCAAAGCCAAGTCAAAGGGTAATTTCTCCATTCAAATTCTACTGGATCTCTCTTTTGACACAGTTGACCATTCTCATTAAAATTCTACGATATTTTGGTATCCGTGACACCTCTCTCTCATGGTTCACATCTCATCTTAAAAACCAAACTTTTAGTGTCTCCTTCTCTGGCAATTCTTCTTCGCCTCGCTCTCTGACCATTAGTGTACCACAAGGTTCAGTCCTAGGCCCCCTCCTTTTCTCCATCTATACATCCTCCCTTGGTACCTTAATAAAATCTTTTGGATTTCACTATAATTTTTATGCAGATAACACTCAAATCCACCTCTCAGCACCAGAACTTCCCCCCCTCTCTTCAAGCTAATGTTGCCAACTGCCTCTCTAGCATATCCTCCTGGGTGTCTACCTGTCAACGCAAGCTCAACATGTCAAAGACTGAGCTCCTAATCTTCCTGCCCTCTTCCTCATCCTCTACTCCTCACTTATGACTCTCTGTCGACAATGCCATCATTACTCCCAGACCCGTTATTTTGGGGTTCTACTGGACACTGCTCTCTCTTCTACTCCTTATATCCAATCAATCACAAAATATTGTAATTTTCACCAAAAAAATCTCCAAAATCCGTCACTATCTGACACAAGACACGATTGAAATTCTAACTCACTCTCTCATCATGTCCTGCCTTGACTACTGTAACCAGCTCCTTGCTAGCCTCCCCATCACCTGTCTGCCCCACACCAATCCATATTAATGGCATCTGCTAGACTCATCTTCCACATTCAACGCTCAGTTTCTGCAGCACCTCTCTGTCAGTCACTCCATTGGCTTCCTATTCAAAATCTTGACTCTAATATATACAGCTCTCACAACAATGCACCCTCTTACATTGGTGCTCTCATCTCAAAATACTCTCCCAACCGCCTTTTCTCTCTGCTAATGACCTTATTCTATCCTCCTCCCTTATCCCCTCTTCTCACTCCAGGACTTTTCTTGTGCTGCTCCTATTCTTTCGAATTCCTTAGCTCGTTATACTAGACTATACTCCTGCCGCAAAAGCTTCAAAACCTTGCTAATAACGCATCTGTTTATAGAAGCATATCACCTTCAGCCTTGTTATGTTGAATGCATCTAACACCACTTTATCTTACCCGTTTTAAATCGTTTAGTGCTTTGGGGAAAGCACTATGTACGTTGGATTTTTTAACTCAATAACAGGACCCTCCATTTGTGTGCAATGTGATAAAAAATGTTATATATAAATTATATGTTGACGCGTTACAAATAAAGGATAATAATAATATTCTTTATTCCTGTTTCCTGCATAATGTTGCGAGCTTCGGTCCAAAAATCATCAGGCATTCTATCTTCCTCTTTTCTTCAGTTTAAATCTGAACTTTGCAATACGAAGCTCATAGTATGTGCCTCAGTAAGCTCCAGGTCTTGTTTTTGCTGGCTGTATAGAGCTCCTCCGTCTTTGGCTGCAAAGTATATAATCGGTCTGATTTCTATGTTGTCCATCTGGTGATATCCATGTGTAGAGTTGTCTCTGATGCTGTTGGAAGAAGCTGTTTGCTATGACCAGAGAATTATCTTGACATAATTCTAATAATCTCTGATCTGCTTCATTTTGTACTCTAAGGCCAAATTTGCCACTTATTCACTATTGGTTCACTACTTTAGCATTCCAATCTCCTATGATGACAGTAACATATCTTCGTGATGTTAAGTCTATGATGTGTTTAATATCTTTATAGAACTGGACAACTTCACCCTCTTTAGTATCCATGGTTGGAGCATAGATTTGGATCACTGTGATGTTAAATGGCTTGCCTTGAATTTGAATTGAAATCATTCTGTAATGTATTGGGTTGTAACCGAGCATTGCATTGGCCACCCTTTGATTGACTATTAGGGCTACTCCATTTCTTCTATGTGATTCTTGACCACAGAAGAAGATCTCGGGGTTGTGTGATTTGAAATGCCCCATTCCCGTCCATTTGAGTTCACTAATTCCTATGATATCAACATTTAAACTTGTCATCTCATGTTTGACAATGTCCAGTTTGCCTTGGTTCATAGTTCTAAGATTCAAATAATACTATTAAATACTATTAAATCATTATTTTAAATCACATACTACTGTAGTAAGTTAGTTCAAACAGATAACACATATATTTGTGGGAAAATAAAAGCAGTCAGTATTTTATAAAATAGTATGGCATATAATCATTGTTCCCAAGCCTCCTATTAATATTTGTATATTTATGATAAAAAAATGATATATTTATCCTAATAATCCCTTTCACAATTTTAATTTAACATTTGCATGTATAGTCCACTTTCAACTTTCTGTTTTTAGAAACACACTATCTTATTATTTTTTATATTATTTGAATGCAACATATAAAATAAAAAGTACATATTTATTTAATAAGTATACAATACATAAACATTCCAAGACATCAGGCATACAAAACAGTTTACTTATTTAAAACATGTATACATCATCCTCCTCTTCCACAGCACAAATTGATATAAGTCAAAAGAAAAGTAATTCAAAATGCATTGGGCTCTCAGGCCATTATCTTTGTAAGCTACATGTAAAACAAAAACCTGGGCATGCTCACACCCTTGATAGCATGCCCAGCTTTTATCTTCATACTAGAATATTGCCCGTCAAAAAATGACGGCAATGAAATTGTAAGTCAGCTAATGCTGTTTGGTGTATGGTAATCAAATAAATAATATATTAATAAAGTAATATACCGTATATACTCGAGTATAAGCCGACCCGAGTATAAGCAGAGGCGCCAATTTTACCACAAAATACCGGGTAAAATGAGTGACTCGAGTATAAGCCGAGGGTGGGAAATGTGCTGCCCCCTGTGTCCCTCTTGTGCCCTCTGTGTCCCCCTCTCTCTCTGTTTCTCTTCTCCCCTCTCCCTTCCCTGTGTCTCTTCTCCCCTCTCCCTTCCCTGTGTCTCTTCCAACCTCTCCCTTCCCCCTCCTCAACCCCCCCATCCTCATCCTCTCTCCTCAACCCCCCATCCTCAACCCACCATCTTCAACCTCAACCCCCCCTCCTCAACACCTCCTACTCATCCTCCCTCCTCATCCTCAACCTACCTCCTCAACCCTTTCCTCAACCTCCCTCCTCAACCCCCCCATCCTCAACCCTCCCATCCTCATCCTCAACCCCCTCCTCAACCCCCTCATCAGCCTCAACCCTCCTCAACCTCAACTCCTCCTCAACCCCCATCCTCATCCTCTCTCCTTAACCCCCCATTCTCAACCCCCCCTCCTCAACCTCAACCCCCTCCTCAACCCCTCCTCCTCAACCTCCATCCTCATCCTCAACCCCCTCCTCAACCCCATCCTCAACCCCTTCCTCAACCCCATCCTTAACCACCCCATCCTCAACCTTCCTCCACAACCCCCCCATCCTCAACCTCCCTCTTCAACCTCAACCCCCCTCAACCCCAACCCACCTCCTCAACCTCCCTCAACCCACCTCCTCAACCCCCCTCCTCAACCTAAACCCCCCTCAACCCCCCTCCTCCACCTAAACCCCCCTAAATACCTCTCCCCTCACTTACCTGCTTGTGCTCCAGCCTCCGCTTCTTGACCCGGCGCCGGTGACGTCACATGCATGCTGGGTCAAGGAGCGGAGGCCAGAGCACAAGCAGGTAAGTGAGGGAAGAGGGGGAGGTATCAACCTCCCTCCTCATCCTCAACCTCACTCCTCATCCTCAACCTCCCTCCTCATCCAACCCCCCATCCTCAACCCCCCTCCTCAACCCCCTCATCCTCATCCTCTCTCCTCAACCCCCATCCTCAACCCCCTATCCTCAACCCCCCATCCTCAACCTCAACCCCCCTCTTCAACCCCTCCTCCTCATCCTCCCTCCTTAACCCCCATCCTCATCCTCTCCATCCTCATCCTCTCTCCTCAACCCCCCTTCCTCAACCCCCCATCCTCAACCTCAACCCCCATCTTCAACCTCCCTCGTCATCCTCAACCCACTCCTCAACCTCCGTCCTCATCCTCAACCCCCATCTCAACCCCCCCATCTTTAACTCCCTCCTCAACCTTCTCCCGTGTATGTCTCTCTCTCTCTCGTGTCTGTCTGTCTCTCTCTCCCTTGTCTGTCTGTCTCTCTCTCCCTTGTCTGTCTGTCTGTCGCTCATCCAACCCCCCATCCTCAACCCCCCATCCTCAATCCCCCTCCTCAACCCCCCCGTCCTCATACTCTCTCCTCAACCCCCATCCTCAACCCCCCATCCTCAACCTCCCCATCCTCATCCTCTCTCCTCAACCCCCATCCTCAACCCCCCATCCTCAACCTCATCATCCCTCCTAAACCCCTCCTCCTCATCCTCCCTCCTCAAACCCCCATCTTCATCCTCTCCATCCTCATCCTCTCTCCTCAACCCCCTATCCTCAACCCCCCATCCTCAACCTCAACCCCCCTCCTCAACCTCCCTCCTCATCTTCAACCCCTTCCTCAACCTCCCTCCTCAACCCCCCCATCCTCAACCCCCATCCTCATCCTCCACCCCCTCCACAACCCCCTCCTCAGCCTCAACCCTCATCAACCTCAACCCCTCCTCAACCTCCCCTTCTCAACCTCCCTCCTCAACCCCCCCAACCTCATCCTCTCTCCTCAACCCCCATTCTCAACCCCCCATCCTCAACCCCCCAACACCAACCCCCCAACCTCAACCCCAACCCCCTCCTCAACCCCTCCTCCTTAACCTCCCTCCTCATCCTCAACCCCCTCCTCAACCCCCGCATCCTCAACCCCCTCCTCAATCTTCCTCCTCAACCCCCCCATCCTCAACCCCCTCCTCAACCCCCAATCCTCAACCCCCTCTTCAACCCCGCCTTCCTCAACCTCCCTCCTCAACCTCAACCCCCCTCCTCAACCTCAACCCCCCTCAACCCCAACCCACCTCCTCAACCTCCCTCAACCCCAACCCCCCTCCTCAACCCCCCTCCTCAACCTAAACCCCCCTCAACCCCCCTCATCCACCTAAACCCGCCAAAAAACCTCTCCCCTCACTTACCTGCTTGTGCTCCGGCCTCCGCTCCTTGACCTGGCGCCGGCGCGCATGTGCCGTCACATGCGTGCTTCGTCATTAGCATATACCGGGTGCCGGCACCCGGTATATGCTAATGATGCGGCGCGCATGTGACGTCACATGCGTGCCGGGTCAAGGAGCGGAGGCTAAAGCACAAGCAGGTATGTAAGGGGATAGGGGGGAGGTATCAACCTCCCTCCTCATCCTCAACCTCCCTCCTCATCCAACCCCCCATCCTCAACCCCCCATCCTCAACCTCCCCATCCTCATCCTCTCTCCTCAACCCCCCATCCTCAATCCCCCATCCTCAACCTCAACCCTCCTCCTTATCCTCCCTCCTCAACCCCCCCAGCCTCATCCTCTCCGTCCTCATCCTCTCTCCTCAACCCCCCATCCTCAACCCCCCATCCTCAACCTCAACCGCCCATCCTCAACCCCCCATCCTCAACCTCAACCCCCCTCCTCAACCTCAACCCCCCTCCTCAACCTCCCTCCTCATCCTCAACCCCTCCTCAACACCCCATCCTCAACCCCCCCATCCTCAACCTTCTTCCATGTCTGTCTCTCTCTCTAGTGTCTGTCTCTCTCTCCCATGTCTGTCTGTCTCTCTCTCCCGTGTCTGCCTGTCTCTCTCTCCCGTGTCTGCCTGTCTCTCTCTCCCGTGTCTGCCTGTCTGTCTCCCTCTCCTGTGTCTGCCTGTCTCTCTCTCTCTTTCTTCCGTGTCTGCCTGTCTCTCTCTCTCTTACTTCCGTGTCTGCCTGTGTCTCTCTTTCTTTCTTCCGTGTCTGCCTGTGTCTCTCTCTCTTTCTTCCGTGTCTGCCTGTCTCTCTTTCTCCCGTGTCTGCTTGTCTCTCTTTCTCCCGTGTCTGCTGGTCTCTCTTTCTCCCGTGTCTGCTGGTCTCTCTTTCTCCCGTGTCTGCTGGTCTCTCTTTCTCCCGTGTCTGCTGGTCTCTCTTTCTCCTGTGTCTGCTGGTCTCTCTCCCGTGTCTGCTGGTCTCTCTTTCTCCCGTGTCTGCTTGTCTCTGTTTCTCTTTCTCTCACTTATACCACAGATACTCACAGCTCGGTATCATACACACCCAGTACTGCACCAGACACCAAAGACTGTACATGGCACCCCGACCTCAGCGCGGCTAAGTATATGGTATGTGCACAATTCAGTGCTTGCATGTGTCTCTCTCTCTGCCCTGTAGCTCTGTCTCTCTATGCCATGCAGTTCTGTCTCTCTCTGCCATGTAGTTTTGTCTCTCTCTGTCTCTGCCCCATAGCTCTTTCTCTCTCTCTGTCTCTGCCCCGTAGCTCTGTCTCTCTCTCTCTGTCTCTGCCCCGTAGATCTGTCTCTCGCTCTGACCCGTAGCTCTTTCTTTCTCTCTCTGACCCGTAGCTCTGTCTCTCTCTCTCTCTGACCCGTAGCTCTGTCTCCCTCTCTCTCTGCCCCGGAGCGATGTCTCTCTCTCTCTCTGCCCCGGAGCGCTGTCTCTCTCTCTGCCCCGTGCTCTGGCCTCCTCTCCTTGACCTGGCACGCATGTGACGTCACATGCGCGCCGCGTCAGTAGCACCCGGCGCACCCGGTATATGCTAATGACGAGGTGCGGGTGACGTCACATGCGCACCGGCGCCGGGTCAAGGAGCGAAGGCCGGAGCACAAGCAGGTAAGTGAGGGGAGAGGGGGGAGGTATTTAGGGGGGTTTAGGTGGAGGAGGGGGTTGAGGGGGGTTTATGCTAAGGAGGGGGGTTTAGGTTGAGGTTAATAACTATCAAAGTTGTATTGCCTGTTTAATACAGATAGTGGGTCACTGAGCAGGAAAAACAGTAGGATGAATAAATACCTGTCTTGTACTAATACTTTTTTTAATATTCTATTTAGCTGACTCTACCTTTGTAGTTGGGAATTACCTGTCTTATAGCCTCATTAAATTTGGGCTACGTTTAAAAAGTAGCCCGTAGTAAAAAAAATAGGGCTGAAGGCTATTAAATTAGCTGTGTAAACCTCTACTTTAGAATGCATGCCGGTTGAAAAATGCCTACGTTTAGTGCAACGTGGAACATCGCAGCACGCAACCCTTTGATCTGTCTCGCTACGTTCCAATCATGCTATTAAATTAATAGCTAGCCCATAAAACGCCAACGGAGCACAAAGTCCAACGAGTGCTGGGGAGGACTCGCAAAGGCTGCAAAAGCCCTTATGTTTCCTGTGGAAGCAGCAAAAGAGACCCCCGCAGCCTCTCAAAATAAACCCTTGCCGTGGGGGCACAGATCTCGACCCCTGTGGCAGTTAAATAGCTATCCGCGGCCACAGGGGTACTTCAAGTACCCCCCGGCACCATAAATTAGGACCCGATCAGGACCTCCGCTGCATTTCAAATTCAAAGTACCCTCCTGGAATCTCAAAGTAACCCCATCACTCATGGGGGTCTATAAAGACCCTCATGAGAATAAAATTAACCCATCATTTATGGGAGTCAATACATAGCCACTAAGCCTCTATTTAACCCCATCACTTATGGGGGTCTATACAGATCCCTATAAGTCTCTAATTAACCCCCTCAGTCCCATAAGGGTCTATACAGACACTTATAGGACACTACTTAACCCCATCAGTACCATAAGGGTCTTTACAGACCCATATAGGACACCTCTTAACCGCATCAGTCCTATAAGGGTCTATTCAGACCCTCATGGGACACAAATTAACCCCAATATTAACACTATAAGTGCCATGAGGGTCCACCAGGAGCCTCATGACACTAAGTCTAAGCACTACTCTACACTACACTATTAGCCACCCCAATAAACCAATACTTATAAATTAACCCCATCTAAGTAATAAACCCCCCTCTCACTAATTAACCCCATCTAAGTAATTGGCCCTATTTAAAGCTCACCATACCTAATTAATCCTATCACTAACCACATAACCCCATCTAGACCTATTTAACGCCACCTACTCCTATGTAACTCTATCTAGACCTATTTAACCCTAACTGTACTTATTTAACCCTATCTGGACCCAATAACCGCATCTAGTCCTATTTAACCCCATCTAGTTCTATGTAACCCTATCTAGACCCATTTAACCCCTTCTAGTCCTATGTAAGCCTATCTAGTCCTAATTAACCATAACTTATCCTATTTAACCCCAAATGTACCCCTTAAACCCCATCCCATAAACCCTACCCTACTATATTAACCCTTACACTACCTACCCAACACCCCATACCATACACTATTAACTCCCCTCTACCCCATTAACCCCCCTCTACACTATTAAACCCTACACTACCTACCTAACACCCCATTACAATCCCTATTACCCAAGTACAGAAAATAAAAAAAAACACCTAATTACACACAAAAAAAAAACTAGAATTACACAAAATAAAAAACTGCTGAAAAAAAAAATAAGTTACTAAAAATAATAAAACCTACTTTACATAAAATAAAAAAACATACTTTACATAAAATAAAAAAACTTGTTACCAAAAATAAAAAACAAGTTACATAAAAAAAGCATACATTACAAAGAATAAAACATACAATATATACAATAAAACCCCTCAATACATTCAATTAAACCCCTAAATAAATTAAATGTAATCCCTAAATACATTTTGCCCAATTCGTAAATTTATACACACTTAAAATCACTCTTAATATTGCTACAGATTCAGCAAATATTACTTGATTTGCACTAATGAATTCTTAAGTCAATAGAATGCATATAAACATTTATAAAAAAAAGCTCCCAAAGCCAAATTTATGAGTTCAAGGCATTTGCAAGTAACCAATAGAATACGGCGAATTCAATTTAACTGATAAATACATTCAATAAAACCCCTCAATACATTCAATAAAACCCCTAAATACATTAAATTAAAGCCCTAAATACATTCAATTAAAATCCCTAAATACATACAATAAAAATCCCTAAATCTCCCCTAACAAATCCCACCTTACTAAACTTAGAATAGGATAAATAAGGCCACTTACCTTGCCCAAATGCAACAACAGTTTGCTGGCCTTCGTCCTAGCATAAGGGCCCATCCTTCATTGCTGCAGGTCCGGCATCTCTAGGATAAAAAGTAACATAAAATTAATAAAGACATAAACACAACATATAAAACAATACATTATAAATATTACACATACCTTTCCGCAATGCCCCCGTCCTCCTGGTAGTCTTCACCGGCAGGGCCCGTCTGAAACCCCCCCCCAAAAAAACGAATGGAGCGCCTCCCTGGAGGAGCTCACTGCCGCAAATGAGGCTTTTCGTGCATGTTGCAGTAAAAAATTGAAAATGGCGCCTTCGGATTAGCTGAAATGCTGCAAGGGGTGTATCCCATTGTGATTGGCTCCAAGCATCTGCATCTTCTGAGTGGCTGATGTAACTGTCATTTTGATTGGCTGAAGGCATAAGTACCTTCTGATTGATTTACAAATGACTGACAGGTCCATCAGCCAATCCGAATGGTATATAGGGATGTATCCCATTCTGATTGGCTCATACCTTGGCGCCTATAGTGTTATTATAGGAGTTCATTGGTGTCCTATAGGGGTCTATATAGACCCCTATTGGACTGATGGGGTTAGTTAGAGGCGTATGGGGGTCTGTATAGACCCCTAGGAGTCATGGGGTTTATTTGAGATGCTCAGGGGGTACTTATAGGGTTAATATGGGAAGGCTGCGGGGGTCCTGATGGGGAGCCCCAGCATTGGGAAGGTCAATTTTAGGTGCCGCAGGGGTACTGTAAGTACCGCCATGGACGAGATTGCACAATAGTATGCCGCGTGCCCTTTAAGAACCCGCAGTGAGAGATTTGAATTTTTAACTGCAGCAGGGGTCCCGATTGGGTCCCAACCAGGACCCCCGCTGCACGGGTTAATGTCGGGACACTGCAGGGACCCCCAGCATAGGGGGGTTAATTTTAGGTGCTTGTGTTGGCAATGCTTGTGTTTTTAACTGCTGCGGAGGTCCCAATCAGACCACCGCGGCAAGTGATGATGTCGGGAGCCTGCATGTTATCACGCAGGCTTTCATTAGCCATGATGGCATCTGTTTTGCTACGTGCTAGCTTAATTGTTATTAGCACTGCCGCACACCCAACGTGTGACAGTATGTCTTGCGTTTTTGTGTCTCTCGCTCGTACCACGAAGCCCCCTTCCAATTTAATAGCAACGTAAGTAGGGCAAATCACGGGCAAGTTGCCTGTGCGAGGCTCATGTTGAAGTTACTGGGCTCAAATGTAATGAGGCTTTTAGACTGCTAGTCTGCCTGTACCTTGAGGGTGAGGGTCATCCTATGGAGATTTACTCTCCCACAGTGTTCTACTGTAATGTGTGCTATTTAGAGATAGTTGTTTTCACATAACTCAATATTGATCTACCTCCAGGTATCAAATCCTTTTAGGAACAAATAACAAATGTCTGTCATTATTGAAGTGAATACAATAAAAATACAAGGCTGTAATTATGTATTTGAAACATTATAAAAATATTTTGCACATTATGAAGTCAAATTTTTCAAAATAGTATAAACACAGTACATAGCAGTCCTTTAAGCAACCATTAAGTATTAAGCTGAGGCTAGAATGTTTCATTTCTATTGGAAA
This sequence comes from Discoglossus pictus, assembly GCA_027410445.1. Classification (NCBI taxonomy): domain Eukaryota; kingdom Metazoa; phylum Chordata; class Amphibia; order Anura; family Alytidae; genus Discoglossus; species Discoglossus pictus. The sequence continues at coordinate 146,203,810 of CM050168.1, forward strand.
ATTGCCACTGCACCCTTACTGAACAATTTGCAGCTCATGGGAAGCTTAATCAATGTTTGCCTGTGAGATCATCTATGCCAGATTTTCCCATCCTTAATATCTTCCAGTAGACCATGCTGTGTGAATGCAGGTAAGATAATTAGAAACTCTACAGCCTGTTTATACTAACTGCCTCACCAGCATTCACATATTATTAAACCTAAAGCATGGCCTGTCTTCCGGAATGAGTTGGGAGCAAATGATTTACATACTGTTTACACTACAGTTTATGGTCATTTACCACTCCCAACTTAACTGAGACTCCTCTTATAATGTGTTTATTTTCTAATTGCATATAAACAGGGCTCTGTGTTGTCTATAGATACAATAGTGTCACCTGATACTAGTTTTACCCAAACTGTATAAAATGTAACTGAACCACACCTTATGTATGTGATACATACTCTAAATTTTGATTTAAAAGCTCCAGTTAATCAGAGAGTGAGAATTTTAAACTTATAATCTGGTCTGGTCATTGAAAGTAGCTTCCCCTTCTCTGATTGGCTGAATACAGGGGTTATTGTTATTTGTTTTGTTTTATTACAATATTCAACATACTGATGTATGTCTTTCGAAAGACTTAAATCAAAGGTGTCCAAACTCGGTCCTGGAGGGCCACACACATGCCTGGATGATAACCCTGCTGTGCACAGGTGAGTCAATCACTTCTTCAGTCATTCTGATTGACTCGCCTGTGCACAGAAAGATATATTCAAATCCAGGCCTGGGTGCGGCCCTCCAGGACCGAGTTTGGACACCCCTGACTTAACTGATAAAATCTGTTTTCAAAGCAAACTTTTTAACAGGCCAAATATATATTTTTTTAATATTTTTGCTTAAGATGTCAGTAGGGGAAATTAGTATCCCATAGTTAATAAATAGGCCATCTGTTCTGAATGAATAGTATCTTTAGATATGACCTGGTATCTACTTTTAATGAAACACATTGTTATTCTCATTCATTGTTTCTGTATTCAAACCTGTATTCAAAGAAAATTAGAAATAACATTTGAGAGTCCTGTATGATTAACTACACATTTCTTAAAAGTAATAGGGTACAGAGAGAATGGAAGAATATATTTTTTATAATAATATCGAAAATCTTGCATGTTGGGCTTAGAACATGTAATTTTTTTGTCTCAGGATAAAAGCTGCTTTTTTTCTTTTTATCTTACACGGGTCTGCAGCCAAATAAGTCAAATTTCCAAGATCAACAAAGAGCAAATATTTCATTTGCATAACTGAAGATATGGAGCCTAATACTGTAAATTTTGTCATGCATTACTCCAAGAAGAAGGAAGATTATGAGATGCATAGCACAAGGTCATTTAAGAGGATGGCACACTTATGCATGTTAAATAAATACATAAATAAATAAATACATAAGTAAATATAATATGCATTAAACTAAGAAAGACATCAGTTATAAACAGAATTAAAATGTTTTTCTGCCACTAGTTTTATATTATTTTTAAAATGTTTGCTTGATTTGTTCGCTAATTTAATTTGAATGGAGGTCCCCGGTGCAAAAATATATAATATATATATATATTCCTTCCAAGATAGATAGATTAGATAGATAGATAGAAGCGAGGGCCGCAGTTGCTGGCATGGAGCGCCGAAGGCTCTCCATGCCAGCAACTGCGGCCCTCGCAAAAAAAACGTGACGCGCTACGACCCATTCTGAACACGCAAAAACCTTTTCACAACCCCAACATATAAGCCTTTAAATAAAATAAAAAAATACTATTACAACAATCCCCTCTAGGACAAATTACAAAGACTAATGTTTGCCCTCTACTATGCCTATAAGCCAAAAGTACAACAAAAAAAGAAATTACCAATATCCATTTCAATTAACACTATACACCTACTACATCTAGAAGGAGCTATAATGTAATTATCTTGAGTGTGCAATGTATGTAAGCCAAAAATTACAACCTACGACAGAAAGTAAAAGCAAAAAAATAAAACACACTTATTTAACGATACAAAGAATGTTCCGCTACAATGAACTACAATCACATAGAAACAAACTGTTGATAATAAAAAAATAAAAAAACAAACTCAACATCTCAAACTAAACTAATGATACATTATTTTCTTTTACAGCTTAACATGGCTGATAACGACAGCAAACAAGAAAAGATAAGACGTCAAGCTAGAGAACGACAACAGAGATGGGCCAACCAGCAGACACCAGAGCAGAAGAAAATCTGACGAGAAAAAGAACGCAAAAGAATTGCAAGCAAAAGACTATCACCTGCAAAAATTAAAGATACACCAAAAAAAGCTACTAAGAAAACAAAGCATTTAGAACCTGTTCCTGAAACATCAGATGACATTTTACCTGAACAAATAAAACATATACCAAAAAAAAGTCACCAAAAAAACAAAGCATTTACAACTTCTTCCTGAAACATCACATGACATTTTACCTGAACAAATAAAACATATACCAAAAAAAGCCACCAAAAAAACAAAGCATTTAGAACCTGTTCCTGAAACATCAGATGACATTTTACCTGAAAAAAAAAAAGATATACCAAAAAAAAAGTCACCAAAAAAACAAAGCATTTACAACTTCTTCCTGAAACATCACATGACATTTTGTCCTTAACTCAAGTCTTTAGCAGTAGAGGTTCATAATTGTGGGGACATAAATACTCAATGTCAGTTTTGTGAGGCTTATTATTTTAAACAGGAGAGACCTAGAGATGGCCAATTTATTAGTTGCTGTCAAAAAGGCAAGGTCAAACTTCCAGAAAGAAAACAATTCCCAATCTATTTACAAATCATTATGACTGAACCTACTTTTCCAAACTACAAACATTTTAAGACAAACAAAAGATCCTACAATAGTGCCATATCCTTTGCATCTATGGGGGCAACATTAGCTGCTAATGTACCAGGACATGGTCCTTACTGTTTTAAAGTCCAAGGCCAAATTTACCATCGGACTTCACATTTACATCCAGAGGAAGGAGAGCAAAGAAAATGTGCTCAACTATATGTCCTAGATACAATGGAAGCTGTTGACTAACATATGCAGATGGAAGAAAATAAAAAATGCTTACCCAGTGTTTTTATAGAACTCGATAACATTATGGCCAATAACCCCTACACTAAAGCTTATAAAAAATTGGCAGAAGTAGAAAATGAACAACAACTTCATGCAGAAAGACATTTACCAATCCCAAAGGTCAATATGGTGCTTAAAAGAGATAGACATACTGATAAATATCGTTATAACTTGCCAACATCAAATGAAGTTGCAATGGTGTTTCAAAATGATGAAGGAGAACCACCATTTCAAAGAGACTTTAGAATTTATCCCAGAATTGAGGAGCAACCATTCATTAATATCAGTATCTTAAGTCCAAATTTAGATCCAATGACATATCCCATTTTTTTCCCACACGAGAAGCAGGTTGGCAACCAAAATTAACATTTCCCAGTTACCCAAATGCTAAAGCCAGAATCATAAATAATGTCTCTATGCTTGAATTTAAAGTAGCTCAAATTGCCATTCAAAATACATTTAATCCAATTTTATGTGGTGGAAAACTAACACAACAATGGATTATTGATTCCTATTTGCAAGTTGAGGCCAATAATTTAAACTTTATAAAATATCAACAAGATAAACTATGTGTAGAACAATATTGTGGACTAATGTTGCTGAAGTGGCTACAAGCAGAGACATGACAGCTGGCAAAGCCATCCTTTTACCATCTTCCTTTCAAGGATCTCCTCGAAATATGAGAGAAAGATACAATGATGCTATGGCTATTGTCACCAAATTTGGCAAACCCGATTTATTTCTTACATTTACATGTAATCCCCAATGGCCAGAAATTACACAAAATTTACTTCTTGCCCAAAGTCCTTCCGATAGACCAGACTTAGTAGCCAGAGATTTTAAAATTAAATTAAATTAATTAATACGTGACATCACTATAAGTCACTTATTTGGCAAATGTCTTGCTTATGTATATACCATTGAATTTCAAAAAAGAGGCCTTCCACATGCACATCTTCTCATAATACTTCAAGAAAAAGATAAATTAGATACTGGTGAGAAAGTGGATTCAGTCATTGTTGCTGAACTACCAGATCCAGAATTATATGGTAGACTATTTGAGATTGTTACTCATCGCATGATTCATGGACCCTGTGGTGAGCTTAATCCACAATCACTATGGGCCTCATTCAATTATCGGCCGTAAAACGGCCGCAAAGCTGGGATTCCTTGCGGCCGCCTTACGGCCCCGTGTAGAGCTACTTTTACCTTGCAATTCAATTATATGGCGCCGCAAGGATATCCCCTTCCGGCCGGCCGCATATCATGCAAACGGCCGGAAGCTTTTTCCCAGCGCCCGTAAATCTTGTTTTCCGGCCGCAAAGTCCTAAAACTGAAAATGCAAATATAAAATCGAGAATGCACTGTAAAGCTCCGTAAATGCTAGGCATCATAATGGGGGACACGAGGATTAATAGCAACACCCTCTCAAGCTTGCACATCAGCCCAAATCTGATATATTATTTACGGATTACTTTACGTCCCGTAGTTCCGCGGGCTGGTCCTTGTTCAAACCCGTACGGGTTTGGAGATGGAGGGCCGCAAACCAAGCATTGTAATAGCCAATATATATACAATCCAGCACTGCAAAGCACTGTAAATGATGGGGAACATAACGGGGGGGCATGAGGATTACTAGCCAAACATTCTCAAGCTTACACATCGCCAAATTGTACTTTGATTTTAAAATCCGTACAAATCCCACGGACTTCACTGACCAAGCCCGTAGCTCCGTATTCAAGCCCGTGCGGGCTGTCCTCCAAAGGCCGTACGTGCTTGGAGGTTAAAGGTATCCATTTTGTTACGGTTTTTGCAGTCTGCATGGTTTAAGCCTGTAACCCTAAAATGGAGGCCCAAGCATTACAGCCTCCAAATTAACAAGACTTCAAATTAGTTTAATATTCCTCATATGTTTGATTGGTCAGCACACATACAGGTTCCATTGTAGCCTCTAAAACAGCCCCATAATAGAATATGTCACCCCAATATTGGCGTGCACAGCAAATGTGTTTTGACAACATGTAGCTGACATGAGCGGTCCCACATCATTGCGCAGTTTTAATATTTTTGACTGTTGCGCGTCGATGAAAGGGCGCAAGTGATATGACCTAAAGCCATAAACCCTTCTAACCCTTGTAGCCGCAGCCTAATCCTAACCCTTACACCCCACCACCTAATCCTAATCATGAGATCCGCTAGCCTCCTGTCGGGCCTGCTGTTGTTGATGCGTGCATGTGTCGGTGCGCAGATGACAGCGCACATTCGATGCACGCTATATGGTTGATCAACGATAGAATACACATCTCGCTCATCACATCTACATTAGAGAATACAAATAGTGGCCAAATCAGACCGCCACTTGGCATATATCAAGTACCAGGGGAATATTTCATTATATGTGCTTAAGTTCTTCAGTTGTGTTCGACTCTCCGTGACCCTATGGACTGCAGCACATTCAGCTAGGTCTCTGCCTGTGCTGTTCTCCAAAGTTTGAAGGCCAAAGAGATTGGAGTGGGTTGTCAGTTCCTCCTCTAGTGGATTGGGATTTGTCTGATCTCTCTGCTATGACCTGCCCACCTACAGTAGCTCACAGCTTCATTCAGGTACACAAGCTGCTTCACCACCACCACCACCACTTAGCAAGCCTCACCCATGTAAATTGATAAATAGCAGAAGAGTTTGGAAGTTCACCAAATGGGAATAACTAGACACCTGGCACATGGCTCCCACCAGGATGGGCGTAGCAGAGATTATGCCTGATGGCGGTGAGTTTGCTGTCGATCCCAGAGCTTGCAGCCCTTCCTGATGGGTCAGAGTAGATATGTGTGGTGCATGTTTCCCTGGTCCCCTTCAGCATTGCTAAGTGGTGTGAAGGGGCTTGTGTACCTGAATGAAGCTGGGAGCTACTGTAGGTGGGCAGGTCATAGCAGAGAGATCAGACAAGGTCCAATCCACTTGAGAAGGAACTGACAACCCACTCCAATCTCTTTGGCCTTCAAACTTTGGAGAACAGCACAGGCAGAGACCTAGCTGAATGTGCTGCAGTCCATAGGGTCATGGAGAGTCGGACACAACTGAAGAACTTAACCACATATAATGAAATATTTCCCTGGTACTTGATATATGCCAAGTGGCGGTCTGATTTGGCCACTATTTGTATTCTCTAATGTAGATGTGATGAGCTAGATGTATATGCAATTAGATAGAGATTTAAGGGATCCCAATAGAGCTCATGTGCGTGGCAAAGGGTTCATATGACCTGACTCATGTTTTACTCTTGATATTGAATTGGGTAGTGTGGCTTTTATCATATTATGCATGTTGCAGCATGGTTTGTCAGATTGGCATGTGCATGACCATTACAACATATGATAACCAAAGGATATTTAGCCAATGCATGTTCATTATTGGGCAACTAACTGTATTCACACATATGCTAACTGATGTGGGTGAAGGAGTTTGTGTACTTCAATGAAGCTGTGAGCTAGCCTACATCGGGCCAGTGTAGGGGGGTACGTCTTATCAGAGAGGTCAGACTAATCCCAATCAACTAGAGAATGAACTGGAAAAGCACTCCAGTGTCACCTGTCCTATTCATTGTTGGCCCTCAGGGGAATGTTCCTACTCCACAGTATCGCTAATCAGACTTGTCAAGGGTATTAACCCTATATTAGTAGTAGATATGATATTTGGGATCAGATGATATCTCAAGCTATTCTGACTCCTCAACAGTTTTACATGTATTGATCTATTGCATGTTAACTATGGCTCATCAGTTTACATTTAGAGGAATGTGACACTAATGTAATGCATGTGGATTTCCCTGAACCAAACATATTCATAACACATGGACGCAGTCAGAAAGGTCTAACAAAGCTTTATTTTTTACACAGACCACAATCAGCAGTGGTCAAGATTGTGCATTCACATAACAGTATAACAAAGCTTTATTTGATACACAGACCACAATCAGCAGTGGTCAAGATTGTGCATTCACATAACAGTATAACAAAGCTTTATTTGATACACAGACCACAATCAGCAGTGGTCAAAACTGCATTAATATCATGGGTGTGGTGTGGGCGGGTCCTTGAAGAGCAAGAGGCTGGAAAAAAGGGGAAACCTACAGGGGTCAATCTAATAGTCTAGAATAAGCATGATGCATAGCACCTACCAGGGTCACATGCTGCAACCGGAACCAGAAATCTCTTCATTTAACTGAAGAAACCATTTATGTGCATAGCACTTACAACTTGTAACTAGATCTGCTCAATTAAACAGATGATTCAACCTTTGGACTGTGTAATCCAATCCAGTTTCACACATACAGTGTGTTGAACAAACACAAATCTGAAAGAAGTGTTCAAATCAAAAAATGCGGAGGAGGATCAAAAACAATTTAGAATCACGATGTATGTACAGTACAGTTCTAAATACTGTACCAATATACCAACTCACCTGGTTCCCATCTGTAAGCATTACTAACTATTAGCTAGGTCTGTGGATAATCTGAAATATGGGCAAATAGCCATTATTATGGAGAGGACACAAAGGTCAGCAGCCAGATTCACTGTTTCTTACATCAGACCCACAGATCTGTTCTCAGACTGCTATTGAGGTCAGGATCACATGCGTCACTAGTGCATATATTAATGCTGGCTGTTATTAACATGCCATTGTGAGACTTTGCAAGTCCACCGCCATAGCGGCATTAGTCTACATTTAAGCTACCAACAATCATGTCGGAGATATCTGGCTATATGATAGCTTTAAGATCGTGGGAACTACATGTTAGGGGGGCTGCCATTGAAGGCATGTCTACCTGAGAGGCACTGGGAAAACCCTCCACCTCATAATTCCTCCACAATGCTTGCAGATGTAGGAGATGCCTTCATGGACCTAAAATAAAAAAATAAAATAAAAGACAAAACCTAACAAATAAGGCCTGAAAACATCATAGGGCCTGCAGCATCTCTTCTCAACAGCACTCCTTAGTGACAATGTATTGGTCACACTACTAATTAACAGCCTCATTAAATTGCTATATAACAAATTGAATAGGGCTCTATATAAGCACACAGCATCTTTTTGAAAGCAAGTTTTTAGTTAGGGAACTTCTATGCAAAAGCCAGGTCTTCACTAACTAAAAACTTCTGTAAAACAAATATGCTGTGTGCTTATATAGAGCCCTATTCAATTGCCCAAATCACATTTTAATGAGGCCCTTTGTGTTCTGTTTAACCTGTGACCAATTGATGGTCACTGAGGAGTGCTGTTGAGAAGGCTAAAACATGTCTGCAGACCCTATGGGCGTCATTCAATTGCGATATGGACGATTGAAAAGGGCTCTATATAAGCACAGAGAATATATTTAGTTACAGACGTTTGTAGTTAGTGAAGACCTTGCTTTTGGAGAGAAGTTCACTAACTACAAACATCTGTAGAAAATATGCTCTGTGCTCAAATTGATCCCTTAGCAATCGGCCACATTGCAATTGAATGAGGCCCTATGTCCTCCTCCGCTTGGGCCCAGGACCCACATCACCTGTGCACACCCTCCGTCTCCACTCTGGTGGTGATGGTGGTGGGGGGGGGGGGGCGGGCGGTGCCAGGCAGCGGTGGTCTTGGTGGTGGCGGACACATGGGAGGAGAGGAGGGGCCAGGCTGCTCTTGACTGGGGGATTGGGAGATCCCCGTTGATGTTGGGCTGGGGACCATCGCCTGTCTGAGCAGCCTGACCTGAAGGTGTTCAGTGGTCATGTGGTGCCTCCTCACCTCCCTGGACAGCCTGGCCAGGCTGTGGGTCTGATGTGACCGGAGGGCAGAGATGCTGGCCTCCATCCGGAGCTGGCTGGCCGTAGACTCCTGTATGCTGGCCACCATCAGGAGCTGGTTGGCCTCAATCCTCTGGCTGCTTGCCAGCAGCTCCTTCATGACGGCCAGCATCTCCACCTGCACAGCCTGGCTCTGCGGGGACGATACCGCTGGGTGGGCGTGGTAAAGTTGTGCGGGGAGGTCCACAGCTGGAGCCGGTGGGGAGAATGTGCCCGGTGGTGACCAGGCCAGCACACTTTGTGGGGAAGGAGGTGCTGTCCCTTGGGGGGATGAGGGCCCCAGAGCAAGCCTTTCGAGGATGGGCATAGGCCCAGGGCTTGTGGCAGGTGACCCCGCAAGGTCAATGACCAGCCCATCCTCTGACCCAGAGCCCTCTGATATTCTTTCCTCCTCCCCCTGTGCTGGAGGATCCTGGTACGGGGCTGATGGCCCCGCCTCCTCGCTATGGTCATAGGACCCAGAGCTCCTCCTGGATGCTGAGAGATAGAGAAGAAAGGTACATGTCATTAGTATGTTGATTAGCGCATTGATGTGTTCATTTCTAATTATCTGACATCTAGCCTTGAATATGGATGATTCTCTGATTAGCTATCTTATACTAGCTGTTATCTATTCTTAGGTTTCTGTTCTGGATGGTTCTCGGCTCACAACTCTATCTGTATTACGGCTGCTGTCTGTAACTGCATAGGCTGAACGGGCACACCAATACATGGACTCTGTATTACAGGGGTGTCCAAACTCTTTCCTGGATTGGAAGATATCCTTTCTGTGCACTGGTGAGTCAATCAGGATGAATGAAGAAGCGATTGACTCACCTGTGCGCAGAAGGGTTATCAAATCCAGCCATGTGTGTGGCCCACCAGGACCGACTTTCGACACACCTGCTCTATTGCTTGATTACTGTTGTGGTGACCAGGAATGACAGTGATTTGTCAGCTTCATGAATTTAAGGATGCATCCATCTATCCCTTGTTATTTCATGGAGCTGACATGTCAGTGTCATGGCCATGTGTAGTGTGTGTGATGCACATGTGGTGGCATGTTGCTGTATGTCATATTCACCTGCCATGGAGGCTGGGTCCTGCTGCTCCACCGGGCCTGATGCTCTAGCTGCGTCGGAGGGTGCAAGCATGGCCCTTGCAAAACCTTCATGGGCAAGGTACTTGACCCTCCGCCCCTCGGCCTCCTGCACCATCTTCTTGCTCACCGCGGCCCTGATGTCGTCAAACCGGTGCTTAATGGACCGCAGACTCCGTCCACGGCCCGCCACACCGTTGACCAGATCCACCACCTGCTGCCAAGCAGTAGCACGGGGCCCAGCCTTTACTTCCCTACCCCCCGAGGTGATGACGGGGCGGGCACGGATGGCCTCCATGAGGACCTGTTCTCAACCCGGCTATAATTGTGGGCCCTGGACCTGCCGCCAGCCTCTTGCTCTTCTGCCTGGGGATGAGGACCCTCTCCACTCTCCCTCCTCCTCCTACTTCCTCCTCCTACTCTCCTCTCCTCCCTCCTTCCTCTCCTCTTCTCCCTCCCTCCTCCTCTCCTCCCTCCATCCTCTACTCTCCTCCCTTCTCCCTCCTCCTCTCCTCTCCTCCCTCCTTCCTCTACTCTCCTCCCTTCTCCCTCCTCCTCTCCTCTCCTCCCTCCTTCCTCTAATCTCCTCCCTTCTCCCTCCTCTCCTCTCCTCCCTCCTTCTCCTCCTCTCCTCCCTCCTTCTCCTCCTCTCCTCCCTCCTCCTCTCCTCCCTCCTTCCTCCTCCTTCCTCTTCCTCTCCTCCCTCCTCCTCTCCTCCCTCCTCCTCTCCCTCCTCCACTACCTCCTCCTCCACTACCTCCTCCTCCACTACCTCCCCCTCCTCAACTATTACCTCCTCCTCACTCCTCCCCTCCTCTTCCCCACCTCCACGCCCCGGGACTCCCTGCCACTCCTCCACCCTCTGCTCCTCTCCCTCCATCACCACCTGAAAAGAAAAGAAAGAGAAATAAAGAAATGTTTTAGTGCCTCTAACACTATTTCTGCTTGGATATCAATGTTGTAGCTAACTGCAGTAATCAACCTTAAATGGACAGAGCCTGTGACAGCAGTGGGAGGGGTGTACAGCACCTCTCACTCTGGACCTGAGAGGCGCTGATAAAACAAGCTAGATCAATACTTTCATAAACAATGTGGAAGGGTCAGTTACAGTTTGCATATATACAAGGCATGCGGCTATTTACTGTGTGCTTCTATCATGTGTGGGGAGTGGCCCATGTCTGAGGCCACTAATATCCTATCTGCATTATATTCTGCACATATTCATGGGCATGGTACCTATCCTAAAGCCATCCTCTGTACCAGAGGTAGTAGGAACTACATGGTCCTGCTGTTCTAGGCTGAAAAAAAGTTCTTGTCAAGCCCCATTGAAGAAGCAGTTTGGAACACCTATGTGTATTGCAAATATGTGTAGAAATCTCACTCAAACTCAATCTACAACTCAATCAAACTCAAACTCAATCTCAAAATCAAACTCAATCAAACTCAATCTCAAAATCAAACTCAATATAACTCAATCTCAAAATCAAACTCAATCAAACTCAAAATCAAACTCAATCAAACTCAATCTCAAAATCAAACTCAATCAAACTCAATCTCAAAATCAAACTCAATCAAACTCAATCTCAAAATCAAACTCAATCAAACTCAATCTCAAAATCAAACTCAATCAAACTCAATCTCAAAATCAAACTCAAACTGAAAATCAAACTCAAAATCAAACTCAATCAAACTCAATCTCAAAATCAAACTCAATCAAACTCAATCTCAAAATCAAACTCAATCAAACTCAATCTCAAAATCAAACTCAATCAAACTCAATCAAACTCAATCTCAAAATCAATCAAACTCAAAATCAAACTCAATCTCAAAATCAAACTCAATCAAACTCAATCTCAAAAACAAACTCAATCAAACTCAATCTCAAAATCAAACTCAATCAAACTCAATCTCAAAATCAAAATCAATCAAACTCAAACTCAAAATCAAACTCAATCAATCTCAAAATCAAACTCAATCAAACTCAATCTCAAAATAAAACTCAATCAAACTCAATCTCAAAATCAAACTCAATCAAACTCAATACAACTCAATCTCAAAATCAATCAAACTCAAAATCAAACTCAATCTCAAAATCAAACTCAATCAAACTCAATCTCAAAATCAAACTCAATCAAACTCAATCTCAAAATCAAACTCAATCAAACTCAATCTCAAAATCAAACTCAATTTAAACTCAATCTCAAAATCAAACTCAATCAAACTCAAACTCAAAATCAAACTCAATCTCAAAATCAAACTCAATCAAACTCAATCTCAAAATCAAACTCAATCAAACTCAATCTTAAAATCAAACTCAATCAAACTCAAACTCAAAATCAAACTCAATCAAACTCAATCAAACTCAATCTCAAAATCAAACTCAATCAAACTCAATCTCAAAATCAAACTCAATCAAACTCAAACTCAAAATCAAAATCAATCAAACTCAATCAAACTCAATCAAACTCAATCTCAAAATCAAACTCAATCAAACTCAATCTCAAAATCAAACTCAATCAAACTCAATCTCAAAATCAAACTCAAAATCAAACTCAAAATCAAACTCAATCAAACTCAATCAAACTCAATCTCAAAATCAAACTCAATCAAACTCAATCTCAAAATCAAACTCAATCAAACTCAAACTCAAAATCAAACTCAATCAAACTCAATACAACTCAATCTCAAAATCAAACTCAATCAAACTCAAACTCAAAATCAAACTCAATCAAACTCAATCAAACTCAATCTCAAAATCAAAATCAATCAAACTCAAAATCAAACTCAATCTCAAAATCAAACTCAATCAAACTCAATCTCAAAATCAAACTCAATCAAACTCAATCTCAAAATCAAACTCAATCAAACTCAATCTCAAAATCAAACTCAATCAAACTCAATCTCAAAATCAAACTCAATCAAACTCAATACAACTCAAGCTCAAAATCAAACTCAATCAAACTCAAAATCAAACTCAATCTCAAAATCAAACTCAATCAAACTCAATCTCAAAATCAAACTCAATCAAACTCAATCTCAAAATCAAACTCAATCAAACTCAATCTCAAAATCAAACTCAATCAAACTCAATCTCAAAATCAAACTCCATCAAACTCAAACTCAAAATCAAACTCAATCTCAAAATCAAACTCAATCAAACTCAATCTCAAAATCAAACTCAATCAAACTCAATCTTAAAATCAAACTCAATCAAACTCAAACTCAAAATCAAACTCAATCAAACTCAATCAAACTCAATCTCAAAATCAAACTCAATCAAACTCAATCTCAAAATCAAACTCAATCAAACTCAAACTCAAAATCAGAATCAATCAAACTCAATCAAACTCAATCTCAAAATCAAACTCAATCTCAAAATCAAACTCAATCAAACTCAATCTCAAAATCAAACTCAATCAAACTCAATCTCAAAATCAAACTCAAAATCAAACTCAAAATCAAACTCAATCAAACTCAATCAAACTCAATCTCAAAATCAAACTCAATCAAACTCAATCTCAAAATCAAACTCAATCAAACTCAAAATCAAACTCAATCAAACTCAATACAACTCAATCTCAAAATCAAACTCAATCAAACTCAAAATCAAACTCAATCTCAAAATCAAATTCAATCAAACTCAATCTCAAAATCAAACTCAATCAAACTCAATCTCAAAATAAACTCAATCAAACTCAATCTCAAAATCAAACTCAATCAAACTCAAACTCAAAATCAAACTCAATCTCAAAATCAAACTCAATCAAACTCAATCTCAAAATCAAACTCAATCAAACTCAAACTCAAAATCAAACTCAATCAAACTCAATCAAACTCAATCTCAAAATCAAACTCAATCAAACTCAATCTCAAAATCAAACTCAATCAAACTCAATCTCAAAATCAAACTCAATCAAACTCAAACTCAAAATCAAACTCAATCAAACTCAATCTCAAAATCAAACTCAATCAAACTCAATCTCAAAATCAAACTCAATCAAACTCAATCTCAAAATCAAACTCAATCAAACTCAATACAACTCAATCTCAAAATCAAACTCAATCAAACTCAAAATCAAACTCAATCTCAAAATCAAACTCAATCAAACTCAATCTCAAAATCAAACTCAATCAAACTCAATCTCAAAATCAAACTCAATCAAACTCAATCTCAAAATCAAACTCAATCAAACTCAATCTCAAAATCAAACTCAATCAAACTCAAACTCAAAATCAAACTCAATCTCAAAATCAAACTCAATCAAACTCAATCTCAAAATCAAACTCAATCAAACTCAATCTTAAAATCAAACTCAATCAAACTCAATCAAACTCAATCTCAAAATCAAACTCAATCAAACTCAATCTCAAAATCAAACTCAATCAAACTCAAACTCAAAATCAAAATCAATCAAACTCAATCAAACTCAATCAAACTCAATCTCAAAATCAAACTCAATCAAACTCAATCTCAAAATCAAACTCAATCAAACTCAATCTCAAAATCAAACTCAAAATCAAACTCAATCTCAAAATCAAACTCAAAATCAAACTCAAAATCAAACTCAATCAAACTCAATCAAACTCAATCTCAAAATCAAACTCAATCAAACTCAATCTCAAAATCAAACTCAATCAAACTCAAACTCAAAATCAAACTCAATCAAACTCAATACAACTCAATCTCAAAATCAAACTCAATCAAACTCAAAATCAAACTCAATCTCAAAATCAAACTCAATCAAACTCAATCTCAAAATCAAACTCAATCAAACTCAATCTCAAAATCAAACTCAATCAAACTCAAACTCAAAATCAAACTCAATCTCAAAATCAAACTCAATCAAACTCAATCTCAAAATCAAACTCAATCAAACTCAAACTCAAAATCAAACTCAATCAAACTCAATCAAACTCAATCTCAAAATCAAACTCAATCAAACTCAATCTCAAAATCAAACTCAATCTCAAAATCAAACTCAATCAAACTCAAACTCAAAATCAAACTCAATCAAACTCAATCAAACTCAATCTCAAAATCAAAATCAATCAAACTCAAAATCAAACTCAATCTCAAAATCAAACTCAATCAAACTCAATCTCAAAATCAAACTCAATCAAACTCAATCTCAAAATCAAACTCAATCAAACTCAAACTCAAAATCAAACTCAATCAAACTCAATCAAACTCAATCAAACTCAATCTCAAAATCAAACTCAATCAAACTCAATCTCAAAATTAAACTCAATCAAACTCAATCTCAAAATCAAACTCAAAATCAAACTCAATCAAACTCAATCTCAAAATCAAACTCAATCAAACTCAATCTCAAAATCAAACTCAATCAAACTCAAACTCAAAATCAAACTCAATCAAACTCAATACAACTCAATCTCAAAATCAAACTCAATCAAACTCAAAATCAAACTCAATCTCAAAATCAAACTCAATCAAACTCAATCTCAAAATCAAACTCAATCAAACTCAATCTAAAAGTCAAACTCAATCAAACTCAATCTCAAAATCAAACTCAAACTCAAAATCAAACTCAATCAAACTCAATACAACTCAATCTCAAAATCAAACTCAATCAAACTCAAAATCAAACTCAATCTCAAAATCAAACTCAATCAAACTCAATCTCAAAATCAAACTCAATCAAACTCAATCTCAAAATCAAACTCAATCAAACTCAATCACAAAATCAAACTCAATCAAACTCAATCTCAAAATCAAACTCAATCAAACTCAAACTCAAAATCAAACTCAATCTCAAAATCAAACTCAATCAAACTCAATCTCAAAATCAAACTCAATCAAACTCAATCTCAAAATCAAACTCAATCAAACTCAATCTCAAAATCAAACTCAATCAAACTCAAAATCAAAATCAAACTCTATCAAACTCAATCAAACTCAATCTCAAAATCAATCAAACTCAAAATCAAACTCAATCTCAAAATCAAACTCAATCAAACTCAATCTCAAAATCAAACTCAATCAAACTCAATCTCAAAATCAAACTCAATCAAACTCAATCTCAAAATCAAACTCAATCAAACTCAAACTCAAAATCAAACTCAATCAAACTCAATCAAACTCAATCAAACTCAATCTCAAAATCAAACTCAATCAAACTCAATCTCAAAATCAAACTCAATCAAACTCAATCTCAAAATCAAACTCAATCAAACTCAATCTCAAAATCAAACTCAATCAAACTCAAACTCAAAATCAAACTCAATCAAACTCAATACAACTCAATCTCAAAATCAAACTCAATCAAACTCAAAATCAAACTCAATCAAACTCAATCTCAAAATCAAACTCAATCAAACTCAATCTCAAAATCAAACTCAATCAAACTCAATCTCAAAATCAAACTCAATCAAACTCAAACTCAAAATCAAACTCAATCTCAAAATCAAACTCAATCAAACTCAATCTCAAAATCAAACTCAATCTCAAAATCAAACTCAATCAAACTCAAACTCAAAATCAAACTCAATCAAACTCAATCAAACTCAATCTCAAAATCAAACTCAATCAAACTCAATCTCAAAATCAAACTCAATCAAACTCAAACTCAAAATCAAAATCAATCAAACTCAATCAAACTCAATCTCAAAATCAAACTCAATCTCAAAATCAAACTCAATCAAACTCAATCTCAAAATCAAACTCAATCAAACTCAATCTCAAAATCAAACTCAAAATCAAACTCAAAATCAAACTCAATCAAACTCAATCAAAATAAATCTCAAAATCAAACTCAATCAAACTCAATCTCAAAATCAAACTCAATCAAACTCAATCTCAAAATCAAACTCAATCAAACTCAAACTCAAAATCAAACTCAATCAAACTCAATACAACTCAATCTCAAAATCAAACTCAATCAAACTCAAAATCAAACTCAATCTCAAAATCAAACTCAATCAAACTCAATCTCAAAATCAAACTCAATCAAACTCAATCTCAAAATCAAACTCAATCAAACTCAAACTCAAAATCAAACTCAATCTCAAAATCAAACTCAATCAAACTCAATCTCAAAATCAAACTCAATCAAACTCAAACTCAAAATCAAACTCAATCAAACTCAATCAAACTCAATCTCAAAATCAAACTCAATCAAACTCAATCTCAAAATCAAACTCAATCTCAAAATCAAACTCAATCAAACTCAAACTCAAAATCAAACTCAATCAAACTCAATCAAACTCAATCTCAAAATCAAAATCAATCAAACTCAAAATCAAACTCAATCTCAAAATCAAACTCAATCAAACTCAATCTCAAAATCAAACTCAATCAAACTCAATCTCAAAATCAAACTCAATCAAACTCAAACTCAAAATCAAACTCAATCAAACTCAATCAAACTCAATCAAACTCAATCTCAAAATCAAACTCAATCAAACTCAATCTCAAAATTAAACTCAATCAAACTCAATCTCAAAATCAAACTCAAAATCAAACTCAATCAAACTCAATCTCAAAATCAAACTCAATCAAACTCAATCTCAAAATCAAACTCAATCAAACTCAAACTCAAAATCAAACTCAATCAAACTCAATACAACTCAATCTCAAAATGAAACTCAATCAAACTCAAAATCAAACTCAATCTCAAAATCAAACTCAATCAAACTCAATCTCAAAATCAAACTCAATCAAACTCAATCTAAAAGTCAAACTCAATCAAACTCAATCTCAAAATCAAACTCAAACTCAAAATCAAACTCAATCAAACTCAATACAACTCAATCTCAAAATCAAACTCAATCAAACTCAAAATCAAACTCAATCTCAAAATCAAACTCAATCAAACTCAATCTCAAAATCAAACTCAATCAAACTCAATCTCAAAATCAAACTCAATCAAACTCAATCACAAAATCAAACTCAATCAAACTCAATCTCAAAATCAAACTCAATCAAACTCAAACTCAAAATCAAACTCAATCTCAAAATCAAACTCAATCAAACTCAATCTCAAAATCAAACTCAATCAAACTCAATCTCAAAATCAAACTCAATCAAACTCAATCTCAAAATCAAACTCAATCAAACTCAAAATCAAAATCAAACTCTATCAAACTCAATCAAACTCAATCTCAAAATCAATCAAACTCAAAATCAAACTCAATCTCAAAATCAAACTCAATCAAACTCAATCTCAAAATCAAACTCAATCAAACTCAATCTCAAAATCAAACTCAATCAAACTCAATCTCAAAATCAAACTCAATCAAACTCAAACTCAAAATCAAACTCAATCAAACTCAATCAAACTCAATCAAACTCAATCTCAAAATCAAACTCAATCAAACTCAATCTCAAAATCAAACTCAATCAAACTCAATCTCAAAATCAAACTCAATCAAACTCAATCTCAAAATCAAACTCAATCAAACTCAAACTCAAAATCAAACTCAATCAAACTCAATACAACTCAATCTCAAAATCAAACTCAATCAAACTCAAAATCAAACTCAATCAAACTCAATCTCAAAATCAAACTCAATCAAACTCAATCTCAAAATCAAACTCAATCAAACTCAATCTCAAAATCAAACTCAATCAAACTCAAACTCAAAATCAAACTCAATCTCAAAATCAAACTCAATCAAACTCAATCTCAAAATCAAACTCAATCTCAAAATCAAACTCAATCAAACTCAAACTCAAAATCAAACTCAATCAAACTCAATCAAACTCAATCTCAAAATCAAACTCAATCAAACTCAATCTCAAAATCAAACTCAATCAAACTCAAACTCAAAATCAAAATCAATCAAACTCAATCAAACTCAATCTCAAAACAAACTCAATCTCAAAATCAAACTCAATCAAACTCAATCTCAAAATCAAACTCAATCAAACTCAATCTCAAAATCAAACTCAAAATCAAACTCAAAATCAAACTCAATCAAACTCAATCAAACTAAATCTCAAAATCAAACTCAATCAAACTCAATCTCAAAATCAAACTCAATCAAACTCAAACTCAAAATCAAACTCAATCAAACTCAATACAACTCAATCTCAAAATCAAACTCAATCAAACTCAAAATCAAACTCAATCTCAAAATCAAATTCAATCAAACTCAATCTCAAAATCAAACTCAATCAAACTCAATCTCAAAATCAAACTCAATCAAACTCAATCTCAAAATCAAACTCAATCAAACTCAAACTCAAAATCAAACTCAATCTCAAAATCAAACTCAATCAAACTCAATCTCAAAATCAAACTCAATCAAACTCAAACTCAAAATCAAACTCAATCAAACTCAATCAAACTCAATCTCAAAATCAAACTCAATCAAACTCAATCTCAAAATCAAACTCAATCAAACTCAATCTCAAAATCAAACTCAATCAAACTCAATCTCAAAATCAAACTCAATCAAACTCAATCTCAAAATCAAACTCAATCAAACTCAATCTCAAAATCAAACTCAAATAAAACTCAAACTCAATCAAACTCAATCTCAAAATCAAACTCAATCAAACTCAATCTCAAAATCAAACTCAATCAAACTCAATCTCAAAATCAAACTCAATCAAACTCAATCTCAAAATCAAACTCAATCAAACTCAAATCAAACTCAATCTCAAAATCAAACTCAATCAAACTCAATCTCAAAATCAAACTCAATCAAACTCAATCTCAAAATCAAACTCAATCAAACTCAATCTCAAAATCAAACTCAATCAAACTCAATCTCAAAATCAAACTCAATCAAACTCAAACTCAAAATCAAACTCAATCTCAAATCAAACTCAATCAAACTCAATCTCAAAATCAAACTCAATCAAACTCAATCTTAAAATCAAACTCAATCAAACTCAATCTCAAAATCAAACTCAATCAAACTCAATCTCAAAATCAAACTCAATCAAACTCAATCTCAAAATCAAACTCAATCAAACTCAAACTCAAAATCAAACTCAATCAAACTCAATCAAACTCAATCAAACTCAATCTCAAAATCAAACTCAATCAAACTCAATCTCAAAATCAAACTCAATCAAACTCAATCTCAAAATCAAACTCAATCAAACTCAATCTCAATCAAACTCAATCTCAAAATCAAACTCAAAATCAAACTCAATCAAACTCAATCAAACTCAATCTCAAAATCAAACTCAATCAAACTCAATCTCAAAATCAAACTCAATCAAACTCAAACTCAAAATCAAACTCAATCAAACTCAATACAACTCAATCTCAAAATCAAACTCAATCAAACTCAAAATCAAACTCAATCTCAAAATCAAACTCAATCAAACTCAATCTCAAAATCAAACTCAATCAAACTCAATCTCAAAATCAAACTCAATCAAACTCAATCTCAAAATCAAACTCAATCAAACTCAAACTCAAAATCAAACTCAATCTCAAAATCAAACTCAATCAAACTCAATCTCAAAATCAAACTCAATCAAACTCAATCTCAAAATCAAACTCAATCAAACTCAAACTCAATCTCAAAATCAAACTCAATCAAACTCAATCTCAAAATCAAACTCAATCTCAAAATCAAACTCAATCAAACTCAATCTCAAAATCAAACTCAATCAAACTCAATCAAACTCAATCTCAAAATCAAAATCAATCAAACTCAAAATCAAACTCAATCTCAAAATCAAACTCAATCAAACTCAATCTCAAAATCAAACTCAATCAAACTCAATCTCAAAATCAAACTCAATCAAACTCAAACTCAAAATCAAACTCAATCAAACTCAATCAAACTCAATCAAACTCAATCTCAAAATCAAACTCAATCAAACTCAATCTCAAAATCAAACTCAATCAAACTCAATCTCAAAATCAAACTCAAAATCAAACTCAATCAAACTCAATCTCAAAATCAAACTCAATCAAACTCAATCTCAAAATCAAACTCAATCAAACTCAAACTCAAAATCAAACTCAATCAAACTCATTACAACTCAATCTCAAAATCAAACTCAATCAAACTCAAAATCAAACTCAATCTCAAAATCAAACTCAATCAAACTCAATCTCAAAATCAAACTCAATCAAACTCAATCTCAAAGTCAAACTCAATCAAACTCAATCTCAAAATCAAACTCAAACTCAAAATCAAACTCAATCAAACTCAATACAACTCAATCTCAAAATCAAACTCAAACTCAAAATCAAACTCAATCTCAAAATCAAACTCAATCAAACTCAATCTCAAAATCAAACTCAATCAAACTCAATCTCAAAATCAAACTCAATCAAACTCAATCTCAAAATCAACTCAATCAAACTCAATCTCAAAAACTCAATCAAACTCAATCAAACTCAAACTCAAAATCAAACTCAATCTCAAAATCAAACTCAATCAAACTCAATCTCAAAATCAAACTCAATCAAACTCAAACTCAAAATCAAACTCAATCAAACTCAATCAAACTCAATCTCAAAATCAAACTCAATCAAACTCAATCTCAAAATCAAACTCAATCAAACTCAATCTCAAAATCAAACTCAATCAAACTCAAACTCAAAATCAAACTCAATCAAACTCAATCTCAAAATCAAACTCAATCAAACTCAATCTCAAAATCAAACTCAATCAAACTCAATCTCAAAATCAAACTCAATCAAACTCAATACAACTCAATCTCAAAATCAAACTCAATCAAACTCAAAATCAAACTCAATCTCAAAATCAAACTCAATCAAACTCAATCTCAAAATCAAACTCAATCAAACTCAATCTCAAAATCAAACTCAATCAAACTCAATCTCAAAATCAAACTCAATCAAACTCAATCTCAAAATCAAACTCAATCAAACTCAAACTCAAAATCAAACTCAATCTCAAAATCAAACTCAATCAAACTCAATCTCAAAATCAAACTCAATCAAACTCAATCTTAAAATCAAACTCAATCAAACTCAAACTCAAAATCAAACTCAATCAAACTCAATCAAACTCAATCTCAAAATCAAACTCAATCAAACTCAATCTCAAAATCAAACTCAATCAAACTCAAACTCAAAATCAAAATCAATCAAACTCAATCAAACTCAATCAAACTCAATCTCAAAATCAAACTCAATCAAACTCAATCTCAAAATCAAACTCAATCAAACTCAATCTCAAAATCAAACTCAAAATCAAACTCAATCTCAAAATCAAACTCAAAATCAAACTCAAAATCAAACTCAATCAAACTCAATCAAACTCAATCTCAAAATCAAACTCAATCAAACTCAATCTCAAAATCAAACTCAATCAAACTCAAACTCAAAATCAAACTCAATCAAACTCAATACAACTCAATCTCAAAATCAAACTCAATCAAACTCAAAATCAAACTCAATCTCAAAATCAAACTCAATCAAACTCAATCTCAAAATCAAACTCAATCAAACTCAATCTCAAAATCAAACTCAATCAAACTCAATCTCAAAATCAAACTCAATCAAACTCAAACTCAAAATCAAACTCAATCTCAAAATCAAACTCAATCAAACTCAATCTCAAAATCAAACTCAATCAAACTCAAACTCAAAATCAAACTCAATCAAACTCAATCAAACTCAATCTCAAAATCAAACTCAATCAAACTCAATCTCAAAATCAAACTCAATCTCAAAATCAAACTCAATCAAACTCAAACTCAAAATCAAACTCAATCAAACTCAATCAAACTCAATCTCAAAATCAAAATCAATCAAACTCAAAATCAAACTCAATCTCAAAATCAAACTCAATCAAACTCAATCTCAAAATCAAACTCAATCAAACTCAATCTCAAAATCAAACTCAATCAAACTCAAACTCAAAATCAAACTCAATCAAACTCAATCAAACTCAATCAAACTCAATCTCAAAATCAAACTCAATCAAACTCAATCTCAAAATTAAACTCAATCAAACTCAATCTCAAAATCAAACTCAAAATCAAACTCAATCAAACTCAATCTCAAAATCAAACTCAATCAAACTCAATCTCAAAATCAAACTCAATCAAACTCAAACTCAAAATCAAACTCAATCAAACTCATTACAACTCAATCTCAAAATGAAACTCAATCAAACTCAAAATCAAACTCAATCTCAAAATCAAACTCAATCAAACTCAATCTCAAAATCAAACTCAATCAAACTCAATCTCAAAGTCAAACTCAATCAAACTCAATCTCAAAATCAAACTCAAACTCAAAATCAAACTCAATCAAACTCAATACAACTCAATCTCAAAATCAAACTCAAACTCAAAATCAAACTCAATCTCAAAATCAAACTCAATCAAACTCAATCTCAAAATCAAACTCAATCAAACTCAATCTCAAAATCAAACTCAATCAAACTCAATCTCAAAATCAAACTCAATCAAACTCAATCTCAAAATCAAACTCAATCAAACTCAATCTCAAAATCAAACTCAATCAAACTCAATCTCAAAATCAAACTCAATCAAACTCAATCTCAAAATCAAACTCAATCAAACTCAAACTCAAAATCAAACTCAATCAAACTCAATACAACTCAATCTCAAAATCAAACTCATTAAAACTCAAAATCAAACTCAATCTCAAAATCAAACTCAATCAAACTCAATCTCAAAATCAAACTCAATCAAACTCAATCTCAAAATCAAACTCAATCAAACTCAATCTCAAAATCAAACTCAATCAAACTCAATCTCAAAATTAAACTCAATCAAACTCAATCTCAAAATCAAACTCAAAATCAAACTCAATCAAACTCAATCTCAAAATCAAACTCAATCAAACTCAATCTCAAAATCAAACTCAATCAAACTCAAACTCAAAATCAAACTCAATCAAACTCATTACAACTCAATCTCAAAATGAAACTCAATCAAACTCAAAATCAAACTCAATCTCAAAATCAAACTCAATCAAACTCAATCTCAAAATCAAACTCAATCAAACTCAATCTCAAAGTCAAACTCAATCAAACTCAATCTCAAAATCAAACTCAAACTCAAAATCAAACTCAATCAAACTCAATACAACTCAATCTCAAAATCAAACTCAAACTCAAAATCAAACTCAATCTCAAAATCAAACTCAATCAAACTCAATCTCAAAATCAAACTCAATCAAACTCAATCTCAAAATCAAACTCAATCAAACTCAATCACAAAATCAAACTCAATCAAACTCAATCTCAAAATCAAACTCAATCAAACTCAAACTCAAAATCAAACTCAATCTCAAAATCAAACTCAATCAAACTCAATCTCAAAATCAAACTCAATCAAACTCAATCTCAAAATCAAACTCAATCAAACTCAATCTCAAAATCAAACTCAATCAAACTCAAAATCAAAATCAAACTCTATCAAACTCAATCAAACTCAATCTCAAAATCAATCAAACTCAAAATCAAACTCAATCTCAAAATCAAACTCAATCAAACTCAATCTCAAAATCAAACTCAATCAAACTCAATCTCAAAATCAAACTCAATCAAACTCAATCTCAAAATCAAACTCAATCAAACTCAAACTCAAAATCAAACTCAATCAAACTCAATCAAACTCAATCAAACTCAATCTCAAAATCAAACTCAATCAAACTCAATCTCAAAATCAAACTCAATCAAACTCAATCTCAAAATCAAACTCAATCAAACTCAATCTTAAAATCAAACTCAATCAAACTCAAACTCAAAATCAAACTCAATCAAACTCAATACAACTCAATCTCAAAATCAAACTCAATCAAACTCAAAATCAAACTCAATCTCAAAATCAAACTCAATCAAACTCAATCTTAAAATCAAACTCAATCAAACTCAATCTCAAAATCAAACTCAATCAAACTCAAAATCAAACTCAATCTCAAAATCAAACTCAATCAAACTCAATCTCAAAATCAAACTCAATCAAACTCAATCTCAAAATCAAACTCAATCAAACTCAATCTCAAAATCAAACTCAATCAAACTCAATCTCAAAATCAAACTCAATCAAACTCAAACTCAAAATCAAACTCAATCTCAAAATCAAACTCAATCAAACTCAATCTCAAAATCAAACTCAATCAAACTCAAACTCAAAATCAAACTCAATCAAACTCAATCAAACTCAATCTCAAAATCAAACTCAATCTCAAAATCAAACTCAATCAAACTCAATCTCAAAATCAAACTCAATCAAACTCAAACTCAAAATCAAACTCAATCAAACTCAATCAAACTCAATCTCAAAATCAAAATCAATCAAACTCAATCTCAAAATCAAACTCAATCAAACTCAATCTCAAAATCAAACTCAATAAAACTTAAACTCAAAATCAAACTCAATCAAACTCAATCAAACTCAATCAAACTCAATCTCAAAATCAAACTCAATCAAACTCAATCTCAAAATCAAACTCAAAATCAAACTCAATCTCAAAATCAAACTCAAAATCAAACTCAATCAAACTCAATCAAACTCAATCTCAAAATCAAACTCAATCAAACTCAATCTCAAAATCAAACTCAATCAAACTCAAACTCAAAATCAAACTCAATCAAACTCAATACAACTCAATCTCAAAATCAAACTCATTAAAACTCAAAATCAAACTCAATCTCAAAATCAAACTCAATCAAACTCAATCTCAAAATCAAACTCAATCAAACTCAATCTCAAAATCAA
The DNA here is from genome assembly GCA_027410445.1 of Discoglossus pictus. Classification (NCBI taxonomy): domain Eukaryota; kingdom Metazoa; phylum Chordata; class Amphibia; order Anura; family Alytidae; genus Discoglossus; species Discoglossus pictus. The sequence goes on from CM050168.1 coordinate 146,229,501, forward strand.
ACTCAATCAAACTCAATCTCAAAATCAAACTCAATCAAACTCAATCTCAAAATCAAACTCAATCAAACTCAAACTCAAAATCAAACTCAATCTCAAAATCAAACTCAATCAAACTCAATCTCAAAATCAAACTCAATCAAACTCAATCTCAAAATCAAACTCAATCAAACTCAAACTCAAAATCAAACTCAATCAAACTCAATCAAACTCAATCTCAAAATCAATCAAACTCAAAATCAAACTCAATCTCAAAATCAAACTCAATCAAACTCAATCTCAAAATCAAACTCAATCAAACTCAATCAAACTCAAACTCAAAATAAAACTCAATCAAACTCAAAATCAAACTCAATCAAGCTCAAACTCAAAATCATTCTCTCTCTCTCTCTATATATATATATATATATAGAGAGAGAGAGAGAGAGATAGAGAGAGATTTTGAGAGAGAGAGAGATCCAGATCTAATATTAAACAGAAAAATATAAATAACTTACCTCCCTCCACAAAACTCCTCTCCCCACAAAAACAAACTCGCCAAACCTATAGGCCAACAGCCAAAAAAACACAATTGTACTTCTCGCCAGTGTATTCAGTAAATATAGAAATTGGCAAAACATACAAATAAAAGACAGCTTGATAGGATGAAAAGCATGTACAATGCAACTTACCTCCCTCCAAACCCTTAAGGGCCGGATCAAAGATCCCAAATCCTCCAAACACCTATAAACAAGCAAAGAAATCAATTCAACTTCTCGCCAGTGTATTCAGTAAATATAGAAATTGGCAAAACATACAAATAAAAGACAGCTTGATAGGATGAAAAGCATGTACAATGCAACTTACCTCCCTCCAAACTCCTATGGGCCGGATATAAACTCCAAAACTCTCCAAACTCCCTCCAAACACCTATAAACAAGCCAAAAACACAATTGTACTTCTTTACATCGGCATCCGTAAATGTAGTAACGGATTCCCGTAAAAAGAACTTAAACCGCGACTTGATAATAAAGCAACTTACCTACTCTCAACCACCAAGCTCCTGGAACCGCGTGCTACTTCGTCCGAAATCGCAACACAGTCGAGGCGTGGGCGCGTGTCATTCCTATTTATTCACTCCCACTGTCAATCAAATGGTCTATCCCGTAAGTGATTGGCTGTGCGACCTGTGGCGCGATGCGTGATTCCGCTATTGGATGGTTCGTGCCGGGCGCGGCTAGTCCGTCCCCCTTCCAGCTTGCGTGCGCGCCTAAACGTCACGGCCTTCCTACATTCTGAAGGCCGCGATTCGCGCCTGGCTAGATTGAAGTCCGTTGAAGTCCACACGATGCACTTACGGCATTGTAATGAAACAGGGCTGAAAGGGCCCTAAAAGTGTAAAGGAAGCAATAAAAGGCATTCGAATTACTGTAAAAACAATCCACAATGATCAAATATGTTAATAAAAGAGATTTTTTTTGTGTCATGTACATCCTCAAAATGGCGGCCAAATTAACCCTTTAGCACTCAGAAAGGATAGAATGTGTCCCCTAAACATATCAACATTATCTGATTTACATCTCTTTTATCACATCTAGATTTTTGAACACAAATATTGTATATATTTCCACGTCACATTACATAGATCATGGAGCATGGGCCCAAATTCAAATGTGGGCCAGAATATTAGGGGTTACTAATTAAAATGGCTCAACAAATCCATAATCAGGGAACTTCATAACATGATGAAGCTTAGATACACCAGTGAGCTTTTCCATTTGTGAAATCCACCCGGATAATCACAGCTGGGGTAATTAGCAAGCTATATAACCACAACCTCATCCATGAATTAGCAAGTCTGAACCATCATGGATAGCAGCAACCTGAGTGCAGCGTATAGGAATGGATATTTGTTTTGAATGTTGCAGAGTGGAAACCGGGCTGTCAGGCGTGCGACTGTGGAGTGGCTGAGGCGTGACAGAGAGGGGCAGCTGGGAGTGAATGTGGGTGAGCGTGCTGATGCAATCCATGGTGGTCCGGAAACAAGCCAGGCAAGTGGCTCATCACAGGACATGCCTAGGGTAATGTTGGGTTGTCAGTTAGGGGAGAGAGCTCCAGTGGCACAGGGACAGGGGGATATGAGGGCACCTGCAGACAGGGAGGAGGACCTTGATGTGGGTGATCAGCTGATGGGGGGGCCAGATGAGAGACCCCTAGAGGGTGTGGCACATGAAGTAGGGGCTCCTGCACAGCCAGACCTACAGGGGGGTGAGCAGGCCCAGGAGCCTGCCAGGAGGATTCGTGCACCCAGGGTGTACAGGGAGAGAGTCACATTACAGGGGTTAACTGATGTGGAAGTGTATGAGCGTTTTAGGCTAACCCTTGCCAGCCTGGAGGAGCTCTATGCGGTCCTGATGGAGGACATGGAGCCTTCCTCACGGACCAATAGAGCCATCCCAGGCATGACACGGATGTTAGCCGCCATACACATCCTATCATCTGGTAGTTTTCAGAACACTGCTAGCATAGTAGGAGGAATGTCTCAAGCAAGCCTTTCAAGGTGCCTGAGCACATTCCTCCATGCTATCGTTCCGAAAGCTGCCAGATACATCAGTTTTCCCCACACTGGGGAAAAGATCTTGAAGGTGAAAGCAGATTTCTTTTGAATGGGAGGTATCCCCAATGTACTCGGTGCTATAGATTGCACATATGTAGCATTGATACCTCCTAGAGAGCAAGAAGCCATGTTCCGAAATCGCAAACACTATCATTCCATCAATGTACAGGCTGTTTGTGATGCAGACATGAGCATACAAAATGTGGTTTCCGGCTTCCCGGGAAGTACTCATGATGCCCATATCCTGCGTCAGTCATCCACCCATCGTTATTTTGAGTCTGGAGAAGCTCCATCTGGATGGCTACTGGGTGAGTACCCATAAAGGATCCCCTAAAATATGCATAATGTTCCACTGTAAAGTTATTCCATTGTTGCGTGAAAAATGTGCAACGACGCATGCCACAACAGACAAAATAGAGTCCCTCAATAGCGAGCACAACATCTGCGCGCAGGAGTTGAGATAAGGATTTAAGGGTGGACTTAGGGGTTTTAGGCTTAGGGGTCTTTGGGCTAAGGCTTTGGATTATGAGTGTAAGTGTTAGGCATGGGGTCTCATTGATTTGGGTTAGAGGGTTTTGGCCCATTAGTCAACTGATTCTACAACTTGCGCTCTTTGCTGGACGCACATTTTGTCACACAATTTCCAACAGTGCGCTACTGTCGCCGGCTTCTGGCAGCGCCGTATTGTCCGCGCTCATTTGCCGTGCGCCATAAAGAAGGTGTGCCGACTGAGCCATTGCATCGTAGCTTGTTGCTGTGCCTAACCCGATGTGACGTGGTCGTAGGAGTATGAAGTTCCAAGCCAGAGATCCCTAAACTAACGTCACATTAATCATTGCGTATATTTACAGATGCTTTAACGAGCAGCACAAACTCCCATTCATATCTACATCTCCCATTTTTGTTTCCTTCAGGTGATGCAGGATATAGGTGTTTGCCGTGGTTGTTGACCCCTGTGAACAATCCACGCACAGAGGGGGAGGAGAGGTACAATGCGGCCCATGCCAGAACCCAGAATGTAATAGAGCGCACCTTTGGACTCCTGAAGATGTGCTTCAGATGTTTACATTCCACTGGCGGGGTGCTACAGTATACACCAGGGAAGGTTTGTCACATCATCATGGCCTGCTGTTTTCTGCACAATATAGCAGTACAGGCAAACTGTCTGGGGAACATTGATGATGCTCCGCTTGAACCGGCGGAGCGTCCAGTACCTCCCGATGGTGGGGATAACGTTCAGGGGTCACAACTACGTGCCCACGTCATTCGTGAGTACTTCCCATGTAAGTCTGAAACTAATTACAACCAACTCAAATGTACATGGCTTATGGTTACTAATACATCTCTTTTCTCCTTCCCCATCGTCTTCCAGAATATCCAACAGTACACAGTAGAGGATAGCTTTGTGATGTAACATATGTCTCGTGACGCATTCTTCATACTGGATCAAATACAGCCTGCTCTGATATCCGTTACTGGTAAGTATGCGCACATTCCCATACACATCATATATATTGATATCTGCCAACCTCAAGAAGCTAAGCTAAATGGATGGTCTGATGTATTCCACAATGTCAATGGATATAGGCCTCACAATCGTATTTGAAAACATCTGCCCAGAACAGTAATGTTCACATTGTCTGATCATGCTATTCCACATCCCATGGAGGTCAATGCAATTCCTAGCAATCTGGATATATGAACATAACAGCATACTGTAAACCATAATAAATGTACCTCATGTGATGCAAAGAGGGGATGTCCCCTGTTCTTTGTCAGCGAATGCTGGTAAAAGCATTCTCAGTCAGATAACATGAATAGTCTCAAGGATGTGTTAACTAGGAATCATTGTGCAATATATCATATGGATTGTGTGACTCATCTCATCATATTGCCATTACAGAACTGTTGGCGTGTGTCAACACATTGTTTACCCACACAGACATGGGAAACGACCTTGCCAGCAACAGAACATCAGCTACATCAATGGCGTCTACATTGTAAGTGAGTATTTGCGGGAAACATGTGCATGTATGCATGAGAGGAAATGACTAATAACTACATTAATGTAGGCCTAACTTTCTTTTTCCCCAAGACATCCCCTATGTATTGCTGAAGCGGTCCGAAATGTTTAGCGGACCATGCAGACGTGTCCTGGGGGAACAGATCTCTTCGTTGAATACTCCACTTGATCTATCCAAGATAGAGAACCACATGTGGATGTCCGAACATGTATCAATGTGTGATAGTTGTGATCTTCCCTTTCTATTACAGGATGCACTGGTGTCTCTCTCTCTCTCTTCATCCCACCCACCCCTGTTTACCCTTAATTTATTGAGTCACACAAGTCTTCTGCTAACTATCCCAATTAACCCTTTCCACTATGTTTTCTCTTGTCTTCTTCCTCACATTCCCTGCCTTTTCCTCAGACTCTTCTTTACTTCTCCCCTTTTTGTCTGCATCATTTTCATTTCAACTCTCATGCCCACCTCTCTCCTTTTATTCGCCCATCAGCTAATCTTACTCAAGCTGTGGTTAAACTATGTGTCTCCTGACTGTCCCATCTGCAGATTACATTATCTGTCCACATGGGGCAGATACCTTATTACATAATAGTGCATCGCACTTTACATCTGATCCCTTTCCTCTCCGACTAATGCATATCTTTCTACTTGACACAACCTCCTTCCTATGTATCTCTGACTTACTTATTAACCTTGCTATTCCTTATCTACTCTTCCCCATGTCCATTACCTTTAACTTGGAAGTGGTGATTTTCTAATCTTGTGTGGGCCTTTGTGAACAAATCATTTATCAACAGACTTTACGCTCCTAACAGGGCCCTCCATTTTCTTGCGTTGTCAATATTACATACTGTATATGTCCGGGTTCTTCTCCCCTGTACAGCTTTACGGAATATGTTTGCACAATAGTTGTGATCTTCCCTTTCTATTACAGGATGCACTGGTGTCTCTCTCTCTCTCTTCATCCCACCCACCCCTGTTTACCCTTAATTTATTGAGTCACACAAGTCTTCTGCTAACTATCCCAATTAACCCTTTCCACTATGTTTTCTCTTGTCTTCTTCCTCACATTCCCTGCCTTTTCCTCAGACTCTTCTTTACTTCTCCCCTTTTTGTCTGCATCATTTTCATTTCAACTCTCATGCCCACCTCTCTCCTTTTATTCGCCCATCAGCTAATCTTACTCAAGCTGTGGTTAAACTATGTGTCTCCTGACTGTCCCATCTGCAGATTACATTATCTGTCCACATGGGGCAGATACCTTATTACATAATAGTGCATCGCACTTTACATCTGATCCCTTTCCTCTCCGACTAATGCATATCTTTCTACTTGACACAACCTCCTTCCTATGTATCTCTGACTTACTTATTAACCTTGCTATTCCTTATCTACTCTTCCCCATGTCCATTACCTTTAACTTGGAAGTGGTGATTTTCTAATCTTGTGTGGGCCTTTGTGAACAAATCATTTATCAACAGACTTTACGCTCCTAACAGGGCCCTCCATTTTCTTGCGTTGTCAATATTACATACTGTATATGTCCGGGTTCTTCTCCCCTGTACAGCTTTACGGAATATGTTTGCACAATACAAATAAATGAGAATTCGACTAATCATAATATTCCCACATCAGGACAAATTAGTCTGGGCCATCATTATCATCGTACAGATGGTTAGCTTGTACGAGATCCCAATGCCTAACATGTGTGCCGACATACCTACATCTGTTGGTGGCTGCTCATATGGCATATGTAAGGTTTCCACTAATATATTATTTGTGTGTTTGTATTCCAGATCCCGGTCAGAACAAGGCATGACGATAAACATTCTGACATTCCGTGGCCATGTCAATGTCCTCATGTATGTGCATGTGTCCGTTTCATTGCTTTGTTGGATCCAATTTGATATCTGATGACCTTGACTGAATAGCCGATATGTGTCACGAGACAATTTCAATATACAATGCAGATGTGATGTGACATCTGTCAGCTGATGTTCCTGGTATATCCACAGCATGTGTATGCTCATATAGTCTATCTCGATTCATAGGTACCTATTGGTTTAGACATTCTATCCTCTCCTCTACTTGGACTGTTGTGAAGCCTGCAGCACCAACCCTTCAAGATCTTTTCTTCAGTGCTGATGTGACCCTCCCTGTGCATATGGGGAAGAGTAAATCCAGGCTTGGGACTTAACAGTTAAGGAGGTTATGTTAATCTTCAGTTATGCATATTCAACAACAGTGAGTATAGATGCTCAATCAGAGAACAAACTATCACTGATATTGCCTGGTTTGTTGTGAGTTCTCTGCAATAAGTAACATCTGACTGATATGGTCCTGGTCAGGTCACCATCTTTTTGACCAAGGTTATCTATGTGCTGCTTATTGTTGCGTGAGAACTGACGTTATGGGCTCATAGCATTCACTGATTGAGCACTTATACTTCTGATGTGGCATCAGAGTGTCCGTTTAACACACAAGCATACATTTTGCTCTCCCCATATGTATATCACCTTATTTTGGATTATTATGGTGTTTCCTTATTGACTGTTATATATATGTCGGAACAATAATGAGAACTATTATATTGCCTAATGTTGGTTGATATACTGTACATCCCCTGATCATCCATATCAATGTAATTTTCCATGCCTGCATTCTGCTCTCATATCCCTATTTCCCTGTGTTATTTGGATTTTGTATCCTACCCCCCTCCACCATGATCCTTTGCATACCTGTGTTGATTAGTCAACCTGTGGCTTTGTGGCAAGCTTGCCTTGTTAATTTCTGTAAATATTAAACATGATTTATCTGCGATGTTGTTTGTGTCTGCCTCGTCAATGTTGATACCATAGCATTTTTCGGAACATCAATAAAAGGACCTTCAGACTCCACATCTGTGCTCTGCACCATCAGTTAGGGGTGTCAATAGAATTCTCACAGTGTGTTTGCATTACTGATTTCAAACATAAGGGAAGGTTGGTATTAACAATCTATATGACGCAGAAACAGACAAATGAGACAGGTTTCTGTAAGTGGCTCACATCCTAATAGTGAACATCCAGGGCCTCATTCAATTGCGATTTTGCCAATTGAATGGGGTTTAAAATAAGCACAGAACATATATTGTGTCAAACAGATTTTAGTTAGTGAAAACCTTGATTTTGGATAGATGTTTACTAACTAAAACATTTTTCAGAGAATATATGTTATGTGCTTATTTCAAGCCCTATTTAATTGGCCAAATTGCAATTAAATGAGGGCCACAGTATCTAACATAAGTGAGTACACCCGTCACATTGTTGTTAACATTTTAGTATATCTTTTCATGTGACAACACTGAAGAAATGACACTCTGCTACAATGTAAAGTAATTTTTCTGACCCATCAATAACTCAATACACAGCCATTAATGTCTAAACCATTGTCAACAAAAGTGAGTACACCCCTAATTTGAAATGTCAAAATTGACACGAAATGTCAATTATGTTTGGCCACCATTATTTGCCAGAACTGCATTAACCCTCATGGCCAGGGAGTTCACCCGAGCTTCCCAGGTTGCCACTGGAGTCCTCTTCCACTCCTTAATGATACATCAGAGCTGGTTGATGCTAGAGACCTTGCACTCCCCCACCGTCAGTTTGAGGATGCCCCACAGATGCTCAATATGGTTTTGGTCTGTCGACAAGCTTGGCCAGTCCATCACCTTTACCTTCTTTAGCAAGGCAGTGTCGTCTTGACGGTGTGTTTAGGGTCATTATGTTATGTTGCCCTGCAGCCCAGTCTCCCAAGGGAGGGGATCATGTTCTGCTTCAGTATGTCACAGTACATGTTTTCATTCATGGTTCCCTCAATGGACTGTAGCTCCCCAGTGCCAGAGATAAACGGATAAGTCACAACGAACACAAAAACATTGATATGAGATGAACCCATCATTTTGAACCAAAACAGTGATGCAGAGAGAGGGGAGGCAGCATCTGACATCATTAGGTAAATGCATATAGTGGGAATCCACACAACATATTAGCGAAAACATATATACACATGCATATATGTTTGGTCTGGGCCTGCATGCATGCTGCCAGCACTGAGGAGCTACAGTTCTTTGAGGGAACCCATGAATGCCAACATGTACTGTGACAAACTGAGAAAGAGCATGATCCCTCACATAGGAGAACAGGCCGCAGGGCAGTATTCCAACATGATAACGACCACAAACACACATCCAAGCCGACCACTGCCTGGTTAAAGAAGCTGAAGTTCAAAAGTTGATGAACTGGCCAAGTAGGTCACCAGACCTAAACCCTATTGAGCATCTGTGGGGTACTCCTCAAATGGAAGGTGTGGAGTGTAACGGAACCCATCACTGTTTTACCCTGTTTTATGGTTATGGTTAAAATATGATCATACTGTTATACTGTATGTATGTTGGTTTCTGCTCGGCAAAATCTTAGCCCAGACTATTGCAGATCTTGGCATAATAGATAATCCTAGTACAGAGACTCATCATAGGATAAGGAAGTCTATTGTATAAAGTGTTTTCATTATCAGACATAACAAAGAAGGATGATCTAAGCAATGTCTGATTGTATCAAAGTAGCCAGGTAGTCTCCGGGAGGTGTGACCCACCTGTTGTCCCTCAATGTGTATTGTGTGGCCAACTATGGGGGATGTGTGTATTGCCTGTGGGAAGAGATGTGTATATATATATTTCTGGGCAACAAAATAAAGTCAGTATTCATTTGACTCCCAATTGAGTGTGGGCAAATATTGGAGGTTGGGAATGGTGAGACTGTAGTGCTTCTTGGATATTGTACCGTATACCAGCGGAGATATTGGACTGCGTGTTCCAACTCCATTACAGGGAGTGCAAGGTCTCTAAAATCCACCAGCTCCATGATATCATCATGAAGGAGTGGAAGAGGACTCCAGTGGCAACCTGTGAATCTCTGGGGAACTCCATCCCCATGAGGGTTAAGTCAGTGCAGGAAAATAATGGTGGCCACACAAAATAATCTCCAATTTCACTTAGGGGTGGACTCACTTTTGATATTTCCCCTGAATTAATCTATCCATGTGTCATGAACATGAATATCATGCATCACCGTTACTGTAATCAAACTCATGAATATTACCTCCACCCTCAGCTGCACTAGTGGCTGTTACCCCAACCCTACATTAACACAGGGCTGGTATATTGAAGGAAGATGTATGTACTAATCCAATAACGTTGGTGTGTAGCATTCATGTGGTGTTTACCAATCATGGTACAGTACAAACGAAAACAAACAATGATAATGTGAGCAATACATAATCTTTAATCTTATGCTTGCAAATGATAGGGAAAAAAAAGAAAACTGGAGGCATAAATTCCGTCGATTGGAACCTAAAGAGATAAGAACAAGACATCAATTAGAACAATATACGCATTGACTGCAGCACCTCAACGTCAATAGATCTTGGACATCAATTGCTTCTATATGCAACATGAACATGTTCTCACCTATTTCCGCTTCCGCTTGTGTGTTTCTTGGCTCTGCTGGCCTTTTGAAGATGTTCCCCTAGGCCGGCCCCGACCTCTTCTAATGTTTTGAGGGTCTTCCGGCCTGGATGCTGGGGACAGGGTCTGGGATGTGGAAGGTGGTGAGTTGGAAGGGGTAGCCCGGTCTTGGTGCTGGCCTTCTCGGGCCATTTCAGGCCTTCGGGCGTACTCCTCCATTAACAGATTATGACGCCTCACCTCCTGGAACATCCGCTGATTTTGACGTGTCATTTCAGCAAAGACTCTGTCATTCTGGCGTCTCCTCTCCTGGAAGTTCCGGTCGTTGTTGCGTCTCCTCTCCTCGAGCTTCCTGGCATCATGGCGTCTCATCTCTAGCATGAACTGTTGATTTTGCTCACGCTCATGCTGGAGATGAGCCAGGAAATCCTGGCACTGGGCCGCTGACAGCGCAGGACTAACTGGCAGCAACCCAGACCACTGTGTCCTCTGGGTGGAGGCACTGCTGACTGGTTTGTCCTGCCTGGGAGACGCCTGCTGGGCCTGCGGGGCCGGAGTGGCTGGCTGGGCTTGCTGGTCCTGCGGGGCCTGTTGGTCCGGAGTGGCCACAGTGGCTGTCTGGGCCTGCGGGGCCTGTTGGGCCGGAGTGGCCACAGTGGCTGTCTGGGCCTGCGGGGCCTGTTGGGCCAGAGTGGCCACAGTGGCTGTCTGTGCCTGCGGGGCCTGTTGGGCCGGAGTAGCCACAGCGGCTGTCTGGGCCTGCAGGGCCTGTTGGTCCGGAGTGGCCACAGTGGCTGTCTGTGCCTGCGGGGCCTGTTGGGCCGGAGTGGCCACAGCGGCTGTCTGGGCCTGCGGTGCCTGTTGGGCAGTAGTGGCCACAGTGGCCTGCTGGGGCCACATGCCCTGCCGGGGGCCCATGTTTCAGGGCAGCATTGTTTGGGAATCCATATTGGGGGCCCAACCGGAATGGGACCACATTGGGTGGCCCCACATTTGGCCAGCCCACATTGGCTGGGAGCCAGGCGGTGCCATTATCCTGACTGGAGGGAATTGCTGGCACCTTGTGGATGGCCCAGGCGGACTTTGATAGGAGGGCCCTGCTACAGGTGAAGTTGACGCAGGTGGTCCTGCATCTTCAGAAGGTGCAGGAACCTGCGGAGGCAGGGGACGCCTGGATGGTACTGAAATGAGACAAGATTTTGATTTGAGTATTGTTGTTTCCATATCTCTGAGATCAGAGTGACTTGTAATTGGCTGTGAATGTTTGACGCTAATCAAAATTGATCTGCATCATTAGTATTGTGGATCCTGGCTGGGATCTTTCCTGTTATGTGACACCGACTACTGGCAGCAGCAGTTGGACCAAGGGGCTGATAGATGGCGCTGCCGCTGTTATATACATCATTTTCAACTTACACAGAAGCCCAAAAGCACTAGCCCTCACACTTATCCGAACCCTTATCCGTGCTCATCTGAATCTGTTGGCCAGTGTGTGAGACAGACCAATCTGTGACCAATCCTCAGCAATGTGAGTTAACATGTTAATGTAACATGGTCCAGATTATGCTGTTACACGACACAAACTTGCAGTCCATCAGAGTCTGTATCCGCATATGCTGCAGTGTGCACATCCATACATGTACTCTCATGGGGATGTACCAGCTAGACCGGACCTATCCTGTTGTATGTGCGCATCTCTGGAAGTGCCCCGCCAACGACTCTTGCTACGCCAGCCCAGCAGGCCAGGTAAGTGGTTATGGGTTTCAGGTTCTGGCTACAGTTAAGGGGGATGGGTTAGAGTTAGAAAGTGGGGTTTAGGGGGTTAGGGTTAGAGGGTTAGGGGCTTTGGGTGTACCAACTATTTTTGACGGCTACATGGGGACGAAAGCGCAGCCGCATCCCTAGAGTCGTCGGCGGCACTCTTCCAGCACATACTGAAATGCCCACATAAAACAGGATACATCCGCTATACCTATAATCAAAATGTACATGAATTCTAAGCAGTAGGAGGGTTAAGCCAAACAGCTAGGGATGGGCCAGTTTAACATGGAGTAGAGTGTGACAGGGGAACTCATGACAATATACAAACAATTGCAATGGAGTTGTCATGTATGCTTTATATGCACTGGGAACCAACAGCAAACATAACAGTAACATCAAAAGATTTGCAAAACGGTATCATAATCAGTTGTGGGAGGAGGTATTGGACATATATTTCATTGCTAACAATTCTGACAAGTATATTTCTTTACACTGGATTTACATGATTTTTGCAGCCTCATATATCTGTAGTCACAACCAGATATCTTACAGTGCAATTCAACGTCAGTTATCTATCTGTGTGGGGTACATGTGCGTACATATGAGGGTGTTAAGGTGTACATGGTACTCACATTGCAGGGTTTCAGACTGACCGGAGTCCACCAGGCTAGGGAGACCCACGACTGACGCTGGCTGGATCATGTCGCGGACTGTGGCCTCCCAACCGGGGTATGTGAACGTTTCTGGCGGCCCACCACCGGTTCCACGTGCTGCTTTGGCCTCATTGGCCATCTTCGTTTTCACAGCAATACGGCAGTCTTGAAACCGGTGCTGGACAGACTGCCAGGGACGATTGGCATACCCCAGCGAGGAGACCTAAACCGCGATCTCCTTCCAGGCATCTGTCCTCTGCCTGGGCCTCACTTCACTCCCACCGGTTAGGATGGAGTGTCGGGCTTGCACTCCTCTAACCAGTGTTTCGATCTCCTGGCTGGAAGAATTTGCTGCCCTTTTGATTGCAGCAGCAGCAGCTTGCTGGCCAGCCTGTGGCTGGGGGCCCTGCTCTCCCTGACCTCTCCCTTCGCTGCCTTCTCCCTCCATCTCTCCTCCTCTCTCTCTCTTGCTCTCACAAAACCTCCAACTCCAAGACCTGTGTGTCCACTTGCACAGCATACAACACAGTCACAGATTTACGAATTTCACTCCCTTTTAAACTATTTGTGCCCTTGATTGTCATCTTCCTATTGGTTAATTGATTTCAGGTTTGATTTCAGAATTACGGGCTTGAGACTTGGCCGTAGCTTCTTAGTGAAACACGTACGGGTTTTGCGGATGATTGCCCTCCAAGCCCGTAGCTCGTTATTCAAACCCGTGCGGGCTTGCATGATAGATAAAGTTAAATATCTTTATTTGCGCATTTGAGAGTAGGGGAATGTTGAGCTATTAATTCTGAAACCAAACATCACTTTCACTTTTAATAAAAGCACAGAATGGCTTTTCGATGCTACGACTTGTAAGTTAGCCCTTTACGACCCGTAGGTCTATTTTACCCATTTCCGGACTTGACGGAGGCTAATCCCTCAGCCTTTGCGGGTCTGAGGTGCTCCAAGCCCTCGGATCTTTGTTCACGTATATTTGACAAGAATTTGAAAATACAAAAATTACGGATTTGAGTGTAGGGGAATGTTGTGCTATTTTTGCTAACACCTACAATCACTTTATAGTCTTCTCAAAGTGCAGGATGGCTTTATTTGGGCTATATTTCGTGCTTAATTGGTGCTAGCGGGACCTCTTTCCTGCAAGTAAGCTGCTGCTCGCTTTTAGCCTTGCAGAGAGGTTTCGCGTAGCAATTGAATAGCAACCGGGGCTTTCTTGCGGCCGAAACTCTTGTGGCCGTTTTAGATCAAAGGCTTTCCTCCGGTGCGAGCGGCCGCAAGGGATAGCAAGGCACCGGCCGCAAGCCTGCCGGAGCCCCCGGCCGGAATGGAATAGAATAGCCGAATAGCTTGCGGCTGGTCCTTGCGGCCCTGCAACGGCTGCGGCCGCTAATAGAATTAGGCCCTATGCATGGAAAATAATAAATGTTCCAAAGATTTTCCAAAAGATTATAGAGACAAAACGGGTACCAATTGTGATGGCTATCCACTTTATAAAAGAAAAGAAGGAGACAGTGCCATTATTCGTGGAAAAAAAGTTGACAGTAGATATGTAGTACCCTACAATCCACATATACTCATGAAGTATTATGCACACATTAATGTAGAAGCCTGCACTTCTATGAAATCCATTAAATATGTGTACAAATATATTTACAAAGGCTATGATGCAGCTACTGTAGTCGTCAAAAGTGCAGACAACCCCGAAAGCACTGAGTTAGTACATGATGAACTTGCATCTCATGTAGATGCTCGCTATGTAAGGGCACCAGAAGTTATGTGGCGCCTTTTAAAATTTGAAATGCATGATAAATCACATGCAGTATATAGATTAGCAGTACATTTGCCACAAAGACATTTAGTGTATTTCCATGCTGGAAATTAAAGTAATGCATTGGCCCAAAGTGAGCATCGTCACACTACACTAACTGCATGGTTTGATTTAAATTCTACACATTTAGAAGCAACAAAATTTTTTTATTTTATTATTATCGTTTATTTTTAACGCGCCAACATATTCCGTAGCGCTATACATAAGTTAAGTTACAGGCAATGACAAGTTCAAGACTCACACATTGTGATGAATGGAGGGCCCTGTCTTTGAGCTTGGAATCCGGTGTCCATAGCTCTTTCCCTAAAGCACCTTGCAGGATTGAAACTAACAGACTTACAATCTAAAGGTTGAAGTGTGTATGTGGTACAGTAGGGAGAGAGTAGTGCTGAGCATGTTAGGGAGGAAGGTTATAGGCTTCTTTAAAGAGGTGCTTTTTTATTGATGTTTTGAAGGATTTAAGGCAGGAGGATATTCTGGTGAAGCGAGGCAAGGAGTTCCAGAGAATAGTGGCAGCGTGAGAAAAGTCCTGGAGGCGGGAGTGAGAGGAGGTGACAAGAGTGGTAGAAAGAAGAAGGTCGTTAGCAGAACGAAAAGTGGGGGGGGGGGGTATTTGGAGATGAGAGCAGAGATGTATGGGGGTGCGCTGTTGTTGAGGGCTTTATAAGTTAGGGTCAAGATTTTAAACTTTATTCTGGAGGCTAAGGGAAGCCAGTGAAGTGATTGACAGAGAGGAGCTGCCGACACTGAACAATGTGTACTGAAGATGAGTCTGGCGGAGGCATTTATTATGGATTAAAGTGGGGAGAGGCGAGTGATGGGCAGGCCAACAAGGAGCGAGTTGCAATAGTCAAGACGAGAAATGATGAGAGAGTGTATTAGAATCTTAGTAGTGTCTTGTGTAAGGTAATGGAGCATTTTGGATATGTTTTTTAGATGGAAAAGACAGGATTTGGTTAGAGACTGTATGTGTGGGATGAAAGAGAGGGCAGGGTCCAGTAGACCACCGAGACAACAGGCTTGGGAGGTGGGAGTGATGATGGCATTGTTGACAGACAGAGAGATGTAAGGAATTGAAGCTGTAGTAGAGGGTGGGAAGATTAAGAGTTCAGTCCTAGACATGTTGAGTTTCAAATGGTGGGCGGACATCCAAGAGGATATACTAGAGAGGCAGTCGGAGACGTGTGCTAGAAGAGAGGGTGATAGATCTGGTGCTGAGAGGTAGATTTCGGTGTCATCTGCATAGAGATGGTACTGGAACCCAAAAAGAGTTTATTAGGGTGCAGAGTGAGGATGTGTAGATGGAGAAGAGGAGGGGGCCTAGGACTGGTCCTTGGGGTACACCAATAGACAGGGGTGAGGAGAAGAAAATGTGCCAGAGAAGGAGACGCTAAATTATCGTTCTTGGAGGTATGATGAGAACCACAAGAGAGCAGTGTCTCGAATGCCGAGGGAGGAGAGAATGTGGAGTAGAACCGAATGGTCAACTGTGTCAAAGGCGGCAGAGAGATCCAGAAGAAGCAAAATAGAAAAGTGGCCTTTAGACTTGGCGTGAGGAGGCCATTGGTGACTTTTAGGAGGGCTGTCTCAGTGGAGTGTTGGGGCCAAAAGCCGGATTGGAAAGTGTCCAGAAGAGAGTTAGAGTAGATGAAACTGGTAAGGCGGTTATAGATGAGCCGCTCCAGCAGTTTGAAAGCCAGGGGAAGGAGAGAGATAGGGCAATAGTTAGATGCAAAGTCAGAATCAGATGAGGGTTTCTTGAGAGTGGGTGTAATTATGGCATGTTTTAGAGATGATGGAAATGTGCCAGTGTTTTGAGAAAGGTTGAAGATGTGTGTGAGAGCTGGGATTAGTGTAATAGAGACGGGAGGGATGAGCTAAGATAGAATAGGATCTGAAGGACAGGTGGTGAGGTGAGAGGATGATATTAGGATGGAGACTTCATCTTCTGTTGCAGGGGTAAAGTAGTTCAGAGTGGCTGTGGGAATGGAGAGGGAAGTAGATTGGGTGGTGCTGGTTAGTTGAGATAGTTGAGAGAGTGAAGTGTGTGAGCCACGGTGAGAGGAGAGTTCATTGTGGATAGATTGAATTTTATGTGTAAAATGGTTGGCAAAATCTTTAGCCGTGAGACAGGAAGGGATGGGGGGAGGTGGTGGGTGTATGAGAGTATTAAAAGTGGCAAAAATACGTTTTGGGTTAGAGGACAGAGTTGATATTAGTGATGTAAAGTACTGCTGTTTGGCCAGGTTGAGGGCAGAGGAGTAGGAACGTAGCATAAACTTGTAGTGAAGGAAATCTGCTGCGGAGCGTGATTTCCTCCATAGTCGTTCAGCAGTGCGGGAGCACTTCTGAATGTAACGTGTGTGTGTAGTGTGCCATGGTTGTGGATGAGATTGAGGGCGTCTGCGTGTAGTTATGGGGGCAAGGGTGTCAAGGGTGGAAGAGAGAATAGAGTTGTAGTGTGAGGTGGCAGTGTCAGGGCAGTTGAGGTTGGTGATAGTGCTGAGAAGAGGTTGGAGCACAGTGGAGAGTTGTGTAGGGTCGAGTTCTAGCAGGTTTCTGTGGGTTATCGTGGCTGTGGTTGAAGAAGAATGATGGGAGGAAGATGTGGTGAGGTTTAAGGTAAGGAGGTGATGGTCAGATAGAGGGAGAGGGTGGATGACTAGGTTGGAGATATGGGTAATATTGGTAAAAATAAGGTCAAGAGAGTGTCCAGCATGGTGAGTTGAAGAAACTGTGAGTTGTGAGAGGCAGAATGAAGAGGTGAGTGCAAGTAGTTTGTCAGCTGCTGAAGAGGTGGGGGTGTCAATGGCAATGTTGAAGTCACCACGTATCAGTGTGGGAATGTTGGAGGAAAGAAAGTGTGGGAGCCAGGCGGAAAAGTGATCGAGAAATTGAGAGGGAGTACCTGTAGGGCGATAGATTACAGCAACAGTTGAGAGATAGGAGAGATGAGGCGGTGAGTATGAGCTTCAAAAGACGAAAATTGGAGGGATGGGACAGGGGGTATGAGGTGAAACGTACAGCGAGAAGAAAGTAATACACCCACACCACCACCTTGTTTGTTCCCAGGTCTAGGTGTGTGACTGAGGTGAAAACCACCATGCCAGAGTGCTGCAGGGGAGACAGTATCAAAAGAGGAGAGCCAGGTTTCAGTAAGAGCCAGTAGATTGAGGGAGTTGGTAGTGCAAAGGTCGTGAGTGAAAGTGAGTTTATTGCAGATAGATTGTGTGTTCCAGAGAGCACAGGAGAAAGGAAGAGTGGGGGGTTTGTGACAAGTGATGGATATCAAATTCTGTGTTTCTCTGGTGTTTTCTGCCCTTGGAGTAGAGCGTGGCTGAAAGCAGGTAGAAATGAGGGAGTGACCTGGGTTAGGGGATATGTCTCCAGCAGCTAGCAGAAGGAGGAGTGAGAGTGAGAGACTATGGGACTGGAACTTACAGTGATGTTTCTGCTTATGAGTGTTGGGGAGGGGATGAGATTGTGATTGGAGGAGAGAGAATAGCTTGTGGGAGCAGAGAAGAGGAGAGGAAAGCAAGGAAGGTGAGATGGTTATAGTATTGGGGGTGTGATATGGATAGGCTGCAAATGAAAGTCTGAGAGAGAGGCAGTAGAAGATGAGGAAGAGAAAAAAGTGAGAGAGCATTTCGACACAGTGTGTAGGTGTAGGGAGTAGATGAGATAAAGGTATGAGAGTAAAAGAAAAATTGTTAGTGACCGAGATGGGAGAGTAGCTGGATTGTCTGTAATTATATATATATATATATATATGTACTTTTTTTTTTGTGTGTGTGTATTAAATTAGTTGAATAATTTGAAGCAGGTGATGCTAAGTGAGCAAATACAGTGTGAAAGCTTACAATTTAACAAAGTTGAAATAAAGTTACTATGTGAACAAAAATCATATCACATATGGATATTCATAATTAATGTTACAGGAGGATACAGTAGAGTCAAAGGTGAATCAATGAGATGGCTGTAGATACCTTGTAGCAGTGTGTGCAAAAAGCCAGAGGAGAGTTGCAAGATGGTTGCTGGAGGCTAGAACAGAGAAGAGATAGTGAGATATAGTTTGGAACTAGCCCAGTATTTATGCATTTAAAAGGAGCATTTTGTGCAGACAGATATGAAGGTGTGAAGGGGGTGGGGAGAGGGTGGTGAAAAAATACAGTGTGAAAGCTTACAATTTAACAAAGTTGAAATAAAGTTACTATGTGAACAAAAATCATATCAGATATGGATATTCATAATTAATGTTACAGGAGGATACAGTAGAGTCAAAGGTGAATCAATGAGATGTCTGTAGATACCTTGTAGCAGTGTGTGAAAAATCCAGAGGAAAGTTGCAAGATGGTTGCTGGAGGCTAGAACAGAGAAGAGATAGTGAGATATAGTTTGGAACTAGCCCAGTATTTATGCATTTAAAAGGAGCATTTGGTGCAGACAGATATGAAGGTGTGAAGGGGGTGGGGAGAGGGTGGTGAAAAAATACAGTGTGAAAGCTTACAATTTAACAAAGTTGAAATAAAGTTACTATGTGAACAAAAATCATATCAGATATGGATATTCATAATTAATGTTACAGGAGGATACAGTAGAGTCAAAGGCGAATCAATGAGATGGCTGTAGATACCTTGTAGCAGTGTGTGCAAAAAGCCAGAGGAGAGTTGCAAGATGGTTGCTGGAGGCTTGTAGCAGTGTGTGCAAAAAGCCAGAGGAGAGTTGCAAGATGGTTGCTGGAGGCTAGAACAGAGAAGAGATAGTGAGATATAGTTTGGAACTAGCCCAGAATTTATGCATTTAAAAGGAGCATTTGGTGCAGACAGATATGAAGGTGTGAAGGGGGTGGGGAGAGGGTGGTGAAAAAATACAGTGTGAAAGCTTAAAATTTAACAAAGTTGAAATAAAGTTACTATGTGAACAAAAATCATATCAGATATGGATATTCATAATTAATGTTACAGGAGGATACAGTAGAGTTAAAGGTGAATCAATGAGATGGCTGTAGATACCTTGTAGCAGTGTGTGCAAAAAGCCAGAGGAGAGTTGCAAGATGGTTGCTGGAGGCTGGAACAGAGAAGAGATAGTGAGATATAGTTTGGAACTAGCCCAGTATTTATGCATTTAAAAGGAGCATTTGGTGCAGACAGATATGAAGGTGTCAAGGGGGTGGGGAGAGGGTGGTGAAAAAATACAGTGTGAAAGCTTACAATTTAACAAAGTTGAAATAAAGTTACTATGTGAACAAAAATCATATCAGATATGGATATTCATAATTAATGTTACAGTAGGATACAGTAGAGTCAAAGGTGAATCAATGAGATGGCTGTAGATACCTTGTAGCAGTGTGTGCAAAAAGCCAAAGGAGAGTTGCAAGATGGTTGCTGGAGGCTGGAACAGAGAAGAGATAGTGAGATATAGTTTGGAACTAGCCCAGTATTTATGCATTTAAAAGGAGCATTTGGTGCAGACAGATATGAAGGTGTGAATGGGGTGGGGAGAGGGGGGTGAAAAAATACAGTGTGAAAGCTTACAATTTAACAAAGTTGAAATAAAGATATGAATATTCATAATTAATGTTACAGGAGGATACAGTAGAGTCAAATGTGAATCAATGAGATGGCTGTAGATACCTTGTAGCAGTGTGTGCAAAAAGCCAGAGGAGAGTTGCAAGATGGTTGCTGGAGGCTTATAGCAGTGTGTGCAAAAAGCCAGAGGAGAGTTGCAAGATGGTTGCTGGAGGCTTGTAGCAGTGTGGGCAAAAAGCCAGAGGAGAGTTGCAAGATGGTTGCTGCAGGCTTGTAGCTATGTGTGCAAAAAGCCAGAGGAGAGTTGCAAGATGGTTGTTGGAGGCTTGTAGCAGTGTGGGCAAAAAGCCAGAGGAGAGTTGCAAGATGGTTGCTGGAGGCTTGTAGCAGTGTGTGCAAAAAAGCCAGAGGAGAGTTGCAAGATGGTTGCTGGAGGCTTGTTGCAGTGTGTGCAAAAAGCCAGAGGAGAGTTGCAAGATGGTTGCTGGAGGCTTGTAGCAGTGTGGGCAAAAAGCCAGAGGAGAGTTGCAAGATGGTTGCTGGAGGCTTGTAGCAGTGTGGGCAAAAAGCCAGAGGAGAGTTGCAAGATGGTTGCTGGAGGCTTGTAGCAGTGTGTGCAAAAAGCCAGAGGAGAGTTGCAAGATGGTTGCTGGAGGCTGGAACAGAGAAGAGATATATTGAAATTCCATATCACTATGTTTTTGTGAATGGATTATGGAGACCTAGAAAAAGCAGAGGAATTAAAATAATCCCAAGAATTTACACAGTCAGTCCAAGAGTTCTTGAACGTTTCTTCTTATGACTATTACTTTTAAATGTTCCTGGAGCACAAAGTTTTAAACACTTAAGAACTGTTAATGACATAGTATATGAATCCTTCAATTTAGCTGCAAGACATAGAAACTTACTAGCTGATGATACAGAATGGGAAAGATGTCTAGAAGAAGCAGCACTATGTCAAATGCCACAGCAGATGAGGGAACAATTTGCATTTATTTGTATCTTCTCAAATGCTCCAAATGCATTAGCTTTGTGGGACGCATTTAAAAGTAATATGGCTAAAGACTTTATGCAACGATACAATTAACCTATTGCACACTTAAAAGCGTTAATGGAAATCCAAGAAGTATTTTTAACTCATGGATTAAGTTGTGCAAGTTTTAATTTGCCTGATCCAGGTCTTATAGATGACATAAACTTTGAAGAATATGACATTCAACTACAAGTACAAAGAACAGAAGAAAGTCTTGCAACTTTAAATACGTTACAATTGCAAGCATTTAATGCCATTAAAAATGCAATAGATGATGACATGGTCCAAGAGCGATATTTCTATCTTGATGGACCTGGTTGATCAGGAAAAACATATCTATATAATTTATTAATGAGTTTTGTACGAGCACAAGGTCAAATAGCACTGCCGTTTGCCCCTACTGGAATTTCAGCACTTTTGTTAGAAGGTGGAAGAACTGTACATAGTGGGTTTAAACTTCCAGTGCCTATTTTAGAAACCTCTGTGTCAGATATTCGCATAACATCATTACAAGCAAAACAATTGAAAAAAAGTAAATTAATTATAATAGATGAGGCCACGATGATGTCATGCTATGCTCTCCAATGTATTGACCGTTTGCTTCGTGAAGTCATGGGTAATACTTTTCCATTTGGTGGAAAGGTAATGTTGTTAGGTGGCGATTTTAGACAAACATTACCTGTCGTTGTACATGGAAATCGAACTAACATTATGGAAACCTGTATAAAGTCAAACACACTATGGAAACATTTTACCCATCTTCAACTGCAACAAAATATGAGATCAGAAGGCCAAAATTATTTCAATGATTGGCTTATTAAAATTGGAGAAGGCAGAACAGAAAAAATAGCAAATTTACCTGACGACACTGTGCACATCCCACCTCATATGTTTTGTCACCAAGATCTTATATCGGCTATATTTGAAGGTAGCATAAATAACCAGGAATATTGTGAGCTTGCCAACCAAGTCATCCTAACCTGTAAAAATAAGGATGCATTAATCCTCAATAATGAAATCTTAAAAAAAATTAATACACCCCAAAGAAATGATCACAGTGCTGATTCTGTACTTGCTGATGACAAAGAAAGTCAGGCAAACTTTTACACTGAATTCATAAACTCACTAACTCCTTCTGGAATGCCACCACATATTTTGCAGCTAAAGAAAGGTGCAATTGTCATGTTACTGCGAAATATGAACCCCAAAAAAGGCCTATGCAATGGTACAAGATTAATTGTTCAACAATTAAAGGACCATTTCATAGATGCTGAAATTTTAACTGGCACCCATAAAGGAGAGAGAGTTTTCATACCAAGAATAGATTTAGCTCCAAGTGAAAGTAGTCTCCCTTTTATACTTCAAAGACCTTGACTTTCATTCTTTTCAATGTAAACTTTAATAGCCTGTGGATTTTTGCACCGTGATAAGGCAACGTACAATTGGCCATGTGCAAATACATTTGGACATTTGGTGGTCCTTGTTGGACCAAGCTGCCCACCACTGGTGTTGGATCTGTAGGACTGATACCTTTATTCAATATTTTAATTTAAGATCACAGCTGCCAGATCTTCTCACACATCACACATTTGCTGGAATACTTGGTTGTCAAACATTTTATGCAATTCATTATGTGATATCATCAATTATATAATATATGATTTGTATCATAGGTGATACTATATGATGACAGTGTAAAATACTGTTGAGATAGAAGAGGTATTAATGCTGTGTGTAACTGTGACTATACCATTTCCTAAATTTGACACTTGTGATTAAAGCTTTAACTTTAATCAAATGTAAGATGTACTTTTGACTTTCATTTCTTTTTTAAATTTGGAATTCTTAAGTGTAGTAAATCAAAGAATGGGTATAGAATAAAGACATAAGAAGTGTTTTGTTTTACAGAAACACCCTTAATTGTCATTTAACAAAAGCTTTTCAAATGAAGAAATGTATTTCACGCATGGGGACTATATATAAGAGATAGACAGTTTACAATAGACAAAATGAGAAAGAAATGCATAATATATGAGAAGAGGGGGAGACAGGGATAACAATACCAGCCTTATTAAATTGTGATTCAGTAAATTTAAAAGGGCTCTATTTAAGCAAACAGCATATTTTTTTTAACAGAAGTTTTTAGTTAGTGAACTTCTATCCAAAAGCAAGGTCTTCACTAACTAAAAACTTCTGTAAATAAAATATGCTGTGTGCTTAAATAGAGCCCTTTTAAATTTACTGAATTGCAATTTAATAAGGCTGAATGTATATAACTAATTGAAGTGGTGAACTCCTGTCTCGAATAAGAGTGCCATTCTCCAATTTAGTTTTATGAAACATAATACTTCAAGAGAGGTTCCACTGCTCTGCTCTAGATGTGCAGCAAATCATATAGAACATTAACAAACAGAATATTTTGTTTTTAATTCTCTTTATTAAGACACTGAGAGAGAAAACTGCCTTTTTCAATATTTTCTATTGACAATAATTTATAAACATTTTCATATCATGAGTTTGATTTGTGCACAAAAGGAGAAAGAAGGGGGGGATGCTGAGGTTGTAGACAAACTTTGCGCAATTTCAATCCTATGTAACTCCATTGTCTCTCAGTCCCAACCTACTCTAAGCATCCATTGATCCCAGCTGGTCGGCCCTTTTTAAACAGACAAAACTAATGAGCAAGGACACAAAGGGCAGATGGACACAACAAAAACCATATACAAACAAGAAAAGACAGGAAAAGAAACTAAGACAGAGGGAGGACCTAGCAAACAAGGCCTGTCGACCTTATGGCACACAGTACTCCCCTCCAGGTGACACAACCAAGAAGCAAGGAGACAGAAAATCTGCACAAATCCCTCACACAAGGAAACTGGAGAAAATGTAAGGAAGCACATAAGGGACAGGTGTATGAGGAGAGCATACCCACACACAGAAATGCAAAAACCATAAAGACCAGCATAATGTATATTTAAACCAAAAACACACAAAATAACTGTCCTGAACACCCAAGGCCAATGGGTGTATACTTCTCCTCAGACCTCAGCCCCAACATGAGTTTAGTCAGCGCCGTGCTGACGTTATCAGGGGGGCATGTAAGTCAGGTCTTCTCTCATATTTATTGTGCCAAGCGCATGATGAGGGCGTGTATACGTGCCTACAAGTATTGTGTCCGATCCTGGACAAAATAGATCAGGATTAAACCAATTCATACTCCCCAATGGACTACAAATACTGGTGTTTGGATGGACTGAGCCAGACTTTCTATCATCCAGAAGCATACAAGCCGGCTTCATGAAGAAGCGCCACACTCCGTGCACGCGCATACAAATACAGTGTCCTGTGTAGGACAAACTGCATCTAGTTACCGGGCTATTTGTAGTTAACAGTTAACTACAGATATGGTGCTCATAAGCACTATGCTGAACTGCCTTTTAATAAAGAGTGCATCATAAAAGTGTATGGTGCTTTAATTTCTCAACAGCATACAGAGATAAGTAGTCTCATCTGTGAAGGGATAAATATTATACAACTACTATTAGCACACCTAACTGGTTATTTAGGGGAAAATATATGTATATTAGTTCTAAATCTATTGTTCTAGACTTACATATCTTACATATTATAGCCATATTAAATTCGAGCCTCGTAAATATGAGCTTAGAACTTATGCCCTACGTCAAATTTTAAAAAGGCTTTTAAATGCTGCAAGCATAGTGTGAGCTACGTAGCATGGCAGTCTATGTCAAACACGGAGCAACAGAACAGGAGAAGTGAAAGCCTGCGAGATGATCTTGCAGGCTCCCCATATCATCACTTACCTTGAGGGGCCCGAACGGGACTTTTTAGACAGTTCTACATAAAAGCCCTGCCGCGGGGGGGTACTCCAAGTACCACCATGGCACCTAACTTTAACCCGCCTCTATGCTAGAGGTCCGCATCAGGACCTTTATATTTACCCCTTGCAGCAGGGGTCCTAAATTTCCAGCATCGCGGGTCCTGAAAGAAATATTAACCCCTGTCGCTGGGGTACTAATTAACCCTATCACTTATGATGCTCTATACTGAACCCCATGATGCCTTAATTAACCCTATCACTCATGGGGCTCTATACAGAGCCCCATGAGCCCCTAATTAATCCCATTAGTCTCATACGGGTCTATATAAACCTTATGGGACACTAATTAACCCCATTAGGCCATTAGGGGTCTCTATAGACATATATAGGACACTACCTAACCCTTGTAATAACACTTTAAGTGCCATGAGGGTCCTCCAGGACCCTCATGACACAAAGTCTAAGTACTACACTAATAACCCTAACGAGGCAAGGTAAGTTTCGATTATTATGCTGTGTTTATTTGTGTATTAATGTGATGTTTATTTTTTTACAGGGCACAGCTGGAGAAGACAAGATGAAGGACGGGACATCCCGGAAGGTAGGTTTAATATTTGTAATGTTTTGATGTTTGTGTTGTGTTTAATTTCATACTAATTTTATGTTTCTCTCATCCTAGGGGTGGTTGATCTGTTGAAGGGACATCTGGCAAGGTAAGTGGGCTTTATTATTCTATTTTAGGTTAGATTTAGGGTTTTTAATGTATTGTAGATAGGGTTAATGCATTGTAGATATGGTTAATGTATTGTAGATAGGGTCAATGCATTGTAGATAGGGTCAATGCATCGTAGATAGGGTTAAATGATTGTAGTTAGGGTTAAATGATTGTAGTTAGGGGTTAATGTTTTGTAGTTAGGGGTTAATGTTTTGTAGTTAGGGGGTTAGTAGTATGTAGCTAGGGGTATATTTGAACTGTATTGTATTTATTGATGTATTGTAACTGTATTTATTGTATTGATTGCTGTATTGTAATGTAATGTGTTATTTGTGCATGTATTTTCTTTTCAGGTGCGTAGTTCTTTTTTTTATTTTGTGTAACTTAGCTTTTTTGTAATCTTGGTAACATAGTTTTTTTGTTTGTTGGTAATGTAGGTTTTCTTTATTTTGGTAATGTCCTTTTTTATTTTCTGTTATGTCCTTTTTAGTTAGTGTTAAGGGGTTAATAGGGTATAGTTAGGGTTAATAGTGTAGTGTAGTGCTTAGACTTTGTGTCATGAGGGACATGGAGGACCATTCATGGCACTTATAGTGTTATTATAGGCGTTAATTGGTGTCCTATAGGAGTCTATATACACCCCTATTGGCCTAATGGGATTAATTATTGTCCCATAAGGGCCTGTATAGACCTGTATGACACTGCAAGGGTTAATGTGGGAACACTGCGGGGGTCCAGATAGGGACCTCCAGCATAGAGGCGGGTTAATGTTAGGTGCCACGTGCTTACTTACAATACCCCGACGGCCAGGGGATTGGTTAATAGTGTGCCGCAGGCCCTTTCAGGAACCACAGCGGGAATTTTGAAAATTGTTAATGCAGCGGGGGGCCTGATCAATGCCGATAGTGGACTGCAAGGGTTGATATGGGAAGGATGCGGGGGCCCCAATAGGGACCCCTGCAGTATAGGGATGTGTTTAGGAAGCAGGGGGAAGCATTTGAGTCGGGGCTGCTCTGAGGGAGCACATATGGGATTTAGTAGTCGTTGTGGGCACTTTTTTGTGCTCGTAGGAATTCCTTCGAGGTTCACCCCATAGATTTATGGCTTTGTGTTACTACTTAGCTCTCTTGGAGCCTATTTTCATCTCCTAATGGCGGCTGCGAGGAACATATTGAGGAATCGGTCCTCGCAAACAGCATTAAGATGACTTTTGCGAGGACCGTGGGAACAACAAATTCTAATTTAATATGGCCCTAAATATGACGAATATATTGATTTTAATGACATTATTAATCTACAATTATTCAAATAATGTATTAGTTGAATGAAGAAATGCTCAATCAATATTTTTTTATCTAGATAATCTTTGAACATAAGACTATATCAAACAAATATAGTATAATCATATAAATATATAATCACCCTCCATATCTACCCATCATGGACAAATTTCCTTGGTAAACCATTTGGATAGCTGTGCCAAACGGGATACTTTATAATAGGTGGGTAAGTCTGCAGTAGATAAACCACCCATCCTTTTTGAGTCTATCATGGATCGTCTATTAACTCTAGGCCTCTTATGATTCCATATAAAGTGGAGGATTGCTCTCTGTAGTTTTATGACTTCTATTGTTTTAATTACACTTGGAAGCATTCTAAAAAGGTACATTATTT
This sequence comes from Discoglossus pictus, assembly GCA_027410445.1. Taxonomy (NCBI): domain Eukaryota; kingdom Metazoa; phylum Chordata; class Amphibia; order Anura; family Alytidae; genus Discoglossus; species Discoglossus pictus. The sequence goes on from CM050168.1 coordinate 146,256,660, forward strand.
TCGGCAAGGTGTTCATCTTTACTGCATTAATTCTACCTATATTTTTTTCATTTTGAAAATAATTATATATTCTAAAAAAATATGATTTGTTAAGATTTAGGGCCTATTAAAAAAAGAGCCTAGGTCATTGAAAATTCTCATATATATATCTCAAATAAACTAGCATATTTAATTAAATAATAAGTCCAATTAGCATATTTGACAAATTAATATCATGGTTGTTAAAAGACACCATAATATATTAATAGAATGCTTACTGATAGTTAATAAGCTGATTTAATGAGGCTAATCTCATAACTGAACAAGAAAGCTCAGATTAATTAACACAGTGATCAAGATGAAATATGTATCCAATGACCTATTGTAGTTTTTGACAAACCGAATAAAGATGAGCATGCTTCCCGCAACGCGTGCTGGTATTATGTAAATCACCCATTATTCATTATTAATTTATTAATTACCCTGTATAATTATCAAACATATGTAAAAGACCTAAAAAGATTGTTCAAATGTTGAAAAGTTTACAGATACCACCTTTAAAGGGAATATGTACAATATATATATATATATATATATATATATATATATATATATATATATATATATACATATATATTGGGATAACGCTGCTGTCACACTCAGGGTTCGTGCTCTTGTATCCAGCACCACAATGGAGTACTCAGGAGCCCTTTTTTCAAAATATCAGCAGTATTTATTTGAGTGCAGCAAAACAACATAAATGGTGCAAAACAAAATCCTAGCTTCTAACAGAAGCACTGAATTTACTCCTGGCTGTAGTTCCCTCACTATGCAAGATAAAGTCCACACAAAACAAAAGTCCAAACAAAAGCTTACTGGATATCAAGTCTCCCTTGTAGCAGGGGATTTCCACAGCAGGCTCTGGCGTCCTCTGTCCAGCTCAGACTGAGCTCTCCCCCTTTAGCTGGGTGCTAATCAGACCTTTAAAGGTGGAACCCAGCTGGGCCTGCTTGATTAGCCAGCTGTGTTAACCCTTTCTTCCCTTAGCGGACACAGGGCTCTGCTCAGTCTCTCTCCCACGTACACTCCATCAATGATTCTGTTACATATCCCCCTCCCCAGCTCGACACTATGGGGTTGAGCGGCCAACGCCGTGAGGCAGTGTATGCGGGATAGGGCATCTGCATTGCCATGGAGGCTGCCAGCTCTTTGAAGAACACGGAAGTCGAAGGGTTGGAGGGACAGGAACCATCTCATCACGTGGCTATTTTTCTCCTTGTTCTGGTGCATCCACTGTAAAGGAGCATGGTCAGAGACTAAGGTGAACCTTCTTCCCAATAGGTAATAACGGAGGGCCATTTTATGGCCAGGCATTCTTGCTCTTCCACAGAATATTTCTGTTCCCGTAGCATCAACTTGCGGCTAAGGAACAAGACGGGATGTTCTTCACCATTCACCTCCTGTGACAATATGGACCCCAGTCCTACTAATGCAAAGCATCTGTTTGTAGGATAAATTCCTTTTCAAAATCAGGGGCTATTAACACGGGACCTTGACACAGTGTAGTCTTTAGGTCCTCGAAAGCTTCCTCAGTGGCCTTGTTCCACTTGACTACGTCAGGTGCCTTATTCTTAGTGAGTTCTGTCAGCAGAGTGGCTCTTGGGGAGAAATGTGGGATAAACCTCCTGTAATAGCCCACGATTCCCAGAAAGGCCCTTACTTGCTTCTTTCTCAGTGGGCGAGGCCAGTTTTGGATTGCTTCCACTTTGTTGAGCTGCGGCTTGACCATTCCTCGTCCAACAGTGTAACCCAGATATTTGGCTTCACTAAGTCCAATGGCACATTTCGCAGGGTTCAATTTAAGGTTTACTCGTCTTAGGGTTTGTAACACAGACTCCACCTTTGGAAGATGTGTCTCCCAATCTGTGGTATAGATTACTATGTCATCTAAATATGCAGCAGCATATTCCGAATGTTCACGTAATAACCTGTCCATCAGTCTCTGGAAGGTGGCTGGAGCTCCATGGAGTCCAAATGGTAGTACTTTATATTGGAAGAGCCCATCTGGGGTCAAAAAGGCAGTTTTTTATTTTGCTGCTTGTGTCAACGGAATTTGCCAATATCCTTTTGTCAAGTCCAGGGTCATTAAAAATCTATCAACTCATACACTCTAGGTATGGGATATGCGTCAAACTCAGATACAGAGTTTAATTAGCGGAAGTCGCTGCAGAATCTGATGGTGCCATCAGGCTTTGGGACCATCACAATAGGACTACACCATTCACTTTGGGATTCATCAATAACCCCAAGATCTAGCATCTTTTTTACTTCTGCTCCTATTTCTTCTCTTTTAGCCTCGGGTATGCGATAGGGTTTCATCCTTACCCTGATCGCAGGCTTAGTGATGATGTTGTGGTAAATAGCGGTGGTGCGACCTGGTTCTGCAGAAAAGACATCCCTGTTTCGGTTTACAACTTTGTAAGTTTCCTCCTTCTGTTCAGGGGACAGATCCTGTGACACAAATGCTTCTACTTGCATTGCCTCTGTGCTCGGAATAGTTTTTCCGACATCATCCAACTCTTCATCAAGACAAGCAATATTTACCTCTACTATCTGCTCTCTCCAAGGCTTTAGCAGGTTTATGTGGTATATTTGCTCTGTTCTTCGTCGCTCTGGTTGCCTCACTTTATAATCCACATCTCCTCTGGCCTCAATAATTTCGTACGGGCCTTGATATCTGGCCAGTAGTTTACTTTCGGCCGAGGGGACTAGAACTAGTACTCTGTCTCCTGGTTGGAACTTCCTCACCTGTGCTGTGCGATTGTAATATGTTTGCTGATGTTGTTGGATTTTTCCATGTGCTCTCGTACCAGTGGGCCAACTTGGGAGATTCTTTCCCTCATTTTCCTGCTATACTCTATGATATTCTCACCAGGCACGGTTTGTTCTACCCATTCTTCTCGCAGTATGTCCAGTATGCCTCTGGGATGGCGACCATAGAGGAGTTGGAAAGGGGAAAACCCTGTAGAGGCTTGCGGGACCTCTTTGACTACGAAGAGCAAATAGGGTAGAAGTAAGTCCCAATCTTTCCCGTCTCGGGCTACAACCTTTCTGAGCATGTTCTTCTAAGGTTTTATTAAACCGCTCGACCAATCCATCCGTCTGAGGATGGTAAACCGAGGTTCTTGGCGTTTTCACCTGTAGGAGCTTGCACATTTCTTTCATCAATCTAGACACAAAGGGTGTCCCTTGGTCAGTCAAGATTTCCTTGGGTATCCCCACCCTAGAATACAGCTGTATGAGCTCTTTAGCTATATTTTTAGAGGTTGCTGTGCGTAGTGGTATCGCTTCTGGATATCTTGTGGCATAGTCCAGTATTACCAGTATGAACTGGTGTCCTCTGGCTGATTTTTCGAGTGGGCCAACCAGGTCCATTGCAATCCTCTCAAAAGGCTCTTCGATTATGGGCAAGGGTATCAATGGGGCCCTTAGGTTAGGTCGAGGGGCAATTATCTGGCATCCTGGGCAGGATGCACAATACTGGGCTACCTCAACATGTATACCAGGCCAGAAAAATCATTTCAGGATTCTTCCCAGTGTTTTATCTTTTCCAAGGTGTTCCCCACGGAGGTTACGATGAACCAGGTCAAGGACTTTCCTTCTATGTGCTCTAGGGACTAGGAGCTGCTCCAGTGTCTCTGTCCTTGAGGGAACAATTCTGAACAACAGATCATTTCGTAAAATGAAATACGGTCCTTGTCTCCTTTGCCTGTCAGGCACAGGTACACCGTGCAAAATTATTATTGTCCTGGAAGCACTGCTGTGGAGTCAGCTCTTCCTCTCCAGGTTCTACTGTTTCCTCCTCTCTTTCATCATTATGAGCTGTAGGACCCTTTCTGTGTGCCCCTCACCTTTCCTTATCTGGGCTTGCGGCTAAAGCTTCTTCAAAAGCTTTCTTTCATATTTCCGTGCCCATCCTTTTTGCTCTTCGCCGCTCCCGCTTTGTTTTTCAGCCTCTCCCGGGTCTGGAGAATAAGTCATCCTCTAAGCATGATAGATGTGGACATACAGAATTGTTAGCAGTTTGGACACTCTTCACAGGGTCTTTTTTTCTTTCCCATTGGTCAGTAGGAAGAAGATCTTTGAAGTGGGGAACGTCTCTGCCTAGTACTACTGGATAAGGCAAGGTAGCTACGACGGGTGCAGTGATTACCATCTTCCTCCCCTGTATCTCCAGTGTTGCAGTGCTGGTAGGGTAGAGATTGACGGTACCATGTACGCATTTTATGCCCACTCGTCTTGAGGTTTTTATTTCACTGTGTCTTAAGAGTTTTCCTGAGTAAAGAGTCACAGTCTAATAGGGCTGTCGTTTCTTTACCATTAACCTTTATGGGTTTGGTAAACAGATGAGCCTTTTCTGTCACCCCCACCAGGTTAATTAGGTTACAGTGGTATGGACTTTCTCCCATGTTGCATTGCATGGGTTTCTCTTTACTTGGACTGTAAGCCGCTATGTGTCCTGGTTCTCCACTTTGCCTTGGTTCTTCAGGAATCACCCTTTCTGCTTTGTTTTGAAGCAAACTTGTTTTCACTTCCGGGTACAGGTGTCTTTGTCCGGTTCCCGACCTTCTCATCCAGTTAGAGGTTTGAGCCTTTGGGTGATTAGGCCGCCTTTGAATACTGTAGGTCTCTACTTTTGAAGGACAGGAAAATTCGTTCATAGCCAAATATCTTTCTGCCAACAAAATAAATTCACCTGGATTCTCCGGCTCATTTTGTCCCACCCATTCTCTTAAGCCTGGGGGTAGACTCCTCAGGTAGCGATCCATTATTTATTATTATTATTAATCTTTATTTGTATCGCGCCAACATATTCCGTAGCGCTGTAAAGGGTATAAGGACAAGGAAGAACACAATGTTAACAAACTGCAGAAAAATGGAGGTCCCTGTTTTGAGGTTAGAATGCTTGCAGGAAGTGCTTTTTTCCAAAGCACCCTACAAGATTGAAAACTCGCTACTTACAATCTAAAGGGGTTGGAAGAGGCAGAAACTTGGGGAGGAACAGAAAGGGGGTAGCAAAGGTGAGGAAGAGAGTTAAAGTTTAGTTAGGTAAATTAACAATAATTAACAATTAACAATAATAATAAATAGTCCAAATTAAAAAGATCAATAGAGATCTAAAAAGGTGAACTTGATGGACTAACTCTTTATTCATTCTCCAATACTATACTATTAATAATTATTTAATCAATAATTTAATTAATAACTAATCCGCATATTGCAGATCAGAGGAGATCTTAACAGGTTGAACTTGATGGACTGAAAGTCTTTTTTCAACCTTAATTACTATGTAACTATGTAACTATGTAAGGTAGAAAGGTAAGTGACATTGTAAGGTGAATGGCTCAGGTGTGTAATATGTTATCTGTCCCTAGTGGTCAGATAATGTAACTGCTAGTGGAAATGTCAGGTCAGGCCCTGGGTTAGGAAATGTGTCTCCAGAAGCCAGAAGGAGAGAGAAGGAAGGGAGATGCAAATGGGACTCACAGAAGTGTTTCTGCTTATGATTTTGAGATGGGGGAGGAGATAGTGGGTGGAGGAAGGAGTGTAGATTATGGCAACATAAAAGAGGAGATAAGAGCATGGAAGGTGGGATGGTTATGCTGGAGACATGATATGGATAAGTTGAGAGGAAGAGTCTGAGGAAAAGGCAGCAGGTTAAGAAGAAGAAGGCAGGAGGGAACATTGTGTACAGGTTAAATTAGGAATAGTTAGAAGGTGTTCCTAATTGATCAGCTGAAAGAAATTTGTGTGATTCAATAAATTTAGAGCAATTAAGGGTGGGTGGGAGGAGACTTGTGTGTAGTTCTGTTGGATTTGTGCAGGAAAATGTCTGCAGAGAGAGGGAACACTGATAGTATACAGGAAGTTATTAGAGTGTGATAGGGAGGGGTTAAGGGAAGATTCTAACAAAAGGGGGATGGGGGACTGTTACAGATACAAACTATGGTATGAAATAAGGCAAGAAAGTAACAATGTCCCCAAAAATAATAACAGGTAAATGTAAAATATTATTAATAAAAGTACAGATGGCAGAAGAAAATGTAGCTCCTTCAAGTGTCTTCAATATACCTTAGAAGTGGGACTTGTGTGTAGTTCTGTTGGATTTGTGCAGGAAAATGTCTTAGAAGTGGGACTTGTGTGTAGTTCTGTTGGATTTGTGCAGGAAAATTTCTTAGAAGTGGGACTTGTGTGTAGTTCTGTTTGATTTGTGCAGGAAAATGTCTTAGAAGCGGGATTTGTGCGTAGTTCTGTTGGATTTGTGCAGGAAAATGTCTTAGAAGTGGAACTTGTGTGTAGTTCTGTTGGATTTGTGCAGGAAAATGTCTTAGAAGCGGGACTTGTGTGTAGTTCTGTTGGATTTGTGCAGGAAAATGTCTTAGAAGTGGGACTTGTGTGTAGTTCTGTTGGATTTGTGCAGGAAAATGTCTTAGAAGTGGGACTTGTGTGTAGTTCTGTTGGATTTGTGCAGGAAAATGTCTTAGAAGTGGGACTTGTGCGTAGTTCTGTTGGATTTGTGCAGGACAATGTCTTAGAAGTGGGACTTGTGTGTAGTTCTGTTGGATTTGTGCAGGAAAATGTCTTAGAAGTGGGACTTGTGCGTAGTTCTGTTGGATTTGTGCAGGAAAATGTCTTAGAAGTGGGACTTGTGTGTAGTTCTGTTGGATTTGTGCAGGGAAATGTCAAATGTCATTACCAGTAGTTCCATAATTCTCCCTGGTCCATTAGTTTCAGGGCTTAGCCATCTTTGGGCTAAGTGCAGCAATTCAAACATTTGCGTGCAAGGGTTCTTGTTCTCCACAAACTTCCATATGTGGAATCTCTGTGCCCTAACGCTTCTGGTAACTCCCGCTCTGGCCAGGATCTCGGCTTTTAGGCTGGCATAATCCATTGCTTGCTCTTTGTCCAGGTCAAAATATGCTTTATGAGCCTCCCCACACAAAGACGGAGCAACTATACTGGCCCAGTGTCTTTGGGGCCACGCTTCTCTGACAACAATTCTTTCAAAAGTCAGGAAAAATGTTTCCACATCTTCATCTGGGTTCATTTTCTGTAGAAATCGATTTGGGTTGATATTTCCACTGGTTTTCGGCATCGGGGTAGGTTTTGCAGGTATCAGGTGCTGTAGCTGGGCAAGCAAGATTTGGTTTGTTTCCCGCTTCAGCTTTCGGTCTTCTGCAGCTTGGGCCTGTTGTTCCGCCAGGACTTGTGCTGCCTGGGCCTGCTGTCTCAGTAACTGCTGAGTAGTCTCCTGCTGGCATGCAGTGGTTTGTATTAGGGCCTTCACTAGTTCCTCCATTGTTTAGATGCCACCACTGCCACCATATGTGATAACGCTGCTGTCATACTCAGGGTTCGTGCCCTTGTATCCGGCAACGCAATGGAGTACTCAGGAGCCCTTTTTTTAAAATATCAGCAGTATTTATTCGAGTGCAGCAAAACAACATAAATGGTGCAAAACAAAATCCTAGCTTCTAACAGAAGCACTGACTTTACTCTTGGCTGTAGTTCCCTCACTATGCAAGATAAAGTCCACACAAAACAAAAGTCCAAACAAAAGCTTACTGGATATCAAGTCTCCCTTGTAGCAGGGGATTTCCACAGCAGGCTCTGGTGTCCTCTGTCCAGCTCAGACTCAGCTCTCCCCCTCAGCTGGGTGCTAATCAGACCTTTAAAGGTGGAACCTATCTGGGCCTGCTTGATTAGCCTGCTGTGTTAACCCTTTCTTCCCCTAGTGGACACAGGGCTCTGCTCAGTCTCTCTCCCATGTACACTCCATCAATGATTCTGTTACAATATATATATATATATATATATATATATATATAATTTGTTGGGTCTGAAGAAAAGTATAATTACACAAAAAATCATAAACCTTGGGGGTATCATGAGATTGATATTTACATTGTGTTTCCATCTATTGATGCAAGCCTGGCTGATTCTGAGTATGTGCAGGTAAGAGAGTCAGTGCCAATTACAATGACAAATCCTCTCCTCCTTCCAAACTTCCCCAAACCTATCTTCACTGATAAAAAAAAACACACCACTTATGATCCAGCTCTTAGGAAGTGATTTAACAAAGAAAAGACAGGTTTATCCATACAAAAATCGGATCGGAATGTTTCACAAATAAGAGCAGCAAAACAAGATAAAAACATAACAGGGTTATTAAGTAATTAAATCATGTGTTGACATTGACTCTAAAACGGTTTATTAACATTTTTTTTATTGATCTATTAATGTAAAAAAAATTCTTGCTGAGATAAAAATCCAACCCAGTTTATATCAGTAGTTTATTTCTTTACCATCCTTTCTGATGTACAGTGTGGAAAATATGTTTGTTGGGTTGTCACCTTTTTTGAGCACAACTGTATATGGATACAGTTGATCATTTGAATAGGCCCCTATTCAAATGATCAACTGTTAGTTACTGGAGCCCGTAATGTAGCCTGTAAACTAATTTGCTATTCAATTGGCGTATTCTAGCTACCCGCAAACGATTTGCGGATTACAGGCTAAAAATCCCTGCAGTTGTCAAAATTCTAACTCCAACCCATAAATGATACAATCGCAAATCGCTATTCAATTGCTACAATTTCTTCAAGCCCGCAATTGCCTTGAAACCCATGGGTAAATGTAGAAGAAAATCCTACGAGTACCAGGTAGGACTCACAAGGTGGTTAAACACCTGTTCGTAGCAGTGTAAATGCAAATAAAAAATCAATACTGCACTTTAAAAGACAGGGAAAGACATTATAATTAAGTGCACAACAGTCTCAAGCTTGCAAATCTGCAAGCAAAATTATTTTTTTTACATTTCATTTCCATGTTATATCAATCTTGGTAATCAAGGAATTAATAAATATCAGGCCACCCACATGGACTAGAACAGTTTAGTTATTTCTTTTTTATATTTTGTACATTGCAGTATGAGAGTCCGATTGCATATTGGACTTCTAAATGCTAATTGATTGACATTTAACCTCCATGTTTTACTGATGTTATGATGACAGTCTCATTTACGATTGGCTGTTTCTAAATCTGTAGTTACGGCCGTGATTAATTGATCATGATCACGTTCTGAAATGCTATTTATGGGTGCATGGTTTACGGTTTAGGCTTTCGGCCAGGTAGCTGCGGGGTTGATCAACTAAATTGCTCTCTAATTGTTGCAAATTTCAAGCCCGCAGACTTACGGCCGGTATGAAGGTATTGAATGAAGGCCAAAGGGTTTCATATGCATTCATAACTCAGAATAATAAACCTACCTGGAGCTGACAGTTTAAATATGGTGTAATTTTCTCATCCCATATAAAGTTGTTAGTTCAAGGATATTGGTCACATTTGCGGGTTTGCCACGCTTTGCGAGCCTCGCGAAGGGAGGCGAGCCGTCGACCACGTGGGACTTAGGCTGCTCATTACAGCACTTAGCGAGGGATGCAAAATTACGGTCCATAGGACTCAGGACCACAGGCACGTATATGGACTGTGGGCCTCGCAAAAATACGACTTTAAAGGCTGAATCACTGAACAGTAAAAAGCTGGAAAAAAACAAATATGCCACAAATTAACTTACACACTCAGACACAGCACAGGGAGAGCCAGAGAGCCTGTGACTGAGGTTGCAAGTGAATTTGAGGCATATTTGCCTTTTTTTCATGATTGAAATCGCCTAAGCAAGAAAAAAAATGGAGGACGCAAAAGGATGAAAATGAGACCCAAGCTCACAAAAAAAAGCCCCAAACCCTTAACCCTTAAGGAAAACAAGTAACACTTCCTCTGCAACAGTAACATTTACATCAATGCAGTAACACTTTACCAAAGCAGTAACACTTAACTTAAACTAGTAACACTTAACCCAAGCCAGTAACTCTCATGGTGAGGCTCCTAAACCACATGGGAGGGGCGAGGATCGCAATGAGCGCCAAAGGTGCTCAGAGGGCACTTAGCCTCGCATTGTGTGGCAAACAGCATTGCTAGCCTTACAGTTTTACTCCCATCATTGTTGGGGTCAATTTCCTAGTATAATAATAAAAACAATAACAATAACAGAGCTTTTTTCCTAGACTCAAATGGCTTTGTAAATCTACTTTAGATTTTGTGTTACCCCATGTTTGGCAAACAGATTTGTACAGAGAGTCTTTTTCAAGACTTTCAAACTGTTATGGAGAGAGTAAAAGTGGAACTCAAAACTGGAACTGCTCCAACACCAAACAAAATGCCAAGCAACTTTAGATCACATGTGTGAAACATGGCAGTTATTATGAGGATGAACAGAAAGGAATGGGGAAGCTCACATTTATACAAAGAATGATAGAATGAATTAAGTAACTAATTAAATGATTCATATAAAAAAGAAATTAAGTGAAGTCTAAATTTTATTATAACATTGAGAAGTCTAAAATCAATGATTAAAATCATTGATTGTATCCTTCTCAATGTAATTACAAAAAAAAATACAAAAACATTTAAACTAAAATATTATTTTTTTTTATAAAAAATTTTCTAAATATTTTTTTTGGGGATTTAGAACTCAGATAATTGGATAGTAAAAGATTAGAGAGCATATTTAAAAAAGGGGTACACACAGAGAAAGAGCGTACACAGAGAGAGTGCACAGAGAGAGAGAGACAGAGAGGAATGGGGTACAGAGAGAGAGGTACAGAGTGAAAGCACAGAGAGAGCACACACAGACAATGCACACAGAGAGTGAGAGAGAGCGCACACAGAGGGAGAGAGAGCGTGCAGAGTGCACAGACAGAGAGTGCAAAAAGAGAGAGTGCACAGAGAGGGAGTGCACAAACAGAGAGAGAGAGCGTGCACAGACATAGGACAGAGAGAGAGAAAGCACCGACATATATCACAGGGAGAGAAAGCGCCACAGACAGCATACAGAGAAGACAACAGAGAGAGAGAGCAAAGAGAGAGACAGTGTCAGGAGCGAGAGAGACAGGATAGAGAGAGGGAGACAGGTCAGAGAGAGACACGCAGACAGGAGAGTGAGAGAGACACACAGAACAGAAAGAGAGAGAAGAGAGAGAGACACACACACACACAGGACAGAGTGAGAGACCAGGGAGAGCGAGAGACAAAAGAGAGGGAGACAGGAGAGAGAGCGAGAGAGACAGGACAGAGAGAGAGACAGGACAGAGAGAGAGCACACAGCGAGAGATAGAAAGTGCCGGGAGCGAGAGAGAAAGGACACAGAGAGACAGGTCAGAGAGAGGACAGAGAGACAGACATGCAGGACAGAGAGAGGGAGACTAAGACAGAAAGAGGAAGAGAGGGAGATAGACACAGGACAGAGAGAGAGGACAGGAGAGAGCGATAGACAGGGGAGAGACAGGACACAGTGAGAGAGACAGGACATAGAGCACACAAAGAGAGCACACATAAAGAGCACACATAGAGAGCACACACACAGAACGAGAGAGAGAGCAACTAGACAGATAGAAAGCATACAGCGAGAGAAAGAGCACTGGGAGCGAGAGACAAAGGACAGAGAGAGACAGGACAGAGAGACAGGACAGAGAGTGAGACAGGTCAGAGGGAGAGGCCAGAAATAGAGACACACAGGACATAGAGAGAGAGAGAGAGAGAGAGAGAGAGAGAGAGACAAGACAGAGAGAGAAAGAGAGGTAGATAGACACAGGACAGAGAGAGACACATCACAGGGAGAAAGACAGGACAGAGTGAGAGACAAGAGAGAGAGAAAGACAGGACAGATAGATAGTGACAGGACAGAGAAAGAGAGAGCCAGAACACAGTGAGAGACAGGACAGAGCGCACACAGACAGAGAGAACGCACTTAGAGAGCTCACACAGAGAACAAGAAAGAGCACAAAGAGAGTGCATAGAGAGAGAGAGAGAGCACCAGGAGTGAGAGAGACAGGTCAGAGAGAGAGGACAAAGAGAGAGAGACACACACACAGTACAGAGAGAGCGATACAAGACAGAGAGGTTGTGCTAAAACCAATGGATCTCTAAGGCCAATTTTGCAGCTTTGGCTGGGTCATAATGATTGTGGATGGGGAACTCGTAAGCGGACTGGGAGTATCTAATAGAATATGTGGCAATATTAAGAGAAGTTTTAAGTGTGCATAATTTACGAAATGGGCAACAGAATAGGGCCAATGTTGTTTTAACCTGTGGTATCAAGGGGCTAATGGACACACTGTTAATTGTATTTTATTATATGATTTACATTCAAACCATTGTGAACAAAAGCAATATATTGTTGCAAGCCAGGCATCCCTAAGGCTCACTGTGCCTCTGTTTCTTACAACTTGTCAGGAGAGAGGTGGAGAAAAGAATTACACACTGTCTATGTTTACTGTAATTTTTCTATACTGTAGTTCTGATGATTCTCACACATATGAAAAATAAACATTTGTAATGTTTAAAACTTTTAAATGAATGATAGAATTGTTTGTACTACAGTGCCCATTTTGAATTTCAAGCTTTACCACATGGGTGTTTTTTCATGCAATAAAGCTTGGTTAATTTAGTTACCAGAGTATTAAAATGTATTTCATAATTAGAATAGATTAGAATAAAAAGCTGCCTTAAAATGTGGGACCATAAAAATGTTATCTATATGTTTGGGTTAAGAACCCAACTCCTCTTATTATTACCAATATTCTTGACTTTCCTCTAGTGACCCAACCAGTCCCTTTGACCCTGAATATTGCAATTGCCAACTGCAATGAACCTTGGGAACAATTCCACCCAAGCTCATGGATTTGCCTCCCTTGAGCAACCAGAAGTGTTACTTTAACTCCTTCGCACAACTATATTAAATTGTGAAATTGAATATGTTGTTTTTTAGGTCTACTATTTGGGTAAATGTAAAATATTTGAGATTCCATATTCTATTTAAACCTATGTACAATTAAATTGTAAGACAGTTTATACAATTAACAATTATTTCCGTACATAACAATTAATTTTTGTCTATTTTATTTTAAAAGTAAAACCCAACACAATATGCATAACTAAAATTATTTATGTCCTGAAAGCTTTAAATCAACTATATAATTTGTCTTTAATTATCTATATTTTATTATGTTAATGAGCAAACTGATATCCTAATTTAAAGACATTCATAAAGAACTTATTAAAGGGCAAATATTATTCATAGTTCATTAAAATGTATTTTCATATCTTTAGTAATGAACAAGTCAATGGGCCATTTCATATTAGTGGATGCAAAATTGTTGTCAACCTGTTTCCTCTGCGTAATAGTTAATGTACCAGGTCAGTCTTATGGCTAGTAATTAAATGGCTTATTTACCTTCATTGTACTAGCCTTTTAAAATGGACAGATGGATATGATGGGAAAGTAAAGTTATTATCTCAATGAATAATTTTAAACAATTTTATCTAGAAATAGATGAACATATGATTTTTTTTTAATTTATAGTTTATAAGTAATAAAAGTTATTTTCTTGATTCATTTTCAAATGTTACCTTACCATTAATGTCTAAACATACCAAAAGGAGAAATTTAAATTAAAAGGAAATGCAAGGGACAGTGTGAATGTCTGTGCCAAACTGTAACGCCAGAAGCCAGCCACTTTATTGTTGTTGCTACACTATGGTATTGCTAACACTTTGGAAAAATAAAATAATAAGTGCAGAGGTAATGGATAGACTCCACAACTCCAGTTGTGCTCAAAAGTTTGCATACCCTGGCAGACATTGTGAAATGTTGACATTTATTTTGAAAATACGACTGATGATGCAAAAAAAAAGTATTTTATTGAAGGATAGTGATCATATGAAGCCATTTATTACATATTTGTTTAGCTCCTTTTTAAATCATAATTTATTATCCCTTATTTATAACATATTCCGCAGCATAATACAGGGGTTAGGTACAAGTATAACCAATACCACACTATGAAAAATAAGGGAAGACCCTGTTAATGAGCTTACACTCGGATATACACAGTGCTTTCCCTAAAGCACCTCACAAGATTGAAACTCGCAAACTTACATTCTAAAGGGTGTGGGTGAGGTACAAGAGAGTGATAGATGCATAGTGAATGAAGAGGCTAAAGGTGATTTTTTGAATACATGTGTTTTTAAAGAGATTTTGGAGGATTTTAGGCAAGAAGATAGCCTGGTGGAGCGAGGTAAGGACTTCCAAAGAATAGGGGCCGCACGAGAAAAGTCTTGAAAACAGGAGTGAGAGGAGGTGATGAGAGAGGAGGAGAGAAGAAGGACATTAGCAGAGCAAAGGGCAGGTGGGAGTGTATTTTGGGATGAGAGCAGAGATGTAGGAGGGAGCACTATTGTGGAGGGCTTTATATGTTAGGGTCATGATTTTGAATTGTATTCTAGAGACTATGGGAATCCAGTGGAGTGCCTGACAGAGTGGTGCTGCAGACATTGATTGTTTAGTATGGTTGATGAGTCTATCTGATGCATCCAAAATCGAATGGAGTGGAGAAAGATGGGTCATAGGAAGGCCAGCAAGGAGAGAGTTGCAGTAATCGAGGCGAGATATGATGAGAGAGTGAATACAAATTTTAGTTGTGTCTTGTGTAATGTAGTGGAGTATTTTGGATATGTTTTTTAGGTGAAAGTGACAAGATTTTGTAAAAAAAGATTGAATGTGAGGAATGAAAAGAGAGGAAAGGGTCCAGTAGGACCCCAAGACGGCAACCTGAGAGGTGGGAGTGATGATGGCATTGTCAACAGTGAGAGATAAGGGAGGAGTGGGAGCTGAGGAAGAGGGTGGAGCTCTGTATTAAGGAGCTCTGTATTAGACATGTTGAGTTTGAGTATACGGGAAGACATCCATGAGGAAATGCTAGAGAGGCAATTGGCAACATGAGCTAGCAGAGAGGGGGATAGTTCAGGTATAGAGATGTAAATTTGGGTGTCATCGGCATATATATGATACTGAAATCCAAAAGATTTTATAAAGGCACCAAGGGAGGATGTACAGATGGAGAAAAGGAGGGGGCTAGGACTGAGCCTTGGGGCACAGTGACAGAGGGCGAGGAGATGAAGAAGCGCCAGAGAAGGGGATGATCAACTGTGTCAAATGCAGCAGAGAGATCCAGGAGAATTAGGATAGAGAAATGACCCTTTGATTTGGCGTTGAGCAGGTCATTAGTAACTTTTGTGAGAGCTGTATCTGTGGAGTGTTGGGGCCGGAAGCCAGACTGGAAGGGATCAAGGAGGGAGTGGGAGGCAATGAATTGTGTAAGGTGATTGTAGACAACAGGCTCAAGTAGTTTAGAAGCCAAGGGAAGTAGAGAGATAGGGGGGTAATTAGATGGGGAAGCTGGATCAGATGAGGTCTTCTTAAGAATGGGTATAATTGTGGCATGTTTCAAAGGTGATGGAAACTTGCCAGTGTCTAAGGAAAGGTTGAACAGATGTGTGAGAGCTGGTATAAGTGTGGTAGAAAGGCCCCCCCTCATCTATCAACCTCTCGTCTCACAACCTGTCCACATGATCCTATTCCCTCACAGCTGATCCCCCAGATCAGCTGTGAGGGAATAGGATCATGTGGACAGGTTGTGAGACGAGAGGTTGATCAAAGATTAGTAATTTCATCCTCATTTAAAGGGTTAAAGAAGTTTATAATGGCTATAGGTTTGGGAAAGGGTGGAGGCATGCTGCTGTTTGTTTGTTGAGGAGAAGGTGTGGTATGGCCACGTTGAGAGGACAGTTCATCACAAATATTTTCAATTTTACTATTGAAGTGTCTAGCAAAATCTTCAGCTGTAAGAGAGGAAGGGGTGGGAGGTGGGGGAGGGCAGAGTGGAGTGTTGAAAGTGGAGAACAAACTTTGAGGTTGGAGGTCAAATTTTATATTAATGATGAGAAGCAGCTCTGTTTGGCAAGATTGAGGGCATAGTGATAGGAGCATAGGATGAACTTGTAATGAAGGAAGTATGCTGAGGAGCAAGATTTCGTCCATAATCATTCAGCACTGTGGGAGTACTTCTGGATGTAGAGTGTTTGTACAGTGTGCCATGGTTGTAGATGAGAGCGGGGGGCATCTGCTTGTGGTTATGAGGGCTAGAGAGTCCAGGGTGGAATTTAGAGTCAAATTGTATTGTGTGGTAGCAATATCAGGGCAAGTGAGGCTAGTGAGAGGACTGAAAAGGGGTTGTAGTAAATTGCTTCAGGTGAGGGGTATTGTGAGTTCTGAGAGGGCAGTATGTGTTCTTAAATGCTCCTAAAAAAAGACAGATGTAGAGAGAGTTATTTAGTGGGGGAAGTAGGGGGAGTAAAAAAAGAGAAAAACAAACACACAGGTCTATTCTGACTAACAGATAACAACCATTAATAATGAAGTTACAATTAGCAGTAGAATTACATAACACCAAGACAAAAAGAGAAGGAAATAATGATAACAGAAATCACCCAAATGGCCTTGATCAAACATTTACATACCCTTAGTTCTTAATACTGTGTATTGCCACTTTAGCATCAATGACAGCATGCAGTCTTTTGTAATAGTTGTCTATGAGGCCATTAATTCTTGCAGGTGGTATAGCTGCCTATTCGTCTTTGTAAAAAATGCCTCCAGGTCATACAAAGTCTTTGGTCATCTTGCATGAACCTCGTGCTTGAGATCTCCCCAGAGTAGCTTGTTGATATTAAGGTCAGGAGACTGTGATGGTCAGTCCAAAACCTTCACCTTTTTCTGCTGTAACCACTGCGTCCCATGCGCAGCTTTCATGCAGAAGAATGCAAATTGTCTGCTAGTCATTCACCTTGAATATCAAGGGGTAGGAGAGAAAGTGCAAGAATCTCCTGGTGCAGATTATTTCAATGATTTAGAATGAAGGTAAAGTAAGGTTCAAGCTGTAAGAATTTCACCTGGTCGGACCTCAACAAAATGAGGTATTGAAAGCACTCTTGTTTGAGTCTTGTCTGCTCCGGATGTCTATGGATTCTTCTGATAATCTGAATCTAAATATTCTGTATTTCGGTGGGCTCTGTAAAAATATTGGTAGGGGAAGCTTAATGGGGATAAGCCCAAGCCCTCGTCTACTGTGAGGTAACGCCGGGGTGGGACGGGCAAAAAGGGGACCAGACTCAATAGACTTAATAAACTAAAAATGGTTTATTCAACAATGGTATTTAAAATCAAACGCATTTCGCTATATCTGGTAACAGCTTCATCAGTGATATTGAATTCTACATAGAAAAATGTACACATTGAAAAACAAATACATATATCGATATATACACATACACATAATAAAATTAAATAGAATGAAATAAAAGGAAATAATATAAAATAAAATACAATACAATATAATAAAATAAAGCAGTAAGCATACTTTCATCTTAAATCAATGTGTTATCAAAAGATTGCTCTTACAGCAGATCGATGTATATCCTTCAAGGATATAAGGTACACTAAAACCCACCCCTCCCCCCCAAAAAGGAATAGAGCAGGTTAGGTATTTAAGTGGATAAACAAAAAATGCTAATATATCTATTTATATGCAAATTAATAATAAATGTGACATATAGAGTCTGTTACGACTCATTAATACATATTAGATAAATGTTCAATGATATTGACAATAATATGAATAAAACGTTAATAGCAACTAATAAATATATAAAATAATAATGTTATAAAGTGCTTTACAATTACCATTACCTATGGGAATCGTATAGTTCCTCATAGGACGTGTTGGACCGTAAGAGGATAGCTTTATACGGGAACTCGCACTAACATCTGAACATAAAAGTGTAGATGCTTAGATAGGGTTGTGTGGGTTTGAAAATAATCACCAAAAGGTGCCTTTATATACATATCCATATACAGACCTCGTATTACAGATTATGTTAGACTATAAATTTGTTTGTGTGGTCTGATATAGAATTAGTTTGGGTTGTGCTCTCTCTTTACGAATATATATATATATAAAACACTCCAGTAAGATGTTATATATACAAATGTACCCTATAAGATCTCAAAGGAGCCAACGTAAGGACTAGTACTTACTCAGTACTCTGCCTCAAAATTTCAAGTAGGGAGTAGAATAGGATCTGTGGAGGAGAGAGAGAGGAGGATGAGGAAGGAGGGAGGGAGGGAGAAGGAAGGAGGGAGGAGGGAGAGAGACAATGTAGCTAGTTATACAGGAGTGTGAATAACTAAAAGCTAAAGAGCGTGTCTATAGTGAATATCCCCTATAACTCTATGGGATAACAGATGAGTAAGCTGATAAACATGGGAACTGTCTAAGTGCTGAGAACCTACATGATGGGGCTTAGCTAATGTGTGTGTGAGATGTGAGAAAGGAATAGGGTGCATATGCATATAGACACACATGTGTATAAGCACATATCCATGAACATGCACACATATACACATACACATATATACCCACACAAAAACATGCATACACATACCAGTACACACATATGCATGCACCCACATATGCACATCTATATACATGCCCATACATGCGTACATGCCTATATACACTTTCGTACACATGCATGCTTTTACATCCAATAAGGGGTTTCTAGTGTTTACATACTTAAATGGGCTTGACTAATGGGACTTTAGCCAGGCAGATATTCTCCTTTAGCTCTAGGACTTCCTACAGTATTAAATAATAAGTGCTGCTGTGCATTGTAATTTCTATGTTATATCATTTATTTGCTTAACATACATTTTTAGTTTACGTAATATATGACATAATTTAAAATGTAAAAAAAAATAGGATTAAAAAAACTGTCTAGGGATGTGACGTCAGTATAGGTATTGCTTCTAGATTAGACTATGCAAATACGCTGTGTAAGCTGTTTACTAAATATTAACAATGTATAATAATTGAATAAAACATATTATAGATTTTGCTTATATGAAGGAATATATTGCTATGCATTTGGCACAATTGGTTATAATTTAAATATATTTTATAGCACTTTAGAAAATTAACAATAGCATTTAAAATGCATTTTTTTCAGCTTGTGATAATCAATGATGCTTCATGATTGAATGGTCAATTATTTCTTAGTCCATGTAAAGCTAGTGTTTCCACGTTGATTGCAATCTGCAATAAAATAATTAAAGTGATACTTTCTTCCAAATATTACATTAATTAATCAATGTTGCCATGTTTCCCTACTAAAATATTTTTTTCAGTAGTTTATTGACAATATACATGTGTGTCATAAAATGTTGTATTATTGTATCTATTTTTACAACTGATATCCATTAAATTGAGAATTTAAAAAATGTGCATTAACATAAATGACAGCAAAAGTTTTTTTTTTCAATTGGAAATTTTTTACGATTTACCGTGTTTTCCTGAATATAACTGACAGCATTAATATATAGTAAAACCTTCCTACCTGCAGTAATCTTTCCAGTCAATGTTAAACATATTCATTGAGGATCATTTAGCAACTTTACAAAATGTATCTCAGAGGACAGAGGATATATATGTATTGTTAACCAGGTTGTAGATTGTAGATTTCCATCATGCAATTTACTTTTAATCCCAATGGAACTGAGTTTTCCATTTCCACATCATATCTGGATACAGAATTAATAATTAGCTCGTAGTGCTTGAGTTATCTGTGCTTGAGTCTTATTATACCTTTAATCCCCATGTCATACATATTATGTAGAAGATTTTCTTCATAATTATGTTAGGGAATTACATTCTGAAATTGAAACCTTTCTCATGGACTTCAAGAGGGAATCAAGAGAGAATCTACCATCTCTGGTTTCAAAGAAAGCTAGAAACTATATTTGAGAGCAAATCAGGACCACTTGATCATTATGAAACATTAAAAATTGCTTCTAGCAGGAAGTCTGGAATTCTGGCACCTTAAACAATTGCCACTAAATAATGGATTTTATTACTAGTGGAAATTATGAGATGTCATCTAAAGGTTCATAAAATAATCAAAACTTCAAATGACAGCTAATTCTAATATAGTATGTTACCTTAAAAGTGGATAAATCTTAAAAAAAACTGATGCTAACTCAATCATCATAGCTTTTTTCATAGAAAGCCAATAATTTTGGAAATGGAGTACAGGAGGTCCCCGAGTTACAGATGACCCGACTTACAGACAACCTGTACTTAAGAATGGACTCTCAATGGCTTTTTGTATGGGTTTGTTTTTATGTTCTCTGTGTTCCAATTAAAAGAAAGAGCACAATAGTTTCTGTAACTTTTTATTACTTGTTATAACTTGTTATTACTATTATTATTCATCAGGGATCTCAGTTATATACAAATTTGATCAAATTTGTTCTCAGGAATGTATCTTGTCGGTAATCTGGGCGCCACCTGAATTTATGAAATCTATAATATTCCTCTCCACTATTCCCAATCTGTAAATTTGCAATAACAATAATCAGCCAAAATTATAATAAATATTTGGTCACTTAATTTGAGCAACTATATTCAGCAACTTTTCCCATTTTATATAGATTGTTTTAATTCTTTTTTTAAATGAGGCCTGAATACAAGGCAAGTTTCCATGTTTGATTTATAGACGATATTATGGGAGGGGGCAAACCAAAGTCTCCTGGCACAGTGTGAGATTATTATAACTAACTACTTCACTAGAAGAATATTTCAGACATTCAACTTCCCCTCTGAGCACCCTCAGATCTTGTGGTCATTGCTTCTATCCATCCCTGCCTTTGCTGTCTTCTTCTTATGCCTTCAATCTTTCCCAGCACCAGAGTCTTCTCTATGGAATCCTGTGTACTAATGATATGGCCAAAATATTTGAGCTTTAGCCTTATAATCATATCTTCCAGTGAACAGTTTGTCTTGATTTTCTGTTGTACTGATTGAACGAATCTTCTTGCAGTCCAAGGCCCTCTAAGCAGTTTTCTTCAGCACCACAATTCAAGGGTGTTAATTCTAAGCGTCCAGCTCTTCTATCTGCATTTCACTACTGGGAATATCATAGTTCTAATTATGCAAACCTTTGTTGAAAAGTGTAATATATTTACTATTTAATAGCTTCTCTAGACTTGCCATAACTTCCCTCTCCAGAAACAAACATTTTTAATTTCATGGCTGCAATCAACATCTAAAGAGATCTTGGAGACCAGGAAAATAAAATATATCACTGCATCCAGTTCTTTCCCATCTGTTTGCTATGAACTTATATTGCAGTTTGCCATAATCGTTGTCATTTTAAAGTTTAGCAGCAGGCCAGGTTTTGCACTCTTTACTTTCACCCTCATCAATAGGCCATTTAGATCCTCCTCACTTTCACCCATCAGAGTAGTATCTGATTTTGTTGATATTTCTCCCAGCAATATTGATTCCTGCTTTTGCTTTTCCTGCTATCCCAGCCTCACGCATGATGTGTTCCATGTATAATTAAAAAAAATAAGGTGACAATTTACAACCTTGTAGCATTCCTTCTCAATTTGAATCTTATGGTTGTTCAATATTTGGTTCTGGATGATTGGTATACAATTAGTCTTAACACACTTTATAATTGGTTAGACCAATACAGAAATCAATAAGCAGTGTATACAAACGTATCAAATGTGGATTAACAATTTATTTTAATACAATCTATATTTGGTTAGTTCAATATAGGAGTATATAAAAAGTGTATATAATCTTATAAAGTTTGGTTAGAAAAATCTATATATTTGGTTAGTGCAATACAGAAAGGATACACAGAGTGTATAAACAATCAGCTGTCTATTTGATACAGTATATATGATATTAATAATTAGCAATATAACCTGTTACTGAAAGCAGTAAATTGAAAAACGATGGTACAATAATGTATATGGCAGTTAGAATATAGAAATATATATTGAAGCAATATGCATTAAGGATGGTTTTATTGTATCTGAGATTGCAAGCTAACTAACCATTGTATTTAGGTTTTGACAAGCCATTAATTGGTTCCTGGTCTTACATCAAAATTGATTACATTTAATTAATTTATCAACGTTTTGTTGATTTTGTGGTACAAGACTGTATATGTGGAGCATTGCTAAGTAGAATACAATAGTACAGAAGAAGGAAAGACCATGATCCTCCTCTCTGCCTGTTAGATAAACTATTTCTTCCTCGTCGTCACAAGGTTGGTTTCCCCCAATCACAATTAGTTACTTGCTGTTCGCATGTATAGGCATAATTAGAATGTATTAATGTATTGATTGAATGTATCTGTCTCTGCCCACTTGAGATCGCCGTGGTTACAAGTATTAAAATGAATGGTTATTAATATGTGTGACCTCTGTCCTGGATCGTGCCCGCCAAGTATTTTTTGTTAGAGACTAGGCCATTGTGCCCTTAATCTTAACACCTGCTTGATAATGGTATTTAGAACAATGTGGTAGTGAGGAGAGATACGTATGTCTCAGAACACGCAAACTTGAGATCTTCACAATGTTTCATCTTGAGGAAATATCTAAGACTTGGTCTGGCCAAGTCTTGGTTTGATAAAACATATTTACCAACTGAGAGGGTTATTTCATTTTAACATTTTAACTCTTCCTATGTTAAAAAGGTATACTATAAGTGTATGTGTATGTTTACAATGGTAACAGCAATATCAATGGACAACCATATAACGTAAATAATATGTATGCATATCTTCTTTCTTTTACCCAACAAAATGCATGACAAAATACAGTTTCTTCTGTAGACAGATGTGATTGTCTGGTAACCCATATATTTAAGAACGTGACACATTTTTTGTGATCCACACAGTCAAAGGATTTAGAATAGTTAGCGACTTCACGTTACTTTTCCATTAAAGTCAGTGGAGATGGTTATCAGTTTGGTATATCACACTGGTGAAAACATAGAGAGTGAGCTTTAGCATGGCAGTGAAAATGAATCTAAGAACTTGTGACGTGCTGATAGAGAGTGTTTTCACGTTTCTGACTTTTACATGTGTAAAGAGCCTTACATCCTTGAGGGGTAACTTTAGGCTGAGTTTAAGACATCATAAAAACATTTCTGCTTGTGTTCACCCAAGCAGCTAACTATAGCAGTCCTGAGCTATAGTGAAAAATGTTATCTACAAATATATATTATAATAGATTATTATTATTATTATTATTATTATTATTATTATTATTATTACTCTTTATTTATAAAACGCCAATATTTTCCATAGCACTATTTACAAAGTACAATAGGGTAGAGTGGGTACAATTAGCAAATTGCAAAGATATATACAAATTCTAAGGTAAGTAGAAAGTACATGTATAGTGGAACATAAATATGAACAAATGAGTTCTCAGACAGCTCTGTGCATCAGGGATGAGGTTTCTACTCCAAAGAGCTTACAATCTAGAAGGTAAGATTGGGTATGATATGGAAGGTTAATAGATAGGAATAAGGTAGTAGGCTGATGTAAGTGAAGGTGTCTATGTGTTACACTGTAGTTTTTGTGTGATCACTTTTATGCTACAAAGTATGCAGTTGTGCATATTAAGGCTGAAGGTGATAAGCTTCTTTAGACAGATGCATTTTTATGGTGTTTTTTAAAGTTTTGAGGCAGGAATATAGTCTAATGGGGTGAGGTAAGTTGTAAGAGTAGGGTCAGCATCAGAAAAGTCCTGAAGGTGGGAATGAGAGGAGAAAAGAAGAAGCTCATTAACAGAGCAAAGAGGGTGGAAGGGGAAATACTTTAGATGAGGACAGTGATATAAAGGGGTATAATGTTCTTAAGGGATTTATATGTTAGGGTTGTGATTTAAATTTTTGTTCTGGAGGTTATGAGAAGTGAGTGGGGTGACTGACATAGAGGTGCTGCAGACACTGAGCATTGAGTATGAGTCTAGCAGAGGCGTTCATTATGGATTGGAGTGGAGACAGATGGGTAATGGGGAAGCCATCAAAGGAGTGGACTGAAGTAGTCTAGGCGAGATATGATGAGAGAATGGGTTAGAAGTTGTCTTATTTAAGATAGTGATGTCTTTTGGAGAAGTTTTTTAGGTAAAAAATATATGCTTTTATTACTGATTGTATGTGAGGAATGAAAGTGAGGGCAGGTTCCAAAAGAACCCCAAGACAATGGGACTGATAGTTGATTGTGATGATGGTATTGTCAACAGAGAGGGATATATGAGGAGTGGAAATTGTAGTAGAGGGAAGATTAGGAGCTCAGTCTTTGACATTTTTAGTTTGTGTTTACAGGCAGATATCCAGAAGGATATGCTCGAGAGGAGGTTGATAATGTTCTAGAAGAGAGGGGGGTAGATCAGGTGCTGAGAGAGAGATTTGAGTTTCATCTGCATATGTTAATTTTTTTTTTCATTTCAATTATTTTTTATTATTTTTGATTAAAACATACAAAAAAAAATCAACATAAAAAGGCTAAAACAGATACAAGCAAATATACAAAATATTGATTCTTATAAATAGGAAAACATAGATATCATACAAAGTTTGTTCATTAAGGAAAGTTCCCCTTTTTTCTTTTCCATTTCTTTTCACAACCCAAATATAAGAAACAAATAAAAGACAAATAGAAACAAAGTAAAAAAAAAACAAAAAACAAAAATTTAACTTTATTGAAGATCGTGATGTAGTTAAAATAATAAAAAGATATGTGCAACTACAAAGCATGAATCCATTAATTAGACATCTGTATAAAAATGGATAAAAAATAGCAACAAGAACCAGGCCCTTGACATTATGGGTCACCCTGTTTGTGAGTTGTCTTAAATATCCACAAGCTTACTATGTAAGCTTATGTAAAGTGAACAAAATCTAAGATGTCTATATACTTATGAAGGTCTTAATTTTTAACCACATGTCCCATATGATATTAGCAGTGATTTGCTGTCAGTTCACCTAAAGTTTTATATATATATATATATATATATTTATATATATATATGTACATATCACATATATAGTTGTGAGCGTACGAGTTGTTGCTAACGCTGCGGGCTCGCGTAGCGAGCCCACGGCCCTCGCATAGCGCTCGCGATGCAAGGGCACTGGCCGAGGGTCTCAGGAGCTGGCATGGAGCGCCGTAGGCGCTCCATGCCAGCACCTGAGGACCTCGCAGAGCGAGGGCCGCAGTTGCTGGCATGGAGCGCCAAAGCCGCTCCATGCCAGCAACTGCGACCCTCGCAAACTTCACGTCGCAACCCAAAGAGCACGACACACACATTACGACACTCGCAAACAACATACGACACACGTTCACACACATTACGGACTCGCAACACTCGGACGCAACTCGCGAACATTACAAAATGTAAAACACAATACATACACACAGCACATACATAAAAACATTACCTACACCAAGAGGGAGCACCCAGGACCTCAAAAATGCAACTTAGACCTTCATTTTACTCGAAATAAAAGAGTTTAGAGACTAAAAAAATATATAAGCAAGAGAAAAAATCTCCGCCGAACAAAACGAAAACGAGGCTACAGCACTCTAAACTCGCAAAACACCACAAGAAACTCGCAAAACGCCACAAACGACCTACGGATATTCATACCACACAGTGCACACATTCAGCATGCTTACACAGCAGCTCCACACCACTAATGCTGCAGCAACATCAACACAGATTGCCAGCTCTTCATCACAATGCTTCAAAATAGGTTAAGTATATTCATTTAGTAATGTATTACATATTTCATTATTATACACCAAACAGCATTAGCTACCTTACAATTTCATTGCCGTCATTTTTTGACGGGCAATTCGCTAGTATATATATATTTCTCTTGCAGGCTGTAATAAGGGAAGTGCTATATTTTTATAAATCAATTATATGAAAAACCTGAGGATCGTTTCACTGCTGTAGCGGCTTCCTATGTACAAAAATGGCATGATAAGGCTTGCATTGTTATAGGATTACTCTACAAAAACAAGCAATGCAGGCCTTTAGTACATCTTACAATGGTGTTTTGTATTTGCCTTACTCTTAATCAAATGACAATTAACAATTCACTAATTACAAGGATCAGAGAAGATCTAAAAAGGTTGAACTTGATGGACTAAATGACCCTTTCAAACCTCAATTACTATATTACTATGTTACTATGTAACCCTATTCACATCTAGCCAGTTCTGTTTTACATTGTCATACATTTGATTATGTTTTATTTATGTTTTATAATTTTTGGTTCGACCAGTTCTTCAGACCCACTAAATGAATGTCACAATTTGTGAACCACTGTACTAAGCAAATCTCCATGTTCCATATTTACAAGAAAATTAAAAATAACTGACATCCATTCATTCACCACACAAAATAACATGAGTTCAATGTTGATTTTTATTTAATTATATACACATCATCAAAATAATAACATATTCATGTTGGCAGCAGTATAAATTATCATCTTTGCTAATGTGCTAATTCTGAAAAGTAATTAAGACGTGTGGGTAGAAAACTGTAAATAATATTAAACTGTTGGTACACATGTATGCGTATGGTTTCAAGAGCAATTAATTTGGAAGCTTGCTATTAATTACTAAAAAATGTAATAGAAAATTAGTACTAAAAATTTTAGTGTGAGTAATGACTATTTACAGTAAAGCAGTGTAAATCATGTTCTTGTAAGGTCTGAGCTGGCTAATTTATTAGATAAATCAAAAAAACTTAAATGTATGCAACTTTGGATACTTACTTGTACTTAACTTGTCAATGTTTTTATGACAGCTATGGAATTACATTTGTATTGAGGTATATGGTTGGCAAGCAAAGATAAACATTTTTATTGTATGCCATGTAATGTTTTTAAAAGCTGGTTAAGTGAAATAGCTATATAAATATTCAAGAAAGGTCCCCTGTAGTTCAAGGAAAAGGGGCACCCATTTGTGTAAACCATGGACATAAAAACATTGTTTGGCATTATGAGAAGAGCCAATGAACCTAAAAAAAGCATTTGCAAGCTCATGATGAGAAAATAAAGGACTTAAAAAACAACAAAATAGGAAATTGATAATTGAGGGAAGAAAAACAACCTAAATCTTAAGTGAAACTGTTGCTCCTCATCCCAAAAGAGCCAAACCAAACTCACTTAGGGGCTCTCCTGCTCCCTGCAACTTTGATTGTTGCTGTGAAAACAGGATTGTCCTGTTAGGAAAATACAGACCTATCCCAATGATGTTGTATGTGGACTCTGTGGAGGAACTCTTATTTCCAGACATCTTTATATCTATATTTTTATATACAATATAAGCTAGGTCTACATAGTCAAACCTAGCCTACCTAATCCTCACTTTTGTAGCACAGTAAAAAAATATCTTGGGGGGGCGCTAGAGAATTTTGGAACCCAGTGCAATGACCCTCCACCCCCCGGCCCCCTTCTGGTGCCATATATAGTGGATTTCCCCAGTGCCCCTGCAGGGCCCCCTCACCGCACCAGCCCACCCGGTGCACCCCCCTTACGGCATTCATTGTACAGTAAGTGCAACGGCATCCTTTCCCTACTGTCTTCTCTCCATGGCAGAGAACCCGGATGACATCTTGTGACTGGTAAAAAGAAGGGCAATTAGGGCAAGAATAACTCTGAACCAGCTATGAATACCTGGATCCATAATCCACAGTAAGGGGGGTGCACCAAGTGGACCCTGCAGGGGCTGTGTTGGTCCGCTACATTACAGAAAAAGGGCCCCAGTGCCATGCACCACCTGAACCAACAATAATCTGCACTTGTGTGATTTAGCAAAATGACCACTCCAATACAAACTGCATTACAATTCTCATGCAAAATTAGAAGAATGGCAGATGGGATTAAACACAAATAAATGTAAAGTCATAAATTTGGAAGGAAAAACAAGCATGTGATTTATCATCTAAATGCAGAAAATCTAGGGCAGTCAGTGACGGAAAGCGATTTGACAGTGTTTGCGGACAACCTCCTACGTAACAGTGCTCAATGCCTAGCAGCAGTTACAAAGGTAAGTAAGTTATTAGCATGTATTAAGAATGGTGTAGACACAAGGGATCAAATATAAATATGCAATTATATAAATCCATAGAACACAGTCATTTGGAATATGGAATACAATTGTGGGCACCACTTCATAAAAAATGACATTTTAGAGCTGGAAAAATATAGAGAAAGGCAACCAAACTAATAAGGGGGATGAATAGACCAAGCTATGAAGAAAGATTAACCAAATTACACTTATTTTCTCTAAGAGATATGATTACCTTATATACACATCCAGGGTCAATATAAGGCTTTGTCAAGTGACCCTTTTGTGTCAAGATGTTTTCAACTGACAAGAGGACATACCTTAAGGTTACAAGAAAAAAGATTCCACTTTAAAAAAAGAATAGGGTTCTTTACAGTAAGGGTGGTTAAACTGTGGACTTCTCTACCAGAGGAGGTTGTGACAGCAGATTTGATAGATAACTTATAAAGGAGTTGGTCATATGTTTGAATTAATTGGGAATTCATGGTTGCCCTGGATAAATAGAGAAGGAGGACTTTTGACCCTAGCCAATATCTAGGGTAAAAACTATTTTATTTTCAGTGTTTTGTTCTTGTTTGCCTTTTTCTGGATCAATTAACTATTAATCCACATATTATATAGATCAGAGGAAATCAAAAATGATTTAACCTAATGGACTAGAGGCTCCATTACACGGCCCACATAGAAATATTTGCAAGCAAAGAGGACTTGCAAATCACTACCTAGCAAGTATATCACACTACCTAAATAAATTGTCTTTACATATCTGATCATCAAATATATGTAATGCCCCAGATCAGTAAACATGGGAAATGACATAGAAAAATAGATAAATGTAACATTTCCTGTAATTTTATTATATTTACATAGTACAGTCAGAAGACCATGCAATAATATAATTAGATCCCAAGGGGAGAGGAGGCTAGATAAAAGTGGAGGAATTTCTTGTTGTACACTAATGTTGTATAATAATGCATAGCATTTACTTAAGTCAAATGTGGTCATTACAGTAACAATACACTGAAAAAGCTTAATCTCTTCAGTCCTAACTTCATAATGCAATCCAGCCTTCACGGCTAATTGCTTCCTTGTATCTTATGACTGGAACATCTGTTATATTTGCAATATTTGGATTTCTTAAATGTGGAACAACTATGAGCATCCATGTAATGGGGCCCTAAAAGTCTTTTTCAACCTCCATAACTATGTTACTATGTAAAATTTGCAAGGGTTTTAATACCCCTGCATAATACTCTCTTCTTTAGCAGAATTCCATGTCTTGAAAGCAAGCTATTTGGTTCTGCAAGAAACTAATTTTTACAAAGGCAGGGAACACAAATATTATCCAACATCACATTTAAGTTCTGGCCCTGTAAAAAGAAAAAATGAGTGTTTATACTGGTTAGTGGCCTCACTCTATTTCATCTCTCTGATATCAAAAAAAGAAAGAGGCGGTTATATTTTATTGAGGGGTACACTACTGGGCATCTGTGTTACTATTACAGGAATATATGCTCTTACCACAAAACAAGTACATTTATTTACCAACAGCATATAAACTCTTCATGAGTTGAAACAGGATTGCCTTAACCTTGGGGCAACCTGTTATGCACCCCATAACCACTGTATAAATATATTCTATGGAGGCTTATCTATACCTCCCACACTTTAGCCAGGCTCAGAATCTTGTTCTCAACACAATCTAATTGATGTATGGCACACTCAAAATGGCAGGATTACACATTCTACTCCCATCTCCACATACTCATACTCCAGATTAGACTGTATCTTACTTGAACAAGACACTAAACCTCTCTCTGCCTCCTCAACAATTCATTCAATAACTTGGTCTGACCATGCAGGAGTTTCATGTACATTTAAATGGTCCTATCCAGACAAACCAGATATAACTTGGTAAGTTCCTGAATAATTGTTAAAAGATAATGTTTTCCATGACTCCATTACAAAAACCTTACAGTAGCACTTCACAGAGTTAATGAATTGATAAAGTCAATTCACAAGAACTAAAGAACACCTTTTTATGTTTTTTTGATCTGTATTGGCACAAACTAAATTATTTGATTCATATATAAAATCATTCTTTATTATAATATATTAAAACCATTAGATTAAAATATCGTTGATTAAAAGTCTGAAATTTATTCTATATATTTAATTTCTTTTTTTTATATTTTCATTGTAGCCAAATAATTTTTTTACGTCATTAGTTATTGCCCGTCTTATACTTATATTGTAAAGACTGTCCTCTATTAACAGGTTATGTTCCCTTTAAGTGCTTTTGTTTTAGTTTTTCTTTGCTTTTAATGTGACTTATTACCCATTACTGTTGTAATCTTTTTTTTTGTGTTAAAGTGACTTGTAGTTCTTTAAGTCCTTGTTGCGCCAAACTTAGTGAAATTTTAACTCGTTAGACAACATTTATAAACCGTAATAAAAAGAATAAAGTGCTATAGCTCCACTCCGTATTTTGTTCTCAATTTGTCAATTACCTCATGGACACACTACCACTAATCCACTACTTTTTTATTTTACCAAATTAAAGTGATTTGTGCTGCTGTGCTTTTAACCAAAAATATGAATACCTCATGGATACACTTCATGTATATCCATTACACTACCATGTACATAAATTAAAGTGTTTTGTACTTGTGCTTTCAGCACAAAATTATTTTTTCCTCAAATTAAAGTGCTTTGGGCTACTGTGCTTTCAACACAGAATATCTATACCTCATGAATACACTTTTTTGTATCCACTACATTACACCCTTGTGATTCTTTTACATTACCTGATGGATACACTTATGTGTATCCACTACTTACACAAAATATCTATACCTCATTGATGTTTATTTATGCATCCACTAATTATACCTCTAATTTGAATTCAATACATTTCCCTGTAATGAGGACTTTCAATTATTACCCCAATCATTTGCTGATTCTAAGCTCCTATGTTAGTCTATTTTCTCTTAGCTTAACTATAACTAGGCATTTCTTGTTCAGCCACGCAAAACGCTGTTCTATGTATTTCGTGCTACTTTGGCGTTTGAATGTGACGTCACTAATGCGCCCCACAAATTTTTCGTGAGGCGGCTACATCTCATTCATCAGGGGCCGCTGTGCACTGCTTGATGTCATTTTTATATAGACTATGTAGAATTTGCTATTAACTCCTCACATACCTGTGTTTTTTGTGTTTATCTGAATCTGACTCATATATTAGTTATTAATACATTTTTATAATGACAATATTTATTGATCCTTCCTCATTTCGATAATCTTATATACATTTATGTTATTATTTAATATCAACTTGTGTGGCTTTATTAAATGTTTTCCTCTATTTAGTATTTATTAAATAATATTTCTATTTTAAGTAATTTTGAGTAACTTTTATACAACTAATTTTATTATATTAACTCTTAAGAGATATATAATAATTTTTATAATTCTATTAATTTGTATGATAAAAAATGGTATTATATTTCATTGAGATAGAGAGGATAAGGATATATTCATTTATGTTGTCATCAAATTACATGGCCACTACCTTCTTAAATTTTCTTTTGTTAACATATTTTCGTTTTATCATCATTTAAAAAAAAAAAAAAAAAAACATAAATCAAATTGGCTAGAACAAGCACAAGGATGTGCACCTTGTGGGAAGTGCAAAGGAGGTGTTCAAGTTCACACAAAAACAAAAAAATTAAGATCAAAACACGGAGTGGAACTATAGCACTTTATTCTTTTTATTAAGGTTTATACATTTTGTTTAACGAGTTAAAAATTCACTAAGTTTGGCACAACGAGCACTTATAAAACTACACGTCACTTTAACACAAAAAAGATTACAACACTAATGGGTATAAAGTCACATTAAAAGCAAAGAAAAAACGAAATTAAAACAAAAGCACTTAAAGGGAACATAACCTGTTAATAGAGGACAGTCTTTAAAATGTAGGTATAAGCTGGGCAATAACTAATGACGTTAAAAAATGATTTGGCTACTTTGAAAATATAGAAAAAAAAAATTAAAGTTAATAAAGCTTGAATTAGTGATGTCAATTAAACTGAGAATAAAAAAATCTCAGTTTTTTTCATTGACTGTATTTTAATCTAATGGTTTTAATATATTATATTAAAGAATGATTTTATGTATGAATCAAATAATTTAGTTTGTGGCAATATAGATAAAAAAAAAACAAAAACTTTGTTCTTTAGCGCTTGTGAATTGACTTTATCAATTAATTAATACAGTAAAAAGTGATGGAACTTAATACCTTATGGTAAAGAGTTTTAAATTGAGATTAAGGTCAAAAATCCAGTTCACAGAGACCACATCTGATCAGACCTCTACTTTGTGGGAGGCACAAAATTAGTGATTAGATGCATTTTTTTTCAGCACTCCTCTAGATTAAAAAAATAAAGACTCCTGAAACAAACTAATTTCCCTTATCCACCCCCTTGAACCAAACCTCAAAGCAGACACACTGGACCAAGAAGCAGAAGCTAGACATTATTTAAAGATCTACTCTTTCTCAAAACAACAATAAATGTTATGCAGCTATGTTATGAATGGGGAAATGAACCAGGCCACCTTTTAACCATGGATCTACAAAAAAAAGGAAATATCCTATCACATATATAGTTGTGAGCGTACGGGTCGTTGCTCACGCTCGCGGGCTCGCGTAGCGAGCCGCGGCCCTCGCGTAGCGAGGTCACTGGGCAAGGGCCTCAGTTGCTGGCGAGGTCACTGGGCACGGGCCTCAGTTGCTGGCATGGAGTGCCGAAGGCGCTCCATGTCAGCAACTGAGGCCCCTCGCGAAGCGAGGGCCTCAGTTGCTGGCGAGGTCACTGGGCAAGGGCCTCAGTTGCTGGCATGGAGCGCCGAAGGCGCTCCATGCCAGCAACTGAGGCCCCTCGCGAAGCGAGGGACTCAGTTGCTGGCGAGGTCACTGGGCAAGGGCCTCAAACCCTCGCAAACTTCACGTCGCTACTCAAAAAACACGACACACACATTACGACACTCGCTAAATTTTACGAGGAACGCAAACAACCTACGAAACACGTTACCACACATTACGACCTCGCAAACATCGGACGCAACACGCCGACATACAAACATTTAAAACACAATACATACACACAGCACATACATAAAAACCTTACCTACACCAAGAGGGAGCACCCAGGACCTCAAAAATGCAACTTAGACCTCGATTTTACTCGAAATAAAAGACTTTTGAGACTAAAAAAAAATCTAAGCGACAGAAAAAATGGCTGCCGAACAAAACGAAAACGAGGCTACAGCACTCTAAACTCGCAAAACACCACAACAAACTCGCAAAACACCACAAGAAACTCGCAAAACGCCACAAACCACCTACGGATATTCATACCACACAGTGCACACATTCAGCATGCTTACACAGCAGCTCCACACCACTAATGCTGCAGCAACATCAACACAGATTGCCAGCTCTTCATCACAATGCTTCAAAATAGGTACAATATATTCATTTACTAATTTAGCTACCTTACAATTTCATTGCCGTCATTTTTTGACGGGCAATTCGCTAGTCACATATATAGTTCTTAGCAGCGCGGGCTTTCCAAAAAACTTTGATAACGCAATGTTAAAAGCGAGGGCGGTGGTTGGGGCCAGGCAATCAGCGCCGAAGGCACTCATTGTGCTGGTGGAGATGAGCACCATAAGTGCTTACCCCTTCAAGCCGTACGACTTAGGCAATGAACGCCGAAGGTGCTCACTGAGCTGGTGGAGGTGAACGCCATAGGCGCTCCTCACTATGACCCCGTACGACTTAGGCATCATCCCTACGACCCGCAGAACTACAGATAAACAGAAAGCTCAATTATACCATTTACAGTGCGGGCCCCGTAGCAGTTTGAAAAAATTGCGTCAAAAAATGATCCCTACGACCCCGCACGACTTACGCATCATCCTAACGACCCGCGGGACTACAGATGAACAGAAAGCTCAATTATACCATTTACAGTGCGAGACCGGTAGCGGTTTGAAAAAAATGGATTTAAAAAATACGGACCGTAACACTCGAGAAAAAAAATAATAAACACAAATATGCCACAAATTAACTTACAAACTCACACACAGCACAGGGGGGTGGTCAGGATGCCAGTGAGTGAGGTTGCAAGTTAATTGGAGCCATATTTCGCCTTTTTTCACAAACGCAAATCACCTAAGCAAAAGAAAAAATGGCGGCCAAAAAAAAAACAAACGAGGCCCAAGCATGTATAAATCAACAAGAACTCGGAACACTTATCCGAAGCCAGTAACATATTGCGAGTCATTTAGTACATAGGAGATTGAAGCCATTTTCGATGGACGAAGGAAAGTTGCACGAAATGGCGGATAGAACGCAAATTGAGCATGCACACTACATTTTAACGGTTTCTACTGGAGCTGGCAGTCTATAAATACTGGAGACTTTCTAGAATTTTCTCAATTTCTCCTCAGGTGATGAACAGTGTGACTGGACATTTCAATGGTGGCGTTACTTCTGAAGCAACTTGCCTATCACTTTAGAAATGGAAAACCTGCAAATTACAACAAATAGGTAAGCCATAATTAATTAATAATTACTGAATAAATTAATAATTAAAAAACAAAACAAAAAAAATTCAAATATTGCAAATAATAACATTATTCATGTACAGAAGTATTTAGAAGATATTATTCATGTTTAGTAAGATGTAAAAGATACATACATGATTAAAATGAATACATTAATAATTACTAAAAAAAATAAAGATTTTAAATATTGCGAATACAAACTTTATTTAGGTAGACAAGATTTAAAACACAGATAAATGTTTCTGTGGGGTAAAATGTTGTAAATTTAAGAGAAAAAAATTGAGACAGTTACAGAAAAAAATTGCTTTTATTAACACATATTTAACAAAATAATCTATGCTCTTAGCAAAAAAAAATATCATTAATATTTACAGTGGATTTCAACATTAGCATTTTTCATTTGTCATTTCCAACAGACTCTGCCTGAAGAGTGTCACTGACTTGCAGCACTGCACAATGTAACACAGACTGTAAACTCTGCAGAAATTTACAGAAAATAAATTACACCAAACAGGTAATGTACAAAAATACATTTGCTTAACAAAAATAGTATGCTCTTAGTCCAAAAAAAAAGAAAACTTATTGGAGCATTTGCATTTTCACCAGACACTGCCTGAAGAGTGTCGCAGGTAGATTGGCAGCAGGGGACCCTCTGCCATTTATACACAACACATTCAAGACAACAGGTACAATATAACAAGTAACAAAAAAGAAAAATAATCTATCCTAGTTGGTGTGCGCCAATGTGAAAACGCACTGCAACCTAACTAACCCTCTAAGCCTATCCCCATAACCTAAAACTCTAATGCCAACAGTGATGCACACCAAACAGGATAGCACAGCAAATGTTGTTAACATAAACTAAATGGAAGGACGTATCCTGTTTGGTGTGCTCCAATGTGGAAAAGCACTGCAATATAACTAAATCTCTAAGAATAACCGCATAATGCAAACAGCGCCACACACCAAACAGGATAGGACAAGCGATGCTGTTAACACAGACAAAATGGAAGGATCAGACCTGTCTGGTGTGCGCCAATGTCAAAATGCACTGTAATCTAACTAATCCTCTAAACCAGGGGTCCTCAAACTACGGCCCGCGGGCCACACCCGGCCCGCCAGGGTCCTGAACCCGGCCCAGCCTGCCCCTTCCCCCAGACCCCTACGTCTCTTTGTGTCTCCACAGCTGCAGCCCCTGCTGACACCTCCTAGTCATCTGACCCAGGGAGGAGCCACCAGGGGGAGGAGCCACCCACCGGCAGCATGAAGGATAGGTAAGGTGAGGGGGTTGTGAGGGAGAGATACAGACATATAGACAGACAAGGGCGAGTGAGGTAGAGAGACAAGGGGAGTGAGGGAGAGAGAGAGACAAGGAGGAGTGAGGGGGAATAAAAAGACACAGGAAGACATACAAGGGGGGGGTGAGGTAGAGAGACAAGGGTAGTGAGGGAGAGAGAGAGACAGACAGACAAACAAGGGGGGTGAGGGAGGGACAGACGGACAGACAAGGGGCAGTGAGGTAGATAGACAAGGGGAGTGAGTGAGGGAGAGAGACAAGAGAGTGAGGAATAGAAAGACAGACAGACAAGGGGGAGTGAGGTAGAGAGACAAGGGAGTGAGGAATAGAAAGAAAAAAAAGGGGGCGTGAGGTAGAGAGACAAGGGGAGTGAGGGAAAGAGATATGGGGGAGAGAGGAAGGAAAATATAGAAAGGAGAGAGAGGATGGAGGGAGATGGACAGAGACAGAGAGAAAGTAGAGATAGGGATGGAGAGAGAAATGGAGATAGGGAGGGGAGAGATAAAGATGAAGAGGAGAGAGAGAGAAGAAAGAGGGAGAGCGAGAGAGAAGGGAGAGGGAGGTGTAGATATAATGAAAGGAGAGAGAGGGGGATGAGAAAGGAGAGAGAGATGAAGGAAGATAGAGCGGGAGAGAGAGAGAAGGGAGAAGGAGAGAGAGACGGGAGAGGGAGAAGGGGGAGAAATGGAGAGAGACAGAAGGGAGGAGAGGAAGAAGGGAATGACAGAAGTTAAAAGGAAAGGGGGAGAAGGAGAGGGAGAAAGCGAGAAGGAGAGAGAGCAAGAAGGGAGATGGAGAAGAATTCGAAAGAGGGAGCAGGGAGAGGGAAAAGAGAAAGGGAGTAGTAGAGAGAGGGAGAAGGGAGAGAGAGAAGTAGAGAGAGGAAAAAGAGAGAAGGGAAAAAGAAAGATAGGAACAAGGGACAAGGGAGAGAGAATGAAAAGAGAGGCAGAAGTAGCAAGAGGGAGAGCAAGGGTGAAGGAGAGATAGAAGAGAGGGAAAGGGGAGAGGAAGAGGGAGTAGGGAGATGATAATGAGAGAGAGGGAAGAGGTAGAAGGGTGCAAGAGAAGCAGAGAGAGGGAGAAAGAGAGAGAGAGGAAAAAGGGACACGGGAGAGAAAGAAGGGAGAGGGATAAGTAGCCAGAGGGAGAGGAAGGGAGAAGACGAGATAGAAGAGAGGTTATAGGGAAAAGGAAGAGGGAGAAGGGACGAAAAGGGAGGGATATATATATACTGTATAGGAACTTTTTCATATTTTTTAAAACTATAGTCCGGCCCCCAACAGTGTCTGAGGGACAGTGAACTGGCCCCCTGTTTAAAAAGTTTGAGGACCCCTGCTCTAAACCTAAACCCATAAATGACAACAGTGGCGCACACCAAACAGGATAGGATAAGAAATGTTGGGAATACATACCAAATGGAAGAATCTATCCTGTTTGCTGTGCTCCAATGTGTAAACGCACTGCAAACTAACAAACCCTCTAAGCCTAACACCATAACCCTAAGCACAGAATGACAACAGTGGTGCACACCAAATAGGATACAACAAGAAATGCTGTTAACAAATACTAAATGAGAGTACCAATCCTGTTTGGTGTGCACCAATGTCAAAATGGACTGTAATCTAACTAATCCTCAAAGTTTGACCCCATAACCTAAACCCGTAATGGCAACATTGGCGCACTCCAAACAGGATTGGACAAGAAATGTGAACACATACAAAATGGAAAGACACTGCAATCTAACTAACCCTCTAAGCCCATAACCCTAAGCCCAGAATGACAACAGTGGCACACACCAAACAGGATACTACAAGAAATGCTGTTAACAAATACTAAATGAAAGGATCTCTCCTGTTTGGTGTGTGCCAAGGTGAAAACTCAATGCAACCAAAGTAACCGTCTAAGCCTAACCCCCTAATTCCAACATTGCCACACACAAAACAGGATAGGACAAAAAAAAGGTACCCTTACCCCCTAATGCCAACAGTGGTGTACACAAAACAGCATAGCACAACAAATGTTGTTAACACATACAAAATGGTATGACCTATGCTGTTTTGTGTGCACCACCCTCTAAGCTTCACCGCATAACCTAAACTCCTCATGGCAACAGTAGCGGACTCCAAACACGATAGAGCAAGCAATGCTGTTAACACATACAAAATGGAAGGACCAATCCTATTTGTTATAAACAGAAGCCCATAATGACAACAGTGGCGCATTCCAAACAGTATAGGACAAGAAATGTTGGAAACACATACAAAATGGAAGGATCTATCATATTTCGCATGCTCTAACTTAAAAAAATGGGATTGAAAACTTAATTTAACATATGCATCTCTGTCTCTAATTTTCTACAGACACTGCCTGAAAAGTCGGAACATCTAGATAGGAATTTATACACAACAAATTGAAGACAAGAGGTACAGTATTTCAAGTTTACAAACTCATATAAAATGGAAGGACCTTTCCCGTTTTGTGTGCACCTATGTGAAAATGCAATGCAACTTACCTAACCCTATAAGCCTTACACAATAACCCTAAGACCCTAATGCCAAGATTGATGCACACTAAACAGGATACTACCCAAAAAAAAAAAATGTGCCCAAACAGCTAATGACAAAATAGCGCCACACACAAAACAGTTTAGGACAAGAAATGTTGTTAACACATACAAAATTGAAGGATCTATCATATTTTCTGTGCCCCACCCTCTAAGCCTAACCCGATAACAAAAACGCCTAATACCAACAGTGGCGGACACAAAAAAATATACCAGCCAAAAAAGAGTGTATGCTGTTTACACATATAAAACCAAAGGAACTAGCCTGTTTTGTGTGCACCTTTGTGCAAATGCACTGCAACTTAACTAACACTTTAAGCCTGACCTCATAACCCTAACTCCATAATGGCACACTGGTGCACACAAAACAGGATAGGTGATGTTAACACATACAACATAGAAGGACATATCATGTTTTCTGTGCACCTTTCATAAAATGCACTGCAACCAAACAAACACAAAACAGGATAGGAGAAGAAATAAGAAAAACAAAAAAAGTTGCATTTAAAAAAAAAATTCTAATGTACTATTTTTATTTTTTTATTTACAGATTACTATTTACAGATAACTATGGCGGATAACGAAAACGAGGAACAGAAAAGACGTCAAACACGAGAACGTTTTCAAAGATGGAAAGATCGACAGACGCCGTAGGAAAAGAAAATTAGATGAGAAAAAGAACGTGAAAGAATCACAAGCAAAAGACAAGCGCATGAGAAAGTACGATCCAAGCCCGGCAAGAAAACCAAAAAACAAAAACATATAGAAAATGTATCAGAACAATCTGATAACAATGTTTTGTAATGTTGATTTACAGAGTCAGATTGGTATATATTCTCACAATTGTCCTTTAGTTAAATCATTAACAATAGAGGTTCATAATTGTGGTATGATGAATATTGTCTGTCAGTTTTGTGGGGCTTATCATTTCAAACAGGAAAGATCCAGAGATGGTCAGTTCATTAGTTGCTGTCAAAAAGGCAAGGCAGCTGCTATTGTGCCAGGACATGGCCCTTACTGCTTCAAAGTACTTTACATTTACATCCAGAAGAAGAGGAGTAAAAAACATTTGCTCAACTATATGTCCAGGATACAGTGGAAGCTTTTAAACAATGTATGCAGCTTCCAGAGAATAAAAAAATGCTTACCCATTGTTTTTATAGAGCTTGATAGAATTATGGCCAATAACCCCTACACTCAAGCTTATAAAAAACTGTCAGAAGTAGAACAGGAACAACAAATTCATGCACAAATACATCAATTACCAATCCAAAAAGTCAATATGGTTCTTAAAAGAGATCACCATAACTCAGTTATTTGTCAAATGTTTGGTTTATGTTTATACAATAGAATTTAAAAAAAGAAGCCTTCCACATACACATCACATATATAGTTGTGAGCGTACGGGTCGTTGCTCACGCTTGCGGGCTCGCGTAGCGAGCCCGCAAAAACTGCGTCCCTCGCGAAGCGAGGGACGCAGTTCCCCGCAAATGCGGGTCCTCGCGAAGCGAGGGCCCGCATTTGCGGTGATGGAGCATCCCAACGTCCCCGCAAATGCGGATCCTCGCGAAGCGAGGGTCCGCATTTGCGGAGGTGGAGGCTCAACGTCGTCTGTGTTAACACACACATACACACACACGACTTTTTAACAGAATAAACCCAACCGCCCAGCCAACAAAAACCCAACAACGTCCCCGCAAATGCGGATCCTCGCGAAGCGAGGGTCCGCATTTGCGTTGGTGGGAGCATCCCAACATCGGCTGTGTTAACACACACCTACACACACACACAACTTCATAACAAAAAAAAACTCAAAGTCGCCTCACACCCGCTTACACCCAGACACACAGACGCAAGACTTAACAAAAAAACAGTAAAAAAGGCCCTTCACACATACGCACGACTTAGAAACAAATACACTGCGTCGTACATGTAAAAGCTAACTGCGTATATCGCCAAAAAATACGGCAACATCGCAACAAAATACGGCCGCATCGGAAAAAAATACGGCCGCGAAAGACCCATTCCAACCGCCGCGCATCAAAACATCACAAACACAAGAAATAAACACAACAAACACATAAAAAGCTTACTTACAGCACGGGGGGGCATCCTGCACCTCCAAAAGTTCATTTACACGTCCATTTAAGTCCAAAACAAAGAGTTTAAACGGCCGAAAATCGGCTAAGCGAGAGAAAAAATGGCCGCCGAACAAAACGAAAACGAGGCTCCAGACGTAACTACACTACACTTACTCGCAATAATGAAACACATACTATGCGGAACGGATCACACTCATATTAAACACCATTTTAACCACTACTACGCACAAAATGGCGGATGGAACGCAAATTGTAAGCTGGAACGCAAATAGCGCATGCGTATTGTGTTCTTATGGTCTAACTTTCCAGAATGTTCTACAAGTTTATAAATACTGCCTATTTGACAGAGAAAAATACATTTCTCCTCAGGTGATGAACAGAGTGACTTCAAACATAACTGCTGCTAAAACTTGAGAAGATAATTCTTTCCTAATTTACTACTTTACATTGTGCAAATTACAACTGAGAAGTAAGCTATAATATATTACATTTTATTATCAAGACAGGACATCAAAAAAAAAAAATTAAATAAGAAAAAGAGGTTTATGTATACTGACATGTGACACGCACATATATGCGTATAATGTATACTGACAAGTGACACGCACATTTATGTATATAATGTATACTGACATGTGACACGCACATTTATGTGTATAATGTATACTGACATGTGACACGCACATTTATGCGTATAATGTATAGTGACATGTGACACGCACATTTATGTGTATTGCCCCTGCAACAAAATTATCTTAAAACAAACTAATTAAACAACTACATTTAAATTACATTAGAAAAAAATAAGTTGGGACTATTAAAATATGAGTCATGTATACTGATATGTGACACGCACATATATGTGTATCATCTATAGTCACATGTCACACACACATTTATGTATGTTGGCCAAAAATAAAAATAAGGTTAATTTAACAATTAAAATATGATTCATGTATAGTGATATGTCACACGCACACAAAAAAATTACTTTCAACTATGGAAATATGCTTCATGTATGTGACATATGTGTGTAGCCCCCACCAAAAAATAATGTTAATTGAAAATAATTACAGAAGTATATTTCAATGAAATTAATTTACTGCAATTCAATAGATCACCTAAAGCTCAATCTTTCTACTTTTTTTAATATTCAAACAGACTCTGCATCAACAGCGTCTCTCAACAATTTGCACCGTGCATTGTGAAGCACAATCCCTTTTAAAGAACACCAACAAAGAAGAAGAGGTAAGATACAAAAATACTTTAAATGCTGAAAAGGCCATGCTTTGTTAAATACAAATAAAAAATTCTACAATTCACTATTTCACTTTATTTTTCAAACAGACACTACAAGAAGACTGGCGGATTAAGATTGGCAGGAGGGGACCCTCTGTCATTCCACACTTCAATCAAGGTAAAGTATTAAGTATAAAAAAGAACCGAACCATGAGCCTTATTCAATTGTGAGTTGGCCAATTGAATAGGGCTCTATATAAGCACATAACATATTTTTTAGACAGACATTTTTAGTTACTGAACTTCGATACTAAATCAAGGTCTTCACTAACTCAAAACTTCCGTCAAAAAATATTTTATGTGCTTATATAGAGCCCTATTCAATTGGTCAAAACGCAATTGATTCAGGACCTAAATATGTTTAATGGCCGAGGGCCTCATTCAAATGTGATTTGCCCATTTCAATAGGGCTCTATATAAGCACAGAGCATATTTTTGAACAGAAGTTTTTAGTTAAAAATTGAGCCAAATTCCATTGCGAAAAACCAAATTCAATGAGGCCCTCACAATATAACAAATCCAGCAACCAAAGGCCCTCATTCAATTGATATTTTGGACAATTCAATAGGGCTGGAAATAAGCACATTTAGAACCCTATTGAATTGGCCAAACTGCAATTGAATGAGGGCCAAAGTATGCAACATATGGTACACACAAACTGGTACACACAAAACAGGATTGTAACAAACACATAGCAAACTAAATTCATATTCTTTTTGTTTAACAACCTATAACCATTAGAAAAAACACTACATAAGTATAACAAAAGTGGTGCCCATCAAACGGGATTGTACGAAAACTCACACAAACACATAGCAAACTACATTTAAATTCTTATTTAATGTTTAACAACCTATAAGCCTTAGAAAGAAGCCTAAATAAGCATACCAACATTGGTGCGCACCAAACAGGATTGTATGAAAACTCACACAAACACATAGCAAACTATATTTAGATTCTTATTTTATGTTTAACAACCTATTAGCATTACAAAACAACATTAATAAGCATACCAACAGTGGTGCGCACCAAACAGGATTGTATGAAAACTCACACAAACACATAGCAAACTACATTTAGATTCTTATTTTATGTTTAACAACCTATAAGCCTTAGAAAGAAGCCTAAATAAGCATACCAACAGTGGTGCGCACCAAACAGGATTGTATGAAAACTCACACAAACACATAGCAAACTACATTTAGATTCTTATTTTATGTTTAACAACCTATAAGCATTACAAAACAACATTAATAAGCATACCAACATTGGTGCGCACCAAACAGGATTGTATGAAAACTCACACAAACACATAGCAAACTACATTTAGATTCTTATTTTATGTTTAACAACCTATAAGCCTTAGAAAGAAGCATAAATAAGCATACCAACAGTGGTGGGCACCAAACAGGATTGTACGAAAACTCACACAAACACATAGCAAACTACATTTATATTCTTAATTTTATGTTTAACAACCTATAAGCCTTAGAAAGAAGCCTAAATAAGCATACCAACAGTGGTGCGCACCAAACAGGATTGTACGAAAACTCACACAAACACATACCAAACTACATTTATATTCTTATTTTATGTTTAACAATCTATAAGCCTTAGAAAAAGGCCTAAATAAGCATACCAAAAGTGGTGGGCACCAAACGGGATTGTAGAAAAACACAGAAATAATGTCATTTTTTAGTTCATACAAATACATTCAAATAAAATTACATTTTCATTTTTATTTTATAACAGATACTGCGTCAAGAACATCGGACCAGGAGTTTCAATTGAGGACCAGTCCAGCGGACGAGGACTTTATACAGAGGACCAGACCATTGGACGAGGACTTTCAACAGAGGACTACACCATCGGACGAGGACTTTCAACAGAGGACTACACCATCGGACGAGGACTTTCAACAGAGGACCAGACGATTGGACGAGGACTTTCAACACAGGACCAGACCATCAGACGAAGGCTTTCAACACAGGACCAACAAAGATTCTGCTTCAAATCAAACTTCAACCAAGGTACAGTATAACAAGTAAAAAAAGAGAAAAATTAATTAATATTCTTCTTTAATGTTTAACCACCTATAA
The DNA here is from genome assembly GCA_027410445.1 of Discoglossus pictus. Taxonomy (NCBI): domain Eukaryota; kingdom Metazoa; phylum Chordata; class Amphibia; order Anura; family Alytidae; genus Discoglossus; species Discoglossus pictus. Next base: position 146,300,605 of record CM050168.1, read on the forward strand.
GCCTTAGAAAAAAGCCTACAGAAGCATACCAAAATTGCGGCGCACCAAAAAGGATTGTAGAAAAACACAGAAATAATGGCATTTTTTCATTAATACAAAGACATTCAAATAACATAACATTTTCATTTTTATTTTATAACAGATACTGCGTCAAGAACATCGGAACAGGAGTTGGAACTGAGGACCACACCAGAGGACGAGGACTTTCAACAGAGGACTACACCATCGGACGAGGACTTTCAACACAGGACCAGACCATCGGACGAAGGCTTTCAACACAGGACCAACAAAGAATTTTGCTTGAAATCAAACTTCAACCAAGGTACAGTATAAAAAGTAATATCTATCATCTATCTCTTATTTGTCTTTTAGGGCCAATAATCATTAACAGTAAATACAAACTTCAATGTAAACTTAAAAAATAAATTGGCATAGTCCAAAAAAGTCTAAAAACACAGAATCTATACAATTTGTCATTGTAACATTCCAGTCTTAAACCCTAATTTAATTGCCATTTGACAAATTGAATAGTGCTGTAAATAAGGACATAACATCTTTTTGAAAATACCTTTTTAGTTACTGAAACACTTGCTTTTGGATACATGTTTAATAAATAAAAACTTCTTTAAATAATTATCTGATGGCCTTATTTAGACTTTTATTCAATTGACCGCATTGAAATTGATTAAGTATAAAATATTAACACACTATTGATAACTATTTGTCATGAAAAACAACTTAACATCTCAAAATAAACTAATGCTACATTATTTTATTTTTACAGATTAACATGGCTGATAACGAGAGTAAACAAGAAAAGAAAAGACGCCAAGCTAGAGAACGACGACAGAGAGCAGACAGCCAGAAGACACCGGAGAAGAAGGAAATTCGACGAGAAAAAGAACGCAAAAGAATTGCAAGCAAAAGACTGTCACTTGCAGAAATTAAAGATATGTCAAAAAAAGCAACAAAGAAAATAAAGCATTTACAACCTGTTGCTCAAACATCAGATGACATTTTACCAGAAAAAATACAAGAGATACCAAAAAAAGCAACAAAGAAAACAAAGCATTTAGAACCGTTTCATGAAACATTACATGACATTTTACCTCAAACAATACAACATATACCAAGAAAAGCAACGAAAAAAACAAAACATTTAGAACCTGTTGTTGAAACATTATATGACATTTCACCTGATGAATATGAAAGTCAAAATCCTATATGCTTTGCAAATTGTCCTCTACTCAAGTCTTTAGCAGTAGAGGTTCATAGTTGTGGGGACATGACTACTCAATGTCAGTTTTGTGAGGCTTATTATTTTAAACAGGAGAGACCCAGAGATGGACAATTTATTAGTTGTTGTCAAAAAGGCAAGTTCAAACTTCCAGAAAGGAAAGAATTTCCAATTTATTTAACAAACATAAGATCCTACAATAGTGCCATATCCTTTGCATCCATGGGGGCAACATTAGCTGCTAATGTACCAGGACATGGTCCTTACTGTTTTAAAGTCCAAGGACAAATTTATCATCGCACTTCCCATTTACATCCAGAGGAAGGAAATAAAAGAAAATTCGCTCAACTATATGTCCTAGATACAATGGAAGCTGTTGACCAACGTATGCAGATGGAAGAAAATAAAAAATGCTTACCCAGTGTTTTCATAGAGCTAATTAACATTATGGACAACAATCCCTACAGTAAAGCTTATAAAAAATTGGCAGAAGTAGAAAATGAACAACTACTTCATGCACAAACACATCAATTACCAATGCCGAAGGTTAATATGGTGCTTAAAAGAGACAGACATACTGATAAACGTCGTTATAACTTGCCAACATCAAATGAGGTTGCAATGGTGTTTCAGAATGATGAAGGAGAACCACCATTTCAAAGAGACATTCGAATATATCCTAGAAATGAGGACCAACCGTTTATTAATATGAGTATCTTAAGTCCAAATTTAGATCCAATGACATATCCCATCTTTTTCCCACACGGAGAAGCAGGTTGGCAACCAAAATTAACTCTTCCCAGTTACCCAAATGCTAAAGCCAGAATCCGAAATAATGTTTCTATGCTTGAATTTAAAGTAGCTCAAATTGCCATTCGCAATGTATTTAATCCAATTTTATGTGGTGGGAAACTAACACAACAATGGATTATTGATTCATATTTGCAAGTTGAGGCAAATAATTTAAACTTTATCAAATATCAACAAGATAAACTCCGTGTAGAACAGTATTCTGGATTAATGGACTATGTTGCTGACGTGGCTAAAAAGAAGAGACATGACAGCTGGCAAAGCCATCATTTTACCATCTTCCTTTCAAGGATCTCCTCGGAATATGAGAGAAAGATACAATGATGCTATGGCTATTGTCACTAAATTTGGCAAACCCGATTTATTTGTGACATTTACATGTAATCCACAATGGCCAGAAATCACACAAAATCTACTTCTTGGACAAAGTGCTTCTGATCGACCAGATTTAGTAGCCAGAGTTTTTAAGATTAAATTAAATTAATTAATACGTGACTTCACTATAAATCAGTTATTTGGCAAATGTCTTGCTTATGTATATACCATTGAATTTAAAAAAAGAGGCCTTCCACATGCACATCTTCTAATAATACTTCAAGAAAAAGATAAATTAGATACTTCAGACAAAGTGGATGCAGTCATTGTTGCTGAACTACCAGATCCAGAACTATATGGTAGACTAAATTAGATTGTTACTCATCGCATGATTCATGGACCCTGTGGTGACCTTAATCCACAATCACCATGTATGGAAAATAATAAATGTTCCAAAGAATTTCCAAAAGATTATAGAGACAAAACCTATGCCAATTGTGATGGATATCCACTTTATAAAAGAAGAGGAGATAGTGCCAATATTCGTGGAAAAAAGTGGACAATAGATATGTAGTACCCTACAATCCACATTTACTCATGAAGTACAACGCCCACATCAACGTAGAAGCCTGCACTTCCATCAAATCCATTAAATATGTCTACAAATATATTTACAAAGGTTACGATGCAGCTACTGTAGTCGTCAAAAGTGCAGACAACCCTGAAAGTAGTGAGTTAGTACATGATGAACTTGCATCTCATGTAGATGCTCGCTATGTCAGTGCGCCAGAAGCTATGTGGCGGCTTTTAAAATTTGAAATGCATGATAGATCACATGCAGTATATAGGTTAGCAGTACATTTGCCACAACGACATTTAGTCTATTTCCATGCTGGAAATGAAATGAATGCATTGGCCCAAAGTGAAGATCGTCACACTACACTAACTGCATGGTTTGCATTAAATTCCACTGATGCTGAAGCAACACAATACTTATATATTGAAATTCCATATCACTATGTTTTTGTGAATGGATTATGGAGACCAAGAAAAACCAGAGGCAATAAAATTATTCCAAGAATTTACACAGTCAGTCCAAGAGATGTTGAATGTTTTTGCTTACGGATATTATTTTTAAATGTTCCTGGAGCACAAAGTTTTGAACACTTAAGAACTGTTAATGACATTGTATATGAATCCTTCCATTTAGCTGCAAGACATAGAAACTTACTCGCTGATGATACAGAGTGGGAAAGATGTTTAGAAGAAGCAGCACAATGTCAAATGCCACGACAGATGAGAGAACAATTTGCTTTTATTTGTATCTTCTCAAATGCTCCAAATGCATTAGCTTTGTGGGAGACTTTTAAAAGTAATATGGCTGAAGACTTTATGCGACGATACAATGAACCCATTGCACACTTAAAAGCGTTAATGGAAATCCAAGAAGTCTTTTTAACTCATGGATTAAGTTGTGCAAGTTTTAATTTGCCTGATCCAGGTCTTATAGATGACATTAACTTTGAAGACTATGACATTCAACTACAAGCAGAAAGAACAGAAAAAAAACTTGCAACTTTAAATACACTACAATTGCAAGCATTTCATGCCATTAAAAATGCTATAGATGATGACATGGTGACAGAGCGTTATTTCTATCTTGATGGACCTGGCGGATCAGGAAAAACATATTTGTACAATTTATTAATGAGTTCAGTACGAGCACAAGGAAAATTAGCAATGGCGTTTGCCACTACTGGAATTGCTGCACTTTTATTAGAAGGTGGAAGAACTGTTCATAGTGGATTTAAACTGCCAGTGCCTATTTTAGAAAATTCTGTGTCAGATATTCGCATGACATCCTTACAAGCAAAGAAATTGAAGAAATGTAAATTAATTATAATAGATGAGGCCACAATGATGTCATGCTATGCCCTCCAATGTATTGACCGTTTGCTTCGTGAAGTCATGGATAATATTTTTCCATTTGGTGGAAAGGTAATGTTGTTGGGTGGCGATTTTAGACAAACATTACCTGTCGTTGTACATGGAAATCGAACTGACATTATCGAAACATGTATAAAGTCAAGTACAGTATGGAAACATTTTACCCATCTTCAACTGCAACAAAATATGAGATCAGAAGGCCAAACTGATTTCAATGATTGGCTTATTAAAATTGGAGAAGGCAGAACAGAAAAAATACTACATTTACCTGACGACACTGTAGAGATCCCACCTCATATGATTTGTCAACAAGATATTATATCGGCTATATTTGAAGGGAGCATAAATAACGAAGAATATTCCGAGCTTGCCAACCAAGTCATACTGACGTGTAAAAATAAAGATGCATTAATCCTCAATAATGAAATCTTAAAAAAAAATAATGCACCACAAAGAAATTATCACAGTGCTGATTCTGTACTTGCTGATGACAATGAAAGTCAGGCTAACTTTTCGACTGAATTCATAAACTCTTTAACTCCTTCTGGAATGCCACCACATATTTTGCAGCTAAAGAAAGGTGCAATTATCATGTTACTGCGAAATATGAACCCCAAAAAAGGCCTATGCAATGGCACAAGATTAATTGTTCAACAATTAAAGGACCATTTTATAGATGCTGAAATTTTAACTGGGACCCATAAAGGAGAGAGAGTTTTCATACCAAGAATAGATTTAGCACCAAGTGAAAGTAGTCTCCCTTTTATACTTCAAAGAAGACAATTTCCCATTATTATGGCATTTGCCATGACCATTAATAAATCACAAGGTCAAACTTTCAAATCTGTGGGTATTTTCTTGGAAGAACCAGTTTTTGCACATGGTCAATTGTACGTTGCGTTGTCACGGTGCAAAAATCCACAGGCTATTAAAGTTTACATTGAAAACAATGAAAGTCAAGGTGATTTATTAGAAGATGGACGTATTTTTACTAAAAACATTGTCTACTATGAAGTACTATAACTTTGAAGGATGCAAATTAAAGATGCCAAGATTTTTTAAAAGCATTGCAAAATACATAACAATTGGTTGTTTAATTCAATCATAATTAATGGAAGTCATGTTTATGAATGATTCGCCTCACAAAATACTTGCCTTGCATTGTTAGTAAAAATTATGTTAAAATGTTAAGTCACTATGTTAATGTTTCTAATGTTACAAGTTTAAAAAATATATTTTCAAGTTATTTCATTCAACAGATTACAAAGTGGATGTTAAGAGGTCAAGCACCTTTTAAGTCACAATGTAAATATTGTCTGTTATCTTAAGATTACTACCTACATTAATGTTTATCGCCAGTTTATGTGCTCAGTAATAAATTACTTTAATTACGTACGTTTTAAGAAGACTTTTACTGTATGCCTTCCTCTACATTCAATGTATATTCAAGTTAACAATTATTGTGATAGAAATTGAATTTTAATACTGATTAATTTAAATGTCAATTGTTTTTACATTCAAATGTTAATACTTTTAATAAAAAATTAGGTTACAAAATGTATTCACTATGTTCCTGTTTATAATGTTCAAAATTATACCAATGTTTTGTCAACTTCTACACTTACATAAAAAATAAAGTTCAAGTTTAAAAATATATACTTTGAAGGTTGTTGCTTACATATATTTTAAACTTCATGTTAAAATTCGCGACGTTTAAAGAAGGCTTTTTACTTTTTGCTTTCCTATTCATTCAATGTATATTAAAGTTAACAATTCTTCAGATACTAATTACATTTTAAAAAACCATTACATCAACATTTTACAAAAATACACGTTCATATTAAAATACTTACAAGTGTCAAAAATATATGTTAATAACTAAACAACTTGACAAACATATACATCACATTGCCGTCATTTTTTGACGGGCAAGTCGCTAGTATTCTTATAATCCTTAAAGAGAAAGAGAAATTGGATACTAGTGACAAAGTGGATTCAGTGATTATTGCTGTAGTACCAGTTCCAGAAATACATGGTAGACTATATGAGATTGTAATTCATCTTATGATTCATAAATCCACAGTCACCATGTATTGAAAATAAGAAATGCACTAAAGAATTTCCAAAAGATTATAGACAAAACTTATGCTAATTGTGATGGCTATCTATTCTATAGAAGAGAAGGCCAAAAGTCCATTATTCGTGGGATAAAGGTAGATAACAGAAATGTGGTGCCATATAATCCACATTTGCTCATAAAATATAATGCCAACATTAATGTGGAAGCTTGCACTTCTATAAAATCCATTAAATACGTATGCTACTGTAGTGGTCAAAATTGCAGAAAAGCAACAACAAAGTTAGTTATTACATGATGTACTTGCATCTCATGTAGATGCTCGATATGTAAGTGCGCCAGAAGTAATTTGGAGTCTTCTCAAATTTGAAATGCATGATCGCTAACATGCAGTATATCGATTGGCAGTACATTTGCCCCAAAGACACTTAGTTTATTTCAATGTTGGAAATGAAAGAAATGCATAAAGGCACAAAGTGAGCATCGACATTTTATACTAACTGCATAGTTTGAATTAAATTGTAACGACTTGAAGGTAAGGGAATTGTTATATATTTACATTCTCTACTATCATGTTTTTTCGTTAATGGATTATGGCGAAAATGAAAAAGCTGTGGAAATAAAATAATACCAGAGAACTTGAACGTTTTGGCTTACGTTTACTCCTTTTAAATGTTAGCGGTGCACACAGTTTTGAACAGTTGAAAACTATTAATGACATAGTTTATGAAACATTTCATTTAGCTGCGTGACACAGAAACTTCCTGGCTGATAATACAGAATGGGAAAGATGTCTAGAAGAAGTAGCACTATGTCAAATGCCACGGCAGTTGAGAGAACAATTTGCATTAATTTGCATCTTCTCAAATGCTCCAAATGCATTAGCTTTGTGGGACAAATTTAAAACAAATATGCCTGAAGACTTTTTGCAACATTACAATGAGTCTGTAGCAGAATTAAAAGCATTAATTGACATTTAAGAGGTGTTTCTTTCTCATGGATTAAGTTGTGCAAGTTTTAATCTGCCAGACCCAGGACTCATAGACGACATAAACTTTGAAGATTATGACAATCAGCTTCAAAACCAAAGAACACAAGAAAGACTTGCAACTTTATATACATTACAATTGCAAGCATTTAATGCCATAAAAAATGCCCTAGATGATGACATGCTCAAAGAGCATTATTTATATCTACAGTGCCTTGCAAAAGTATTCACACCCTTGACTTTTTACCTATTTTGTTACATTACAGCTTAAATTCAATGTTTTGTTAATCTGAATTTTATGTGATGGATTAGAAGACAATAGTCTAAATTGGTGAAGTGAAATGAGAAAAATATATACATAAAACTATTTTTTAGAAATAGATAACAGAAAATTGGCATTTGTGTATGTATTCACCCCCTTTATTATGAAGCCCATAAAAAGCTCTGGTGCAACCAAATACCTTCAGAAGTCATATAATTAGTGAAATTATGTCCACCTGTGTGCAATCTAAGTGTCACATGATCTGTCATTACATATACACACATTTTTTGAAAGGCCGCAGAGGCTGCAACACCTAAGCAAGAGGCACCACTAGCCAAACACTACCATGAAGACCAAGGAACTCTCCAAACAAGTAAGGGACAATGTTGAGAAGTACAAGTAAGGGTTAGGTTATAAAAAAATATCCAAATCTTTCATGATCCCCAGGAGCCCTATCAAATCTATCATAACCAAATGGAAAGAACATGGCACAATAGCTAACCTGACAAGAGACGGCCGTCCACCAAAACTCACGGACCGGGCAAGGAGGGCATTAATCAGAGAGGCAGCACAGAGACCTAAGGTAACCCTGGAGGAGCTGCAGAGTTCAACAGCAGAGACTGGAGTATCTGTACATAGGACGACAAAAAGCCGTACGCTCCATAGAGTTGGGCTTTATGGCAGAGTGGCCAGAAGAAAGCCATTACTTTCAGCAAAAAACAAAATGGCATGTTTTGAGTTTGCGAAAAGGCATGTGGGAGACTCCCAAAATATATGGAGGAAGGTGCTCTGGTCTGATGGGACTAAAATGTAACTTTTCGGCCATCAAAGAAAATGCTATGTGTGTCGCAAACCCAACACATCATCCAAAGAACACCATCCCCACAGTGAAACATGGCGGTTGCAGCATCATGCTGTGGGGATGTTTTTCAGCAGCCGGGACTGGGAAACTGGTCAGAGTTGAGGGAAAGATGGATGGTGCTGAATACAGGGATATTCTTGAGCAAAACCTGTACCACTCTGTGTGTGATTTGAGGCTAGGACGGAGGTTCACCTTCCAGCAGGACAATGACCCCAAACACACTACTAAAGCAACACTTGAGTGGTTTAAGGGGAAACATGTAAATTTGTTGGAATGGCCTAGTCAAAGCACAGATCTCAATCCAATAGAAAATCTGTTGTCAGATTTAAAGATTGCTGTTCACAAGCGCAAACCATCCAACTTGAAGGCGCTGGAGCAGTTTAGCAAGGAGGAATAGGCAAAAATCCCAGTGGTAAGATGTGGCAAGCTCCTAGAGACTTATCCAAAGCGACTTGGAGCTGTGATTGCCACAAAAGTTGGTTCTACAAAGTATTGACTTTAGGGGGTGAATAGTTATGCACATTGACTTTTTCTGTTATTTTGTCCTATTTGTTGTTTGCGTCACAATAAAACATTTTTTTTTTAAAACATCTTCAAAGTTGTGGGCATGTTCTGTAAATTAAATGATGCAAATCCTCAAACAATCCATATTAATTCCAGGTTATGAGGCAATAAAACACGAAAAATGCCAAAGGGGGTGAATTTGCAAGGCACTGTAGATGGACCTGGCGGATCAGGAAAAACGTATCTGTATAATTTATTGATGAGTTACATTTGAGCACAAGGTCAATAACCTGGAAACCTTCTGGAAACAACAGTGCAAATAAAATTAAGAAAAGTAAATTAATTATAATCGATGAAGCTACAATTATGTCATGCCATGCCCTACAATGTATTGACCGTTTGTTATGTGAAGTCATGGATAATGATTTGCCATTTAATGGAAAGGTAATGTTGTTAGGTGGAGATTTTAGACAAACATTACCTGTCGTTGTACATGGAAATCGAACTGACATTGTTGAAACATGTATAAAGTCAAGTACACTATGGAAACAATTTACCCATCTTCAATTACAACAAAATATGAGATAAGAAGGACAAAATGAATTCAATGATTGTCTCATTAAAATTGGAAAATGAAAAACAGAGCAAATACAAAATTTACCCGATGATACCATGCAAATTCCATATGAAAATTCTCCAAATTCTCATATGATTTGCAAACAGGATCTCATATCAGCTTTATTCCAAAATACAATAAATAACAAGGATTATGCAGAGCTTGCAAACAAAGTAATACTAACATGCAAAAATAAGAATCCATTGTTTCTCAATAATAAAAAATTAAAAATAACAAATGCGCCACAAAAAAATGATCACAGTGCTGATTCTGTACTTGGTGATGACAAAATCAGACAAACTTTTTAACTGAATTTATTAATTCATTAACTCCATCTGAAATGCCACCACATATTTTGCAGCCAAAGAAAGGTGCAATTGTCATGTTACTGCATAATATGAACCTAAAAAAAGGACTATGTAACGGGACCAGATTAATTGTTCAAGAATTAAAGGACCATTTTATAGATGCTGTAATTCTAACTGGTACCTATAAAGGAGAAGAAGTTTTCATACCAAGAATAGATTTGGCACCAAGTGAAAGTAGCCTCCCTTTTGTACTTTAAATGAGACAATTTCCCATCATCATGGCATTTGCCATGACCATTAATTAATCACAAGGACAAACTTTTAAATCTGTTGGTATCTTTTTAGAAGGACCAGTATTTGCACATGGCCAACTGTATGTTGCATCTTCAAGATGCAAGAATCCAGAGGCTATTAAAGTATACAAAAAACATTGTCTACTATGAGGTCCTGTGACTTCAATTCAAAAAAGGATATCAATAAAACAGATATAAAAAAAACAACAACAAAAAAAGAGTGCTTTTACCTCTAGGACAACTTCACAAAAAAAAAAAAAAACATAGAGAACAGTGGTTTTATTTTGAGGACACAATTTTATGTCTCTCGGGCTCTTTTTAGAGGACCACTACTTCACTAAGAAACTCTATACACTGGCAAAAAACTTAGAGAACGGTGGTTATATCCCACAGACGAACTATTATGTCTGGCGGTCTCTTTTTAGAGGACCACTATTTCGCATAGGAAACTCTATGTGCCATTTTCAATAACTACAAGAATAACAACAAAAAGTGAACAAAAATAACAATAAACAGTGGTTATGTTCCATAGACAAAGTTACGAGTCTGCTGGGCTCTTTTTAAGGGAACCACTTGGACATACAAAAAAACATTGTAATGTCTTGGAAGTGACCTTTTGGCAGGATTGGCCCCACAAAACAGTTATGTTACATTTTATTACTATTACAGTTTAAATGTCATTAAATGACGTTACTGTTTGTAATGTTAAATTTGAATTTGAATTGCGGCTAAGTTTCACTGGGGTTTTTTTATGTTTGCCTTCCTCTGGATTAAATATTCCATATCACTACATTTTCATACAATTTAAGTTGAAATGTTATTACATAACGTTAATGTTTGCATTGGTAAAAATTTATTTTACAAGGTTTGCAAAGTTGTTTTATTGTATCTTATTAAGGGTTCATGTCAATAGGAGCATAATAATTTGTTGCACAATTGAAATATTTTATTACATAGAGAGGATTGAGCCAGGGAGTAAGCCTATCGCCAGTTAATGGGGTCAGGAAGGAATTTATTTCTTTCCCCCTCTAAAACAATTGGCTAAGTTTCAATGTTTTTTTTTACTATTTGTCTTCCTCTGGATTCAATACCTATGTAGGTTAACAGTACTTGAACTAAAATTTGCACTTTACAATGCATTATGTAATAGTTAAAATACTTATTCATACAAAGTTGACCTATTGTTATGTTACTCATGAATAGCTCAGTATTCTAAATATTAGCATTGTTAAAAAATGGTTCACCACTGTTTCTAATATATGAGTTGCATGTTACAAAGTATTATGTAATAATTTATAATACGTTGTCATACAAACTTCCTACATTTTTATATTATTCATAAATACATAAAAATTACAATGGTTAATATTGTTAAAAAATAATGGTTTACCAGTTGTTAAAATGCAAGTTGAATGTTAAAAAAATAAAAAAAAATATTTTAATTGTTGAAGTTCTTTAAACATAACAAAAAAGTTAAGAGTGTCAGAGACTCACATTGTGTGGCAAACAGCATTCCAAGCCTTAAAATGTTATTGCCGTCATTTTTTGACGGGCAAGTCGCTAGTATATATAGTATTAGAGGTTAATCTTTGTAGACACTTTTGGCCTCCCGAGGCATAGCCCAAGTGTTTTAGAATTGTTATCACCAATTAAATAACTAAAGACCACACAACACAGACACATTCACACATTCACTATATTCATATCTTTAAAATTCACTGATCCCTCAATTGAAAACTGAAGCTGTAGAAACACTGGACTCTTCTATCATTAACTCAGAAATAGAAACGGTCATTAAACAAACCCCTATGGGCAAGATCCCTGGGACAGACAGCTTTATCACGTCTTACTATAACACTTTTTGCTCTGCACTCTTACCTCATCTTAAAACACTTTTTAACTCTATTCAGAACCAGAGCCTATTTACCTCCTACCGTGCTAGAGGCTTACATCACAGTTCTACACAAAGAGAGAAAGGACCCTTTAGATCCAGTGAGTTACCAGCCCATATCATTACTCAACAACAACCTAAAATTGTATGCAAAGCTCCTGGTGAATCACCTTAATGAGGTCCTTCTTCCCTAATTAATGTGGTCAGGATGTCTCTGTCCCTGGCCCTGAGGTTAAAGATAATATTATCAAAGTACTCCATGTGATTGAACTCTCCATACCATTGTTCCTTCTATCCACACTTGCGTTTGACAGAATAAAGTGGTCATTTATGCTACCCCATTTCCCCCCTGACCTTTCTAACCTATGATATAGACTCTCCCTTTCACAGATGCATACCTTCCACTGTAACTTACAGACACAAATTTGAGTAGTAGACATCATGCACCAAGGGAAACTCAACTCCAGATGACAAATAATGACCTCTTGTTCTAGCCTAAAAGTAAACTGGCACCATCAGATGTATGTCCCATGTCCTTGCTTCTCAACCTCAAGGTACTAATTTAATGAGACAGCTGATATCCTTTGAAAGACTTTTCCTTCAAACACATTCACCGCAGTATTCCCTACCCGCACTATACATCTTACTCAAAAGGCCTTCACTCATATCTAAACATTCCTACTCAGTGCTCTGGTATTTTGCTCTATGCGGCCCTATCCCAAATTAACAACTTTTTTAACTGAATTAAACCCTTTTCTTGCGCCTTTGGACTTGATGGGAAAGCTAATATTTCTTCTTTAGTTGGCCTTTCTAACTATTTTTTACCCCCCATTTCCCTACTGTCCATTTTGATTCAATTTTTCCTGTTGGCATACATACGCTTGATACCATACTTACCTGTTTGGTAAAAGGAATTACCAAAGCAAACACATTAGAGCTATTGTATTTGACTTCTTGATTCGACAATACAGCTAACACATCAAGTTAAGACTTATTTGATTTGAAGTTTACTGTCTATCATTAAAACATCTACCTGACTGACTTTTACTCTGTACAACATTTATGCAACTGAAACTTAATTTTTTAAAGAAACAAATCCATTTTGTTTTTTTTACAAAAATTCTTGAGAACTGGATCAGATGTATGCATTTTTTATCTAACAGTTGAGGAATGGCTGGTGAAGGAGGGTACAGGGAGAGGTCAAGCTGCTTTTGTTATGTAATCAGAACTGAATGAGATTGGCACCACACCTGTTCCCCATCATAGACCAAGAAGCAGACTGCTTGCATTATAAAAATAAAATCTTGGTCTCCATAAATGTAGACACCCTGCTGACACCTACAACTTCCACCAATGTATCATGAATTCCAGAAGGTTCCAGGGCATCAAAATGTATTTTTTATTCTAATTAAAAATTAGAACTAGGACTTTTTCCCTGCCTAATTATGCTTCTAATCTCAAAGTTTTCAAACATATATATACTCTATTCTTTACTATATGCTTAAACGTTTTGAGTTTAAGAGCCAGAATTATTTATTTACTATTCAAAACTTTTAGCACAAGCAAATACTAATTTGACAGTTAGATACATCATGTGATTTCTCTAAAAAGTCACCAGTGCTTACTCGGGACCCATTAAATACCATAGCTCAAGAATTGACAAACAAAATGTTATGACCAAGATTTAGGGGGCCCAGTGCACCCCAATTTTCTCTCTCTAGGTTGTGCCTTTTTGTGTTCAAGATCTCAGCACACCTCTTAGAAAAACTTAGGACCTCCCAGGTTGAAAATTCAGCACTAAATTTACTGCTTATTAAAAATAATAAACTCTGTTACATCCTGTTGCTTATGATGAGAAAACATCAAGAAAGACATAGGTAAATATTCCTTTTACTGTGAGCATACCATTACTTAGTATCTCAGAGTCAGAATGACAAGTTTATTTTAATTTTCCAAAAAAATATTACAAACACAAAAAGACTTCCCCTACATAGTGTCCTCCCTGTTACTATGGCTACCAATCCCCCAGCATTCCTTCCTCTGAGATATAACTGATTTGGTACTTTCTGCTGTCATTAAGTGACGGGGGTCCGATCTCCCCCTGCCACAGATTCCAAGGTCTGGCCTCTTATACATTTTACAACCTTCTTAGGCTAGAGAGAGAGTATACCTCATCGCTCTCAGGGGGTCGTATATCCATATTAATTCTTGTACAAACTTAACCCTTCTCCCCCCCCCCCCCATGCCCACTCTGACAGAACCAGCATTCCAGTAGGTCATAAACTAACCTTTGACCCATAAGTGCATGAAGTAACTTTATATAAAATTAGCATACCCTTGGGTCTGATTCTAGCACAACTACATTATTTAAACTATTCTTATTAGGCCTGAATACTCACAGGCCATGCTGCTTGGGGATCCGAGGTACTGGATCAGAGCCTGAGGCCTAACATTACACAGGTTATTACGGTCATAACCAAATAGTCATTGAGTTCAAAGCAGTGACAGTTTAATATTGAGTCATACAGGCCTTTGCTGGTGGGGTTCAGGGGTCCCCTATTCTGGCCCACATAAGTCAGTCAAGACACACAACAATAAGCTTATTAACTGATGATCATGAGCCAGATTTGCTAAGGTGAGAAGTATTTGCGATGATGCATATCCCATTAATCAAATCTAACTCCAAATATAAGAACTGACATGGCCACATTACAATGGAAAAATATATATTTTTGAAAACTTTGAATCTAAGAGCTAAATTAAGGAACAAGGTAATACAGCTAAATTTTAATTTAGAAACAATGTGATGCCTCTGCAGGACCCTGTAGGGGTCCATGACACATTGAAGGAAGTTTTGTGTGTGAGAGGTGAGTTAACATGTCTGGAGAGCTATGGTTGCATCCTTTCAAGAAATGTCCTGCTTTAGAGATTATTTAGGTTGTGGTGTCAATTTAAATGTTATCCAGTTACCAAAAAAAGGCTCTGGACTACTGCTTGAAACATGCTCCTTCTCTCACTTCTCTAACAGTGTTTTTAAAGTCTCTAACACAGAGCATGTAACTGTGTATGATGTAACCTGCAGGAGTCTATCCAGGAACAAAGGGGGTGTTTCAAACTTACTTTTCTGGGGGTCTTACAAGTAAGTGGCGTGTAAAGTTTATATGAAACTTACATTGAAAAAGAAACAAATTAATTACCTGAACTTAGCTTAAACATGTATAGCAGACACAAAATAGCCAAAGAGTCCCTTTAATGTGACAGTAGTTCTCTGAATAAGTCTAAGATTGTCATATGCTTTGTCTTACCTTCAAATATTTGGTAACAGATATGAAATGTTTGCTACTTGGTTGTATGTGGTGATAATTTGAAGATCAAATATACCTAACACACTATTAAGATGTGGTTAAAACTTTTCTCTCTCTCTCTCTCTCTCGTAATTTTTTCTTTCCACTTGTTACAGTATCTGCCCTATCTCATACCCAGACCAGTCTGGCAAAACTACCAATTAACAACCACTAACCCAAGTTGAAGGCTGTGCCTAAATTTGTTAAGGGGGCTATACACCTTTATAAAAAAAAAGCTGTCAGCCAATCAAAAGTCGTCAATGTAGGAGCCAATCAGGATACGCAGATGTCTTCTACCAATCACTCCGTGGGGGTGTATCCCATAGTGATTGGCTGAAGGCATCTGAGCGTTGTGATTGGTTCCCAGAAAGATAGACAAGTGTTTTAGCCAATCAGGGTGGGATATTGGGGTGTATCCCATCCTGATTGGCTCACACATTGACGACTTTTGATTGGCTGAAATTGATAGACAGCTTTTTCAGCCAATCACAAGCCGCCAATGCCAATTTCCTCCCGGAAACGACTCCGGGAGGTTCATTAGCGTCGGGGAGGTTTGCCAGTGCAGACCTCCGTTAGTTTTTTTCTTTTTTTTTTTTAGAGCGCGGATGGTTCCGCGGCCCAGCCGGGGCTGAAGGAGAGAAGGCCGGGGACATCGCGGGGAGGTAAGTTAAATGTATATTTAGATGTTTATTTGTGTATTTTATTTATTGTTTATATATTGTATTCATGTATTCATGTATTGTGTTTTTTTTTTAACAGGGCCGCGCCGGAAGAGCTAAACAGTGACTGGACATGCTGTAAAGGTGAGTTGAATATTTAGAATGTATAGAATGTTTATTTATTTGATGTTAATATTTTGTACTAATTTTTATTTTTTGTTTGACCCATAGGTTAGTGATCTGAAGCAACATCTTAAAGGTAAGTGGTCTTAATTTATTGATTTTAGCTTAGAATTAGGGTCTGTGTATGTAGTTAGGACTGTAATTATTTTATTTTAGTTTAGAATAAGGGTCTGTGTATGTAGTTAGGATTTTTTGTATATTAGATAGATAGGGGGATGTATTTGATATAGTTAGGATTTATTTTAAATTAAATAGATTGTATGTTAGATAGATAGGGGGTATTTGATTTGGACTATATGTAATATATTATATGTAATATATTATATGTAATATATTATATGTAATGTCATGTATTGTATGTAATGTATGTAATGTATTATATGTAATATATTATATGTAATATATTATATGTAATGTCATGTATTGTATGTAATGTATATAATGTATTATATGTATGTATTGTATTGTGTTTATCTGTCTTTCCTTTTCAGGTGTGTAATTTTTTTATTTTCTGTAGTGGGGGGTGGGGTTGTAATGTATTTTTTTGTTTTCTGTAGTGAGGGGTGGGGTTGTAATTGTTTTTTTTTTTCTGTACTGTAGGTTTTTTTGTTTTTTGTAATTAGAGTGTTGGGGAGGTTTATTAGGGGGTAGGTAGTGTAGGTAGGTAGTGTAAGTGTTAATAGATTAGTGTAGAGGGGGGTTAGTTTAGATTAAATGGTTTATTGGGGGTTATAGTGTAGTGTTTGTAGTTAGTGTCATGATGGTCCTTGAGGACCATCATGGCACTTATGTGGTTAATGTTGGGTTGTAACAGGCCCATAATGGTAATAATATACCCTTATGGGACTGATGGGGTTAAATAGGGCCTTATGGTGGTCTGGATTGACCATCATGAGTTAATGGGTTAATTTAGGCCTTATGGTGGTCTGGATTGACCATCATGAGTTAATGGGTTAATTTAGGCCTTATGGTGGTCTGGATTGACCATCATGAGTTAATGGGTTAATTTAGGCCTTATGGTGGTCTGGATTGACCATCATGAGTTAATGGGTTAATTTAGGCCTTATGGTGGTCTGGATTGACCATCATGAGTTAATGGGTTAATTTAGGCCTTATGGTGGTCTGGATTGACCATCATGAGTTAATGGGTTAATTTAGGCCTTATGGTGGTCTGGATTGACCATCATGAGTTAATGGGGTAATTATAGTTGCCTGGGGTTAATATTTTTAGTGCGAGTCCTTTCAGGACCTTTACGGTCCTTTGAGGACCCGCGAGGCGGGAAATTTAAAATTGAATTGCAGCAGGGTCACGATCGGTGCCGATCGGGGCCCCCCGCTGCAGGGGGTTTATATGGGGACACTTCGGGGGTCCCGATGGGGACCCCCAGCATAGAGGGGGGTTACTTTTAAGTCCCGCGGCCGGGATTGGGTAATAGTGTGCCACGGCCCCTTTAAGGAGCCGCTGCGGGGAATTTAAAAGTTTGAAATGCAGCGGGGGGCCTGATCTATGCAGATCAGGGACCCTCGCTGCAAGGGGTTAATGTGTGGGGGCTATGGACCCCTGCAGCAAGGTGTTCATGTGAGGACACTTCGGGGGTCCTGACGGGGACCCCCGCATTGATGGGGGGTTAATTTTAGGTGCCGGGGGGGGTATTCGGAGTACCCCCACAGCAGGGCTTATGTGGGGGACTGCCGCGGTGGTCCCTTTTAGGACCCCCGCAGCAATTGATGAGGAGTGGGAGCCTGCGATATCATCTCGCAGGCTGTTACTCCTCATGTACATTTACGCAGTGTAGATACGTACGGCCCTGCTGCGTAGCTCATACGTTGCTCGCAGCAGGGCTAATTTAATAGCATTGTAAGTTAGAGAAACTTTGCAGTACGTAGGGCTTAAGTAGAAGCCTCTTATTTACGAGGCTGGAATTTAATAGGGCCCTTAATTTCTATTTTTGGAACAAAGAAAAATATATATAAAATTAATCAAATCTTAGAATGTAAAACGAATTAAAGAGCCCTGTATCTTTAACGTATGCTGCAACTAATTATATAGGTTTATAGTAGTTAAACTGATCAGAAATTGGCAAAATCATAGATGGACATTTACAGAATGTGAATTCTAAAACAAAAAATGTTATGAGAATAGAGAAAACCAAAACATCAACACACAAGTATAGATGTATACCTAATTTTAGAATATTTAACAGTTTTTCTATATTTTATCTGAAAAACATACATTTTTGTATTTCTGTAAAAAAATCACACAAGTTTATTGTAAGAAACATAATTTAACATTAATTTATATAATAAAAAAAAAAAAATCAGGATTGTGATGGATATGTGGTTGTTACCCCATGCACCCATTACACTATAAGGGCAACTGATTACCTTACCATGAAGCATGAGTAGGTTATTAGCTGTTTTAATGCTGTACCCTAAATTAAGATGCTTGGACTCTGTGGCCCAGTCAAACACATATGTTAAATGGCCACTGAAGTCAACAACCTTCTGTAATGTATTTGAAAGAGCATATTTTTTTCCCTGGGAAAAATAAATGATATTAATTGAAGGAAGTGAACACTAAAAACAGACATACAGATAGCAATAATGTGTTTTGTCCATCTTTATCTTACCAGTTATGTTAATCATATCTTCTTATCCAATTCAAATTAAAATCAATATAAACAATAGTAAACAATGTTGTATTTCAGATGCTCACTGCCTCTGCCATCTTTTCTGTGCCGAAATATTATCTCACATTTCTGCTCACATGTATCCCGAATGTCACATTAAGTGCTCACAGTCCATCACACCCCACACACTCTTAATTGATTGAGCAAACTTAGGGCCTCATTCTATTAAGGGCCGTAAGAGCTGCGAGGCAGCAAGGGGAGGCAGCAGGCTACGACGCCATTCAATTTGCGGCCTCTGGCGGCTTACGGCCGTCGAGCTGCGGCTGCTTGCGATGAGCTTACTTCCGTCAAAGCCTTTGATCTTACAAGGCCACAAAAGTTGCGGCCGCAAGAAAGCCTGGGTCGCTATTCAAATGCTACGTGAAACCTTCCATCAAGGCCGTAATTCGCTAAAACTGAGCCGCAGCTTACTTACCCCAAAAAGGTCCCGCAAGGCTCTTACTTACAAATCGGAGCACCAATTAAGCTCATAAAAAAGCCATCCTGTACTTTGATGAGACGTGAAAGTGATTGTAGGTGTTAGAATTCATAGCACAACATTTCCCTACACTCAAATCTGAAAATCATGTTTTTTTGTAACTCATGTTCAATTTCCATGTTCGAGTCCCATTGGCTTGGATCACATCAGACCCACAACAGCTGCAGGATTAGCCTCCGTCAAGTCCATAAATGGGTAAAATAGACCCACAGGTTACTGGGGCCATGGAGGTGTCGCAAAGGGCTTACTTACAAATCGTAATACTAATTAAGCAAATAGAAAAGCCATCCTGTACTTTTATTAAAAGTGAAAATGATGTTTGGTCTTAGAATTAATAGCTCAATATTCCCCTACTCTCAAATCTGCAAATAAAGAAATGTAATTTTATGTTCAATCTTCATGTTCTATCTATCATGCAAGTCCCACGGGCTTGGAGGTCAACACCCTCCAAGCCCGAACGGGCTTGAATAACGAGCTACGGGCTTGGAGGTCATTGAAGCCCGTGGGACTTTGGACGGAAATTAAACCTAAAATCAAAGATTATAATTTGGCGATGTCAAGCTTGAGAATGTTTTGCTATTAATCCTCATGTCCCCCATTGTATTCCCCATCATTTACAGTGCTCTACAGTGCTGGATTGAATATATATATTTGCTTTTACAATGCTTTGAGTTTGCGGCCTTCAACCTCCGAACCCGTATGGGTTTTAACAACGATTTACTGGCTTCAAGGTCATTGAAGCCCGCGAGACTTGGGACGGTAAATAAACCTGAAATTCAATATTGGATTTAGGCGATGTGCAAGATTGAGAAGGTTTTGCTATTGAGCTTCATGTCCTGCATTGTTTTCCCCACCAATTACAGTTTTTTACAGTGCTGTCTTGAATTTATATTTGCATTTACAGTTTTCCGACTTTGCGGCCTTGAAACCCGATTTACGGGTGCACAGGAAATGCTTGCAGACGATTGCATAGTTCTCGATCGGCCTTAAGGGTGACTTCCTTGCGGTACTGTCCATTTGAATAGCAGAGTAGCCGTAGCACTGCAAGGAATCGTAGCTTTGGGGCCATTTTACGGCCCTTAATAGAATGAGGCCCTTAGATTCCTTTTATATTAGTGTTTTAATTATATTTAGTTCATTACTTTAATTATCCTCAATGTAATTTCCATATACAATTTACACTAATTTAATTGTGAAATTACAAGCAGACAGTATTTGCAGGGTTTTCACAATTATATACCTGCTGTTTTACATTCTATACTAGCAATGTGTTTTTTTTTTAAATAATTGCATATAATGATTATGAAAATCTTTGTCAATTTACTTTTTTTGCAACTTCTGACACACAGCATGTTTATTGTCTGCTCGCTGTTTAACAGCATGACACTGGTATTGTGAATTCCCTCCCTGTACAAAAAGCAGTGTTGGAGGTCACAGGTGTACACAATAGCAACCTGTAGTAAACAATATAGAAAGTAATGTAGAGGTTTCAGAAGATAAGAAACTACTACACTGTGAGTGTACATTTTATATCAAAATTACATTGAGGATCCAATTAAATAAATAAATAACGCTAGGTAAACCATTGTTATATAAAACAAATGCTTTGGCTAATCTACTGTAATTGATACAAAATGAGATATAAGGAATTAAAGGGATATTTAAATTCTTAAACTAAGCCTAAATAAAGCAGATAAAAAGTTAAATTTTAGAGGATCCAGCTGATGCCATCAGCAACATCATGGATGATACACTTAATCATGTAATAGGTGAATAAAGTGTAATTATTTGTGTTTTGATGCTTTTGATTAAAATATGTGATTTCTTAATGGGTTATTATCTTGAGGTATGTACTAAGATTTTGCTTTTAAATGACAGTTTATATGTGAACGCAACATTGTTCTCTTACACTGTATGTATATTATAGAAATTGCTGATATTATAATTAGAAATAAAGGAGAATTATTTGTAGCCCTGAACACTATTTTAGCAGATAGATAAATAGGACGCAGGCAAATAATCTATTTAGAAAGTCAGTGGTTACTTCAAAGCTGCAGGTCCCCATTGTGCATGCTTTTGCTAAAAAGGAACTGCCATGAATAGACTAAAAGAAGAGGTCAATATCCATGAAGTAGCTTACCTACAACTAAATGCCAGCTAAGAAGCAGAGCTCAAACATGCAAAAAGCTCCTCATTATATTCTTTTAATACAGTTCCATCATTACAATGTGTGCAGGGGGTCTCCAGGCAACCATTTATACATTATTCTCAAAGGACTTTGTATTAAGTGACCTTGCAAAATACACTTGCATGGAAAATAGTCACCTAATCATCAATAATCATAATACCGAATGGGCCCAAACAAAACTGGGAAATTAATATATCTATATTTTAGGTGAATATAATGTACCTAAATGAGTTTTTATGTTAATGTGGTTTATATGTTTATTTATTTGATGGTTACCAGTAAAATCTGCATTTGAAATAAAGTTGTGTAATTCTTGAAATTTACATTTGAAATTAACATTTTAGATTCCAGCAGATCTCTCTCTCTCAATCCTCTATTAGGTGTCCAGACTGGTGAAACAGGGGCTGCCCTGAAGGCTGTTCTTATGCTTGTGAATACATAGATGCCATGTTCAGTAGCTTAAGTGGACTGCTATCAGTGTAACGCCGGACTGTAGAGAAATTGGAAATAGATCCTGTCCCAACTCAGCCTAACACTGAAAAGAGACAAGTGTAGACTCAGGCTGTAGATCACCATTCATTACAACCTGTGTTATGCTACCCTGGTTGCTTCTCTTTTCACTACCCTCCTCCACAGCAACACATGTTCCATTTACATATCACTCTCTCTGCTTTTTTCCTCAATTTCTTAAAATATATCTATTCTGGCTCTCTCACCTCTTTGCACTAAAAACATCTACCCATCAAATATTCCCCCAACTAATGTCTCTACAACTCCTACTACCTCTTAGATTGTAAGCTTTCACAACAACAAGGTCCTCGTCTCATTGTGTAATATTTACTAATGTACCTTCTGGTCTTATTTTTTCAAATGTATGTAAAATGTTATCCATATGTGCATACTGTATCCCTAGTGCTACAGAATCTGTTGGCCCTCTACAAATAAAATATAATGATATTTTCAACTGAAAGAATATAGGTTTGCTTATAATAGCCACTGCAGGGAAGTGGTCAAGTAAATAATGTTATCTGGACAATAGATAATGACTTGTATAAAGATAGCCCCCTGAGCAGATCCTCTCCCTCCCCCTGGTCCCAAGGGGGAGCAGCATTTTTAAAAAACTACACTGACTTTTTCTAGTACTGATCTCATTGCTAATCAGTACCTAAATAAATAAATTAAACCTAATTGTATGATAATAATCAACACAAAATGTAATATATGCTAGATTTCATTGCAGGTAAAAATTACACATTTTCTCAGAAAATGAGAATTTTCATTAGATTTTTTTTGTAATTGGTTGCACTAGTTTTTCACTTTAAAACTGTAGTTTAGGAAAAAGAAGCACTTGTTTATGTTATGTCACTTTCTGAGAGCTGGACCATGAGGGTGTGTTTTTTGTATTTATCACTGGAGGGAGAGTTAGTGGGGAGAGCAAGGAGAAGTCTGATAGCTTTGTTAAATAATTGGATCTGGCTGCAATTCATACTACACTGCTTCCCCCTCATATGCTCAGAAGCAGACTAAGGTCCATATTCACTTTCAACAGTTACAGAGTGATTCAATTGATCAGCTAACTGGCCAAAAGCCTAAACCATAGACCATGCACCCGTAAGTAGTATTTCAGAGCATGATCATGATCAAATAAGCAAGGCCGTAACTACCGGTTTAGAAACACGTAAAAAAAAATTGATTGCAGATTTGCGAGCTCAAGACTGTTAAAATAATTTTAATGTCTTTTATCGCTTTCCCTGTCTTTTAAAGTGCAGTATTGAATTTTATTTACATTTACAGTGCTATGATCCTTTGCGGGTCCTATCTGGTACCCGTAGGATTTTCTTCTACATTTGCCATTTACGGGTGTGAGAACATTTGCGGGCTTGAGGAATTGTAACAATTGATTAGTGATTTGCCCTTTTAGCGATATTAACATTTACAGGCTTGAAAGAACAAAAGCTTAGATGGGTCGGAGTTACGATTTTGACAACCACAGGGATTTTTAGCCTGTAACCGGCAATTTTTTTGCTGGAAGTAGTGATGTCGCGAACATACAATTTTTGGTTCGCGAACCGCGAACCGCCGCAAATGTTCGCGAACCGGCGAACCCGGCGAACCGCCTCAGACTTCAATTGGCAGGCGGATTTTGAAACCCACAGGGACTCTTTCTGGCCACAATAGTGATGGAAAAGTTGTTTTAAGGGGACTAACACCTGGACTGTGGCATGCCGGAGGGGGATCCATGTCAAAACTCCCACAGAATATTACATAGTTGATGCAGAGTGTGGTTTTAATCCATAAAGGGAATAAATAACCTAACATCCCCCTCCATTATCATCCTCCCCTGTATCTCTTTACCCCCTCCCTCATCATCCTCCCCTGTGTCTCTTTCCCCCATTCCTCATCACCCTCCCCTGTGTCTTATCCCCCCTCCCTCATCATCCTCCCACCTCCCTCATCATCCTCCCCTGTATCTCTTTACCCCCTCCCTCATCATCCTCCCCTGTGTCTCTTCCACCCTCCATCATCATACTCCCCTGTGTCTCTTTCCCCCCTCCCTCATCATCCTCCCCTGTGTCTCTTTTCCCCCTCCCTCATCATCTTCCCCTGTGTTTCTTCCCACCCTCCCTCATCATCCTCCCCTGTGTCTCTTTCCCCCCTTCCTCATCACACTCCCCTGTATTTATTTACCCCCTCCCTCATCATCCTCCCCTGTGTCTGTTTCCCCCCTCCCTCATCATCCTCCCCTGTGTCTCTTCCCCCTCCCTCATCAATCTCCCCCCTCCCTTGATGAAAAGGGGGGGAAGAGACACAGGGATAAGTGTGAGGGGTGTTAGGGTAAGGGTAAGGGGTGTTAGGGATAAGTGTGAGGGGTGTTAGGGTTAGGTGTTAGGTTGATGGGTGTTATGGATAAGTGTGAGGGGTGTTAGGGTTAGGGTAAGGGGTGTTAGGGATAAGTGTGAGGGGTGTTAGGGTTAGGGTGAAGGGTGTTAGGGATAAGTGTGAGGGGTGTTAGGGTAAGGGGTGTTAGGGTTAGGTGTTAGGGTAAGGGCTGTTAGTGATAAGTGTCAGGGGGTATTAGGGTTAGGTGTTAGGGTGAGGGGTGTTAGGGATAAGTGTGTGGGGTGTTAGGGTGAGGGGTGTTAGGGATAAGTGTGAGGGGTGTTAGGGTGAGGAATGTTAGGGTTAGGTGTTAGGGATAAGTGTGAGGGGTGTTAGGGTTAGGGTAAGGGGTGTTAGGGATAAGTGTGATGGGTATTAGTGTTAGGTGTTAGGGTGAGGGGTGTTAGGGATAAGTGTGAGGGGTGTTAGGGTTAGGTGTTAGGGTGAGGGGTGTTAGGGATAAGTGTGGGGGTTTTTAGGGTGAGGGATGTTAGGGTTAGGTGTTAGGGATAAGTGTGAGGGGTGTTAGGGTTAGGGTAAATGGTGTTAGGGATAAGTGTGAGGGGTGTTAGGGTTAGGTGTTAGGGTGAGGGGTGTTAGGGATAAGTGTGATGGGTGTTAGGGTAAGGGATGTTAGAGTTAGGTGTTAGGGTAAGGGCTGTTAGTGATAAGTGTGAGGGGGTATTAGTGTTAGGTGTTAGGGTGAGGGGTGTTAGGGATAAGTGTGGGGGGTGTTAGGGTGAGGGATGTTAGGGTTAGGTGTTAGGGATAAGTGTGAGGGGTGTTAGGGTTAGGGTAAGGGGTTTTAGGGATATGTGTGAGGGGTGTTAGGGTTAGGGTGAGGGTTGTTAGGGATAAGTGTGAGGGGTGTTAGGGTAAGGGATGTTAGAGTTAGGTGTTAGGGTAAGGGCTGTTAGTGATAAGTGTGAGGGGTATTAGGGTTAGGTGTTAGGGTGAGGGGTGTTAGGGATAAGTGTGGGGGTGTTAGGGTGAGGGATGTTAGGGTTAGGTGTTAGGGATAAGTGTGAGAGGTGTTAGGGTTAGGGTAAGGGGTGTTGGGGATAAGTGTGAGGGGTGTTAGGGTTAGGTGTTAGGGTGAGGGTGTTAGGGATAAGTGTGATGGGTGTTAGGGTAAGGGATGTTAGGGTGAGGAGTGTTAGGGTTAGGTGTTAGGGATAAGTGTGAGGGGTGTTAGGGTTAGGGTAAGGGGTGTTAGGGATAAGTGTGATGGGTGTTAGTGTTAGGTGTTAGGGTGAGGGGTGTTAGGGATAAGTGTGAGGGGTGTTAGGGTTAGGTGTTAGGGTGAGGGGTGTTAGGGATAAGTGTGGGGGGTTTTAGGGTGAGGGATGTTAGGGTTAGGTGTTAGGGATAAGTGTGAGGGGTGTTAGGGTTAGGGTAAAGGGTGTTAGGGATAAGTGTGAGGGGTATTAGGGTTAGGTGTTAGGGTGAGGGGTGTTAGGGATAAGTGTGGGGGGTGTTAGGGTAAGGGATGTTAGATTAGGTGTTAGGGTAAGGGCTGTTAGTGATAAGTGTGAGGGGGTATTAGGGTTAGGTGTTAGGGTGAGGGGTGTTAGGGATAAGTGTGGGGGGTGTTAGGGTGAGGGATGTTAGGGTTAGGTGTTAGGGATAAGTGTGAGGGTTGTTAGGGTTAGGGTAAGGGGTGTTAGGGATAAGTGTGATGGGTATTAGTGTTAGGTGTTAGGGTGAGGGGTGTTAGGGATAAGTGTGGGGGGTGTTAGGGTAAGGGATGTTAGATTAGGTGTTAGGGATAAGTGTGAGGGGTGTTAGGGTTAGGGTAAGGGGTTTTAGGGATATGTGTGAGGGGTGTTAGGGTTAGGGTGAGGGTTGTTAGGGATAAGTGTGAGGGGTGTTAGGGTAAGGGATGTTAGAGTTAGGTGTTAGGGTAAGGGCTATTAGTGATAAGTGTGAGGGGTATTAGGGTTAGGTGTTAGGGTGAGGGGTGTTAGGGATAAGTGTGGGGGTGTTAGGGTGAGGGATGTTAGGGTTAGGTGTTAGGGATAAGTGTGAGAGGTGTTAGGGTTAGGGTAAGGGGTGTTGGGGATAAGTGTGAGGGGTGTTAGGGTTAGGTGTTAGGGTGAGGGTGTTAGGGATAAGTGTGATGGGTGTTAGGGTAAGGGATGTTAGGGTGAGGAGTGTTAGGGTTAGGTGTTAGGGATAAGTGTGAGGGGTGTTAGGGTTAGGGTAAGGGGTGTTAGGGATAAGTGTGATGGGTGTTAGTGTTAGGTGTTAGGGTGAGGGGTGTTAGGGATAAGTGTGAGGGTGTTAGGGTTAGGTGTTAGGGTGAGGGGTGTTAGGGATAAGTGTGGGGGGTTTTAGGGTGAGGGATGTTAGGGTTAGGTGTTAGGGATAAGTGTGAGGGGTGTTAGGGTTAGGGTAAAGGGTGTTAGGGATAAGTGTGAGGGGTATTAGGGTTAGGTGTTAGGGTGAGGGGTGTTAGGGATAAGTGTGGGGGTGTTAGGGTAAGGGATGTTAGATTAGGTGTTAGGGTAAGGGCTGTTAGTGATAAGTGTGAGGGGGTATTAGGGTTAGGTGTTAGGGTGAGGGGTGTTAGGGATATGTGTGGGGGGTGTTAGGGTGAGGGATGTTAGGGTTAGGTGTTAGGGATAAGTGTGAGGGTTGTTAGGGTTAGGGTAAGGGGTGTTAGGGATAAGTGTGATGGGTATTAGCGTTAGGTGTTAGGGTGAGGGGTGTTAGGGATAAGTGTAAGGGGTGTTAGGGTTAGGTGTTAGGGTGAGGGGTGTTAGGGATAAGTGTGGGGGGATTTAGGGTGAGGGATGTTAGGGTTAGGTGTTAGGGATAAGTGTGA